>CABFWB010000714.1:45606-119397 GCA_902151455.1 Timema bartmani | reverse complement strand
TGATAAGGCTGAAACTGATCTGGCAACTCACTCCTGGACAGTTGCAAGGGTGGATGTTCTAGAAGTCAAGAGTTGGAACGATGTGGAAACATTTGTCGTTTTCACCCCTAAATACACTCACAAGTTTTCAACTAGGCAACATGTGTTCTAGGTGGTCGTGTTGCCTTCTTCCCTCTATAACAATGTAGGGCAGACACGATGTTGATTTAAAAGAGATCCATGCGTCCTGTGAGAGGGTTTATCATTTATTACAATGTAAAATTTCAATTATATAGTAAGTCTTACTGGTTACAAGTGTTTTGTTCACTATACTAAAAATGTGTGTTTATTAAAAATAAAAAAGTATACTACGGAATCTCTAACATATTTGTGAATCTTTTAATTTTATTAGGTATAGAATCATTAATTTAAGAATGAATGCAATTTATTTAAATAGCTTGCCGTCAATAGTAAAATAGTTTCATAGGAATTTACATTACAAATATTATCTAAATAAAAACAGCTTAATCTCCTTAATTAAAGTAAAGTGATGCACGGATATCCATTAAATTGTGTGGCTGCCATACCCTAGTATTATAGATTCATAAGTTGTTCTAATAACTGGCCTTGTGTCGTAATGGTCAGTGCACGAGTGCCGGGTCCAATTCCCGGTTGATACCTTGGTAATTTTTCCCAAAAGAGGAATGACCCCAATGGTCACCAGGGTTTGGTTGGTTAGGATTAAGTTAGGTTTAAGTGTTTCTACCGGTTCTGCAACCTCATACTCACTATCAACCTCGTATTCACTATCAACCTCGTATTCATTATCACCCTCGTATTCACTATCACCCTCGTATTCATCACTATCAACCTCGTATTCACTATCACCCTCTTACTTACTATCACCCTCTTACTCACTATCACCCTTATACTCACTATCAACCTCGTATTCACTATCACCCTCTTACTCACTATCATCCTCTTACTCACTATCACCCTTATACTCACTATCAACCTCGTATTCACTATCACCCTTATACTCACTATCACCCTCTTACTCACTATCAATCTCTCACTCACTATCACTATCATACTCACTCTCACCATCTTACTCACTATCACCCTCTTAATACCTATCACCCTCATACTCACTATCAACCTCGTATTCACTATCACCCTCGTATTCATTATCACCCTCGTATTCACTATCACCCTCATACTCACTATCACCCTTATACTCACTATCACCCTCATACTCACTATCAACCTCATACTCTCTATCACCCTCATACTCACTATCAACCTCATACTCACTATCACTCTCATACTCACTATCACCCTTATACTCACTATCACCCTCATACTCACTATCAACCTCATACTCACTATCACCCTCATACTCACTATCACCCTTATACTCACTATCACCCTCATACTCACTATCAACCTCATACTTCACCATCTTACTCACTATCACCCTCTTAATACCTATCACCCTCATACTCACTATCAACCTCGTATTCACTATCACCCTCGTATTCATTATCACCCTCGTATTCACTATCACCCTCATACTCACTATCACCCTTATACTCACTATCACCCTCATACTCACTATCAACCTCATACTCTCTATCACCCTCATACTCACTATCAACCTCATACTCACTATCACTCTCATACTCACTATCACCCTTATACTCACTATCACCCTCATACTCACTATCAACCTCATACTCACTATCACCCTCATACTCACTATCACCCTTATACTCACTATCACCCTCATACTCACTATCAACCTCATACTCACTATCACCCTCACCTCATCTTATCAGGAAAGAACTTCCACGGAAGTAATTTATGATTAGTACATTAGGACATCCCATGTCCATCGGTACATTAGTACTGGCTAATCTTCTCAATACTGGATTAAGAAAGATGTAGCCCAGACAGATATATATATGTATATAGATGTTTATGGGGATTTTCAAACACCCCGTTGCCAACTACACTTACAAAGAGGATGTATATAATAAAAGTTAACATATTTGAATTGCTACAAATTGTAAACGCAAATGTAGCCACAATGACGGTTGGTTTTATAACATTGTTCGGTTACTGATAGAATAAAGTGATGGTATATAGCTTACCCTGTATTCTTAAATAAAACAGGAGAATATGTCCCATCTCGATACGATAAGAATGTTTGAGTGTACTTGAAACAAACAAACGGAATCGAGGGTACAGACAGTTAAGGGGTGGAGGTTCCTCTCCAATGGGGCTGAGATACAACACGTGGTGGTCTTCAGAGCTGGACAAAAACCCTTTGTTCTAGTAGTCCCATATAGCAGTAACGAACAATAGAATTTAACGCTCAAACGCAGTTTGGCAAAATACGACAAGACGGCGAGTATTTGTGTTGTGGTATGCCAAACTTTACAATCAATTGGTTCTTTATGAAATGTATTAATAAAGCTATTACTTTTTGGAATTCTATAATTAATGTTAACAGTAAAACGGATCTTGGTTAGATATTTAATCTTAATTTAAAGTTTTATAGGAACATAGCATTTTAACAGTCGGTATTTCTTAAATAAATAGATGCACCTACTACTACACAATAGGTAAAAACATATTTATAGGTGGGATTTGATCAAAAATATTTTAGTAAAATAATTTATTACTGGTGATGGATATTTGTGCTGTTCATTTTACGCACTAATATTATTCTTATTTACGTTGTTTGATATCACAATTTTCAATTACACTTTATTGTATAGTAAAAAAATAATAATATTACTAATTATAGTATACTTTTATTTTTCCTTTATAATTAAATTAAATGTGTTCCAAACGAAAGAATAATTTTTTCTGGCAACTCTTGGACTACTTTAATATATTGTATTTAATATTTCTTAGGTCTTTTAAATATACCTTATCTCAATTACAATATAAAATAACAGTAATAAACAGAGGTTATTTGTTATATTTGAGCTCCAAAATTTGAATCAAAAACTTTATAAATGATATTTATTCTTAAAATAAAAATAAGTTTTTTGGACTAGAAAATATTAACATCAAATTATTGTTGTACTATTTTCAATCTAAATTTGTAAAATGAAGTGTTTTGTATCCGTCATGAGTATTTGATGACATCTAACGCAAGAGGGATCCGAATTTTAAAAATGTGTACCACTGTGCACTAACATGTGCACCTAAAAGCCGGAATTTTAAAATTTGGAATAGGTATTTTAAAATTAATTAAAATATGTCCTAGAGGAAATAAAATGAAGAGATTTTTTGTTTGAAGCAAATTAAACTTTTGCCAGCGATAGCCATGTAATCCATGGCACCATTGGGTATTTTCGATAGTATTCAAACAATACTTACTTACTCTATTGCATTAGGAACTCAAATTTTAATTGACACACTTACAAAGGTAAGCCACCTATCCCTGTCTTGAGCTAGTTATATCCAGTCCACCTCATTACACTCTATCTATTTCAGGTCCATTCTAATGTTATCCTCCTATCTGAGTAGATATTTCAAATAGTTATAAGATTTCAAAGTGTGCTTTTATTTCCCAAATTTTAACATACATAATTGTTAAGATCTCAAATTAAGGTCATTATTAAATACAAATAAATTACATAATCATAACAATCGTATAATTATAAGCTATAACTATTGATTAAATAATATCAAACCATTACAGTTCACGTGTTATAGGGAGCCATACTTGTTATTTTAGTGTTTTATTGTGCCATTGTTAACTGCTGGGATTGTAGTTATAACAACGATCAGGTATATCTGATAAGGTATAGGGCCTACTCCCTTCACTCTGAGAAGTAGCAGTCTTAGCTTCACGTACTACACTAAAGTATAGACTTCCCCACAGTGAAACAGACAATCTTTCAGGGTAAATTAAGGCTATATTTTTTTCACCTTCCTATTCAAAGAGTCCTTTCTTTCCACTTTGTACTGCGCTGAAGCATTAACCCCCTCTCAAACCACGTCACTTCCACCTGGCTGGAAATACTACCAAATAGCTCTGGCTTTTGAAAGAGCCAATCAACTAAATGTCACCTTCACACGACTCAATTTTAATATTTCAATTTATCGCGAGTGTAAACCCTTTCACACAACTCGTCTCTGTCCATTTAACATCGTTGCACCACTACAAACAAATAACTTCACTCAAAAAAGTACTATTTCCAATTATTTAAAAAATCTAAAACACATTTTTATCATCAAAAGAATATAAAGCATTATACATTTACATAATGAAAAATAGAAAAATATAAATAGATAAGGGTATTTCAACAAATAAGGCGAGTATATTAAAACTTTGAATGGCCTGTTTTCAATTATCTCGATCCCTTATCTCATCTGTTTTTAGATCATATTTTGCATTGAACACACCACTTTGTGCGACCTTCATTTAGGCTCCTATTCTTGGATTATGTTTGGTATACACGGGTGCTCTTCATACATTTCACATCGCCTTACCATCCTATTCTCTTACTTTCGATCTCATCCATTATAATTATCCCTGTGTTGCTTACGCTCACTAGTCTTGATTTCTGGTTGATCTCCAGAAATCCATTTCAACTGCGAGTTTTCTATCTCTGAGTCTGTAGTTTGTTATCTACAATTTACCCCCAAATATGGTGTATGCTACTCTACAGAATAGGATTATTACAAATTTTGAAGGCGGAAAGTTTTTCTCAAATAAACAACTATATATAGTATGTTCCCGTAATATTTCTAACAGAAACCTGCACATACTTGCTCCTCGTCATAAAAATACTCATCTTGTTTACAAAGAAGTCTTATTTTATAATTATTTTGTTACTTTATTTCCTTCATTTAATAAAATATATTATGTGTGTTTACTCTTACAGCAGACATAATTACAATACATTGCAATATTTGATTCTGAATATAATCTTTTATTCTTTCCAAAGTTCAATCATAATAACTTACACCTTATAAGTTTTTGTGATATCTTTTATCTGCGGGAAATTAAAAACTCTGGGATTAGAAATGTTTTTGTTTTAGTTAAAATATTTTTAAACTGAAATTAATGCAAGCTGCGATCAAAATCTATTAAGTATAAACACCAAGGAGAGTTTTTGGAATCCCACTATAGTATAAACCTTTTTCTAAACTCAGTAGCCATTGCTCTACCATATGAAATAATATTGATTAATGTTAGTGATGTACAATTAAAAATGTAGGTATACTTTTATTTGGCCAAAGACTTATAATATATTCTGTGTTTCTATCCCAGCCGAGCTCGACTTACATTTATTGAGTGGTAAAAACCCTTATAACAATTACCTTTGAAATGGATGTAGACCCTACACTGCCATACTAATTGTGTCCTGTAAAGGATCATTGTAAAATTTCCGTTTAGGTATGAGTTTCAGGTGCTTTATCGTTTGCTCGTAGATATCCATTGAGGGGGTGGTGATACACCTATAGCCCTTTCGCCTGAAATTAACCTATCACTGAAACTGCAACAAGAAATAGCTGAAGTAACGAGGCTTTGTTGCAGCCCTATATCCCACATCAGATACAAAGGGAATCAATAATAAAATGAATTAAACATAATTATAGTACACAATCTTTTTAAATACAATCAAATTTTTAACTATTTCTGTGTTCAAAATAATTAAACAATGATTTTAACTAAGTGAACCTATATTATATCATTCCTCTTTAAAACAAACTCGCTGATGAAATTTGTATGATTTATGTTTTATTGAGGTTCCTTGTGTGGTGCAGGCGGATACTTGCATGTTCACGCAAGAGCTCCCAAGTTACACACTTATTGGTTTACATACATCGTTACATGTGTGCTCATGCAAAACGGAGGGAAAGAAACTGGGGAAATCGGAATCAAAATTGCCAGAGATTGAACTACGCCCACTTAGATAATAAAAAGATTCAATAATGTTTTTTTCTAGATAGTACTGCGATTATAAATATCTACATTTATTTGAGTTTAACCATAGTTCATAGATAAGATGAATGATGTTAAAGCTTTATCTCACTATTGCTTGATCTTAATGACCAAATAATTGAAGACTCATTACATGTTTACTGTAAACTCCTTCGTATTTCAAGGGAAGGTGGGATCAAATCATCTATTATGTGCTAGAATCACACTATTACTAATACATTCCCTTTAAGGCTGCAAAGGTACATCTTTTAATCGATTTGTCTTTGATAAATCTAATGTATCAACTTTTAAATTTACTAGCCATTTATAAAATAACACTTTAATTTTTATTTTATAAGAGACATAGCTTGTTTTCTCTATTTGAAAACCAAGCTTAATAAAAGTTAACCTTCGATTTATATTTACAAGAATTTCTCCCATACTATTCTAAGATATTCCCCTGTTTGCAATAAGGTCTTACAAGCGTTGATAGTCACCCTCACACGAATGTTAGAGAATATTTCTTACTAAAACATTCATCAGAGGCAGGCTCTTATTAATATCTGGATGTTAGCTCAATGTAGCGTGTATGTGAAGACCTATCATAGTATCTGGTTGGTGATGTGTTGAAATTAGTTTCTATAAATAATTCTTAGCAGGCTAGTTTCCTCTAACATTTTTTTTCTGAGCCCATCTATGGCCCAAAAGAAACAAAACAGCACAGTATTTCCATTGCTGTCCAACAGATGTCAACACTAAATAGAAATGTTCATAAGATTGGGTTGATACCATTAACTATGATATAAATACTGGAGGACCCATTGATATTTATATACGTAAAACCCTGTTTATATTAGGATTGGTTATCTGAAGGCTTTTTACCCTGCCAGAATTCTACCATATAGTAGGGTTTTGGTAGAATAAAAGACCATCCAGGCTGTCATTCCTCATATAAACTCAAATATAGCTAGGCATCCTGGTGATAGAGCGCTCTCTACAGAATTTCAACGAAAAAAAGGTTGAAGGCTAAATATAAAGGAAGACGTTCTGGGAAGAAAGAGACAGAACTAAGAAGAAAAAAGGCGTCCTTAGAAAATAGAAACAGCGCTACAGGAAGAAAAAGCTTAAGGATTACCTTATGCATGAAGACAGGGTCCCCAGGGTAAACTCCCTTCTAAAAAAAAGTGCTGAGAAAAGCATTTTACCAGCCGGTTTGTGTATTGGCGTACTTGTCCCCTTTATTTTATAGAGGTAAATAAACAAATTGATTTTAATTTTGTTTGCGCTATAAATAACGAATGCGTAAGTGGATTTAGTGTTATTAAATTAGAAGTATATGAAGGGGCCAAACAAGCATTTAGGAATGTCACTTTTTTAAATTTTACAGAGAAGAAAGTTTGGAAACATTTTCTCGTAAATGTGAGAGAATGGTCATAAAAATGAAAGATATACTTACTTACTTTTTGCTGAGGACCAAGTTATGACAACAAAAGATGGAGGGGATGCAAAATATAGATTCAATCAAATATGATCAGAATAATGAAAGTGGTGTTTAATTTTTTTTAAAGAAAACAAAGTTTCCGACAGATGAGTCTGATGAATTATATATGGATGGAGTAAAAATCAAGAACGTGGACAACTTCTACTACCTTTTCTCAGTTCTTAAAGATAAATGGAACGTCAGGCATTTAAATGGCGAATGTGACTAGCAGTGTTACAAAGATTATCGCTATGCTGAATTCAGTATTATAGAGACGGAATATTATTAATAGGACCAATAATATGATAATATATAAGTCAATTCTGTCAATTGTGGGGCAGACGTGTCGATAGCAGACTACAGACATAGATAGACAACTCGTATTTGAAATGGATTTCTGGAAATGATCAACGAGAGAATCAAGACAGGAGAGCGTCATGGAAACATTTACAACTATACTGGTGGAGATCAAAATGAATGAATTAATACTCTATGGCTACGTAAAAAGAGTTTAAAGGCATACTTATCTCAAATATGAACCAAGAATGGTATCCTGAAGGCAGGAGAAGAGGTAATCCATTAACCACCTGGTCACACACCATAGCGTGTTCAATGGAAAGTTATAATATAAAAACAGTTCATGCAAGGGATTGAGATAAATGGAATTAAAGGTTTGAATTGAGACTCACTATATGTTCTAAAACTCTTATTAATTTGAATATGTTCTATTTTATCATTGTGTAAGTGTAAAATGTATTATATTCTATTGATGATAAATACTGTTCATGTGGAGAGAAACTTGAGCATATACGATCATTCTCTCAATAATAATAATAATAATAATAATAATAATAATAATAATATTAATAATAATAATAATAATATTTAATTAACTCATAATATTATAGGAAGAATATACTAAGGTAATAAAAATATACGTATTAAGTCAATAGTTTATGTAAGCTAGAAACCTTTTCTGAACAAATTCATCGAGCATTATGTATATAAAAAACTCATTTACCCATCTTCTTAAATAAATAAATACCAATATTAATAATTCAAATACTCCTTAGTGAAATCTTCAACCATTTCCATGAGACGTTGTAGATTTTTGTTTCCTATAAACTCTATTCTCTAAGTATTGTTATTTTATATTTGTATTTAGCACCAGGGCTTACTAGACGTTCAGATTATACGCATACGTACTAATTACGCTAAGAGCTAGGGATAAGTAAGGTAGAATTTAAAGGAAGTGTAACCACATCAGCGTGGAAGGAGTGTGGATAACAAGCTTGGAGATACCACCCTTAATACACATGATACTTGATTCTATTCCAACAATATAGGGACGTCTTAGACTATGCTGCCACTGCTGAAGCAGGTTCTTCTCTTACTACTAAAATGAATTCCCAATTTTTCTTTCTCTTTATATTTATTTTCCCAAACGGGACGAACCTTCCATTTCCTTGTAATCAATCACTGCCCTGATGATAAAATGGGCGCTGTAGAGAGAGTATTCAATCACCTCGAATACAAACCAAAGTGTCATTCTTAGTTTTTTATTTTTTTACAAAGTTCTTCTAAATATAAGCTGAGATTTTTGATCATAAATTCTAGACTTTGCCACAAAGTGTAACCATATACTGGCAGATATCTATGCTGACACCTTAAACTCCCACACCGTTGTTGGTAAGCCCCTTCGTTGTACAATGCGAATAAGACAATTTGTATTATTTTAGTTCTATATGTTACAATTACATGTACAGTAAGGGCCAGAAACTCTGGTCCTCAATGTATACCCTCGAATCGAATATTGTTAAAAATCCTCAGGCCTTGAGTCTCACATGCCTTCCAGTTTATCAGTGGTACCACCATCTCCTTATCATGCTCTCTTTGTTGGCATTGATAGCCATATTGTTGACAACAAGTATAGCCTGTATTCCTCATCAATCCATCAACTAGGGCCTTAAATCAAATGAATATTGATGATATCAATCTCTCCCTGTTTAATGCGAGCTAGATATCCTAGACACTGTATCCATCGTAATGTGAAAATCCTACCTCTATTCCCTGATAATGCAGAGGTTGACTCCCCAGTGGTCACTGGCCAGTGACGGTATTACTTTTCACACTATATTGTTAGCTTCATACTATTATAGACACTGTTTATTTAATTACTGATGATAGAAACCCTGCGTCCATCTATACATACATAGTAGCGTTAAGCTATTTAGACACTTAATTACAAATTGTCATAAATAGGTACAATACGTGGGACATAAGCCAAGATTAATTAATATAGTTAGCTGGATGTATGGAGGGAGGCTCAAAACATGTCGTGATTTATCAAGGACTTCCTTTCTAAATGATTTCCTAATTTCCTTCCACACCCATATGGATTCAAATCAATACTGTAAATATTCAATAATACAGACAGAATAGGAGGAAAGATGTTCTCAACTACCAAAATGCGAAGTAATGAACATGACGTAATACTCGTATATACTACAAGAGATTTGAAATTTTTAAACATATTGTACACACAAAAAAGAATAATAATTTTGGGTGCATTGAATTTAAAATATGTTACATACAAAATTTAGTACTATTAAATGAACTCTATGCACCTGTATTTGTTGATTAAATGGAAAATATCGTTTTATACACTGTCCAGATTAGGCAAAGTCTGGATTTTTGAGGAATTTATTATCGACATTTGAGTGTGTTACTTTCATTGTCAAAACTTTAATAGAATGATTCATAGCGTTTAACCAAAAAGGGTAGAAGCTGTGGAAATTAGCTCACTAACACAACTTTTCTTAATCAACTATTTACGAGAACTCCTTTCAGTGTTCAATGTTCTAAGACACCATTTTAAAATACACTCGACCAACAATAATATTTCATTATTGCTTCACACAAGTGCACTCACGTTTATTCTATTTTAATTTTATTCATACATCTATAGCCTGAACTATTATTAAGAGTTAGTAGATAAAAACCAACATCTAAGTCTTTAAAGTTTGAAAATTATGTGAATTTTTAAATAGTACTTCCCTCAAGCAGAAAATACAATTTTATCCAAAAATCCTTCCAGTTTATTCTTACATCCGGGCAAGTAATTGGGTGCTCAGTAATTAACAACATCACAAAAAACAAGAAACCAAATCAATATCATCTTAGATGAAGGATGTTTTACAATACGGCTCGGGAAGATTTCCGTTTACAATATTTTAATTTTTTGTCTGAATTTAAATCACTTGTTAATAATTAGAATTCAGTAAAATATTATTTTATTTACGCAACTATTTTTAAAACATAAATATGTCCTAAAGGTTTTTACTATGGAATAATAATTATCTTGCTCGTATAATTTTAAATGTGTGCATTGTTATGTCGTAAAACCGATTAATTTTATATTTTAAATAGCTATATGCAAAATTTCAAAATTAATGTAATCTTTTTTAATTTACTATCTTTAGGTGGAGGGCTTTATGGTAGTCTAAGTAGGCTCAAATACCTTGTATACTTTTATATAAAAACATTTAAAACAAATTATGTGCTTGCTAATACAATTATTTAATATTAAAGGTTTTCTTTTCAGTCTGATAAATAAAAATAAAAAATAGAGATGACAGGATTTGGATAGGTGAACTTTAAATTAAGAGGACGTCCCCCTACTGACTTAGCCAAATTAAAGGTTAAAAAATGTTGAAAAAATTAAGATATATTATTAAAGTTTCACCCAAGCAAATATTTACTTAAAAGGATTGAATAAAGTCTACAAAGCAATCATATTTTTTGCTTCTGTAAACCTATTTTATACAATGGTAAGTTTATTTCACCAAAATCACTCTCAGAAGGTTTCAAACTAACAGGGGGATGGCATCCATTTTGTTATATTATAATCTACTCGACAGACAAGCCTTGTCTCGCAAGGTGTGAGGCTAGCGAGTAGAATCCACTCGCTATTCGATAATGTGACGTCAGTTTTCACAGCGCGGACGTTTCAAAATTAGGGGTTTGCGAGATTGTGTGTGAGATGAGAGAAATTAACGACTCGCTACTCGCAAGTTTCAAAATTAGGGGTCCTGGGCTTATAGCCTTGAGTATCGTATCTCCTTAGTCTACATTGATGGTATGGATGTAGAGAGCGGGTAATCAGCACGATTGTTCTATTTTCCAGTGCTTGTTTCCAGTGCCTGTAAGCACTTATGGGTGGTCACGTATAAAGCTGGAAATGAATGCTTTTTTGCTCATAGATTTTCACGAGGAAACACGTATTCTTCAATAATTGATGTTAAACTGTTTTTAGTCAAACATACCCAAATAAAAATGTTGTGTAAAAAGAGAGTAGGGGTGAATAAAATTACTCGTGGGTGGCTGAGATTTGGAGAATACCATCACATTTTCTCATAGTCAAAAGTAGACAGTACATTTTTTAGCTCGTGATCAGATTTATAAATAGGTTGGCTTTTTTAATAGATGGAATAATTCTTTTGAATTCACAACTTTTCTACTACGAAGTAGAATTGGTGGCCATTACTACTTTTTTGATACATTTTTAGTAACGATAGATACTCACCTACTAGATTAAAATTTTACGTTGTACTCAGTAGTGTACCTCTTGAAATCTTTAAAGTAAAACTTTATGAAACACTTTTCCTTGTAAAAACTTTTCTTTGGTTTTACATGTGAACGAAATCAGGATAATATTTCAATATTTATTTTTGTAAGAAACTACGTGCCTTTACCTCCTCCCATACATGTGTGATGGCGTTTTGAAGTTATAAACTTTAGTTTGTAGCTCGACTTACACACAGACTGGTATTGAAGAGCACAGCACTGTACAAGAGCTGTGGCCTTAAAACTGAAACTATGTCAGCTCATCTAATCCACATATACATTAATAATATCGGCTTAACGTACAACATTTAGTCAATTTTACAATCATATGTAAACCATTATGTTAATTAGTTGTTTGTTTAGTTCAATGGGCTGCAATCTCCAAGACGATGTTAAATATATGAAGATATAAATCATGTGTGACAACAACCTCCTAGGCCATAATATACTTTTGGGTAAAGAAACCATCTAACCACAGGGGTGGTCGATTGTTCTTTACGTTATACTCTGAGTAATCAAGTCTCGGTTCAAATCCTGGCCAAATTTACTGGCATGAGTCCAACACCTTACCACAGTCGGTAGGGCATAGGGTCCTGGGCTCCATTCCCAGCATGGTTGAAGATTTAATATTGGTAAATTGTTGGGGGGGAGGGGGAGGGGACTGGACGTTGTGTTTTATTAGCACTAGGCTATCATGTAGGTCATGTTAATATAATCAGGGGTATCAAAAAGTACACGTAAAATACACATAATATTAAAATTATCTCAGGAGTTTGTTTTACTAGGTGAATATTTTATTGTTCTAGGCAAATACTTGTGCAATTATTCTTAGAAAGTTTTTCTTATATTTAAAGAATTATGTTTTTGATTGAAATGAGTATAAATTGCTGATAGTGCTAGGTCTGACGCTAGTGTTTTGGCTATCTGTAAATATAAATATAGTCCTGCTGTTCTTAGAATCGACGAATCCTCCTACTGATAAGTCGGAAATTTGAAGAAATGTCCTCTTGAAAATACCAAACAGAGCTGTTTGAAACGTAGCTAAGAAATCTCTCGACCAGGTTAAATCTACGAGTTTTGTGTTTAGATCGTTGTTTAGGGGCAGACCTAATAATGTTTGGTGGTTTTATCTTAATTGTAATCGAACGTACAGATAGGGTTGTAAACGACTTATATTATAATCTATCTAACAATGTATGAATGCTTTAACTAATATTGTTTCAGAAACATTTGGATGGAAAGAGGGGAGAAACATTTCTTTTAACCGATTTTTATAAACCATCTTCATTTTGACATTCCAGAATTAAAACCTTAACCTACTAATCGCAAGTGAGTTTATGCAGTATCTATTTAAAGGGGGTTTAGTATATTAATACTACTACTAATAATAATAATAGTAGTATAATAACAATAATAAAGACATTAATACATAAACCAAACCTCAAATTGGTAACCATTACGTTCATACACTATACATAAAATTATGAGTTTTAATATAAAACTCCTCAAAAGTCTCAAGCGGATACAATCTGGCAACTGCGCCCCATAAGGCCTGTACTGCAAGTGGAATGGACTCTAGGTACGTCCACATATTTGACAATCACATTCGAGTTCTAACATTCAAATGTCACACTTCATGTTCTATTACATAAACATGAGCTAGATTAAACATTAGATATCAGTAACAATTGCCCGGGTGCCTACATACTGTATTTAAATATAACGTCGAACTATCTCACGTATCTAATAAATGCCTCTAGAAAATAATGAATAGTGTCTAGTAAGGGAGAGGATAGATCACAGAGCTGTAACTTAGTGAACACTAGCACTAAGAACAAGCAAAGTGGTGCCTTAAAGAGCGGGTGTCAGCGAGATATTAATCCCTCAGAATATCCAGCCAGAAGAGCGACAATAGGACCAGAAAGAATGGAGGGAGATACATTCCTTATTGCGTGTCACTGTTGTTACCACAGTGATTCACTAGGTTCTGGATTCAACAATTATAGTGATTTGACAACAAATTGGAAATTGGAAAAAATAAATCATATTTTTAACTCCCATATATTTTATTTTTGGAAAATATGACTGCACTGTAATATTAAATTTTATTGATGCGTTATTAGTGTAGGTATCTATTTTAATAACAAAAAAAAATATTAAAAAATAAATTTTATTAAACTCTTAATTCTTAAAATTACTCAAACATGGCTCAAGTATAAAATATATTTCGATTGTTTTATATTTTTATGTGGATTTGAAAAACCAAAAATCAAAAGTCCAAGCATAACAAGTATTAATTAATTTTTGTTTGGTTAAATATATTCTGTTTGACTTCAAGTTTAAAACCGAGTTCTGCACACCCCTGTTATATGCATCAATTGTAAACATTATTTTACAAGCTTATTTATTATCAATATATTTTTTAATGAGGACATGATAGATTTTATTGAGCAATATTACAATCTAAGGAAAGCGGAGATGATAATCAGCAAAACACTTCTGAGGAGAATTGTGAAACAATCTACGAGACCTTGTAACATTAATGTAACTTGTTTTCCTCTAAAGAGTGATACCTCATAATAATAATATAATACTATCCCATTTAAGAGCAACTATTAAAAGTATCTATTTAATAATAATCAATTACAATAGTTTTTCTTTACAGGAAAAACCTAAATAGTAACCAAATATACTCACTCAGTATTAAACCATTAAATTTATTGATCTGCTATTGAACACGTTAGTAGTTATTCTTTTTACTATTGATAATAATTAATAATAATAGTAATAATAATAATAATAATAGTTTTGAAATATTTCTAAGTCTCAAATCAAACTACAAAATTAAGTTTAAGTTCCACTAGTATTTATAAAATACTATTAACATCATATAGCTCACATTAATGGTTTACTCTCGCAGTAGACTAGACTGCCAATGACGGTGAGATTGAGGTGCAAATATCAGTCGGTTACTGAGGGTGCTTTTAAAATGGTTTTACACTCTCCCTCCATGTAAACCCTTGAACAATTCTTATAAATATAACATTCCTCACTTCACCTTTAGTGTAATTAGTATATAAAAGTATAACTCGAATGGGTATTAAAACGCTTTGCTAAAAGGGTCGTCGAAAACACTATTTATTTTCTGTAGTATATTTGTATCAGTATAAGGTGACAATAATAATAACATTGAGCTATTTCAATGCGCGGGGTAGTTTTCACTTAGTTTGAAGAGTATTTGCTGGATTTGTGCAATTCATCAGATACCAAAGGCAAAATATTAATGTTCATAATATTAACTGTTTGGTAGAATAATGGTCTTAGGTTAAATAATTTCAGTCAACGAGAACTATTTCTTTATTATAGAAGGAAAAGTATATATTATAACTATTTATCACAATGTAATATTTAGGAAATAATTCAGTAACTAAACGATTGAAATATTTTAGTGGTCTTTAAATTTGATTTGTTGTTCTTCTTCTTGTGGGTTTAAGGTTATTTGACTTGTACTTTGTAATTAAATGGATATTTTTTAATTTTGAAGTAAAGGTATGCAGAAAAATTATTTTTAGACACTCCATTCATTTGGGATTAAGGGCGCTGGGTGCCAATAAGGGCTCGTGACTTAGCGATACCTCACGGAAATAACGTTGTTAGTTTTATGAACTCAGCCTGAGCTTGTTCAAGTTGGGTTGTTTAACTTGGTTCAAAGAGTCTTTTATCAGTCATTCGGCCAGTAGTATGGATCCCCGTGCAGACATGTAGACACTTCCAGTAGCTCGATAGCTGACAGTTTGTATCTTCACAGTGTATGACAGTTAATAAACATATGTTTCTTAAAGATAAAGCTATCTAGCGCACAGCCTGAGATTGGTGGATACTGCAGTGTAAACAAAGAACTGGAATTATAAATAACTGGCTTCAGAAAAGTTATCAAAAGAAGTATATTCCCTGACTGACACTATGGAGAGGGTTAAGGTGCTGGAATATATAATATGATAGTTAATATATTTCAATTCACTCCCAGCAAGCTCATGTATTGTATATTAAAGCTCAATGGCTCTAAACAGGTGAAGTATACATCATAATAAGTTGGTTCAGTATTGTGCATCTCAATCTATTAAGGTGCCTATCTGAAATATACATTATACAAGGAGACTTTGCGCTGTTGTAAGTTTGGTATCCATCATAGATTAAGAATATATTACACCGTGACAGTCCCTTATTTTTATATATTAATTGTGCTTTTCTACCCTCTTCCAAAAAAAAATTAACAATTTTATCAATACAATTTCACAATTATTTGTTCCTTTTAGCTTGAAGTTGTTTATCATAATATTTGGACAATTCTAGGCCAAGAAGAAGAAGTTAACATATTATCCATAAAGATATTTGAGGTTTCACGCTGCACACCAAAGTGTGGATGAATTTTTAATTAATTAGATATAAATTAATTAGAAATGACCCAACAGTTATGCTAAGCAGTAAATAGCTTATAGATATACCTAAGACATTACTCAACAAATAAACGTAGTTAATAATTTAACAAATACGTACTTAGACAAATAAACTTCGGAGACGATCGCACTCATCTTAACTATTCATAGCCATGGAGAAGTGATCTTTGATAAACCGTTAATTTACAAAAATATTTTTTAAACTTTGATCTTTGAACCAGGCCTGGCTGGACTATTTCCACTGGAAACAATGATAGTTCTGAAAGCTCGTATTTGTGATTGCTACACAGTGACCGTACTACAGCTAAATAAACGTTTACACCCTTCCTGAGGACACAGTGGAACCACTGGGGTACAAATACTCGTAGTGTCCAGCAACATTATAACGGTTGCTACATTTACAGATGAAGCTTTAATTGTATTGATTTACATAGAAACGTGATGTATTATGTGGTTGGTCTGAATTTCAATCAAAGACAGCCCATACTATATTTAATAGACTCTACTATTTTGGCTTCAAGTTGTGTTTACTACAGATACCTTTTGTCAGCTATCGCTAGAACCAGTAAATAGTCTATGTGTCCAATTACGTCAGCTGTATGTTAAGTATCTACACCTGTTTCAGGAGATATAATTGTACANATTACTGTCTCCTTTAAATTTAAAAATACACATTCAGAATAGTGACTAATATTTATTAGAATTTGCCTGTGGCTTTTCTCGCACTAAACAATAGATTAACATACTCGACATTTTCAAATGATAGAAAAGAATGAAACCACAAAAGCAGTTTTGTATGTGCGCGTACGAAGATTAACGAACACACATGACTCACCACCATCCTCTCCCCTTACACATTTCAGGTCATATCACGTGCCAAATTATGTACCCGAAATACCAGCCGCGACGAATGTTCACTTCTTATGCTATTTTTTTCTACCCTACTTCACTCGATGATAAGTTAGCGAGGTGGAATGTAGCTCACCATGGCTCCCATGAATAATAAGGAGAACAACGGAAGTCCCGCTTAGATCTGATGGATATTTTTGAGTTTACTGGAAACAAACAAAAACAGATGGACAGAAATTATTTAAATTGATTATTTGTTGTTTTTCTTGCTTACACTATTCAGAAAGAAAGGAAGACACCACAGATAATTCGAACGCGAAGAACAACCTAGCTAGTGTACCCTTTTTCACTCATCTCAATTGCTAATTTTTCTAAATTAGGTCCCTTAATTCCCCCCCCTGCTTGTACCCAGTACCCCCAGGGGTTCCTCACACCCTCGCATCAACAATGACAGTGTAATTACCTCTCGGAGTACGAGTCTTGTTCGGGATGTTGGTAATATCTCCTTCTGTTTCCATAACTACTCCCCCCGTGGCCACAAAACACCACTTTCTTCTTCAAAAAAAACACACAAAGATATAATCTTGGAGAGAGAGAAAAGATAAGGAGCAGTTTATGGATTCGCCTTACATTACGGGTTTAATTTTGGTCCTGAAATTTTATAATAGTTTTAGATTATTTGAATAGTAGACTAATAAAATTTTAGTAGTAAACTAGCTGCACAGTTCATAGTGAACCCGGTAGAAGTCAATTGTCTTGTGAAGATTTAAATGGGTGTTTAGGAGCCAATGATCTAATTTAAATACTTCCTAACGTAGTTTGGTGTTTTCAGAATAAACTAAATAAAGCTAATAACACACAAGTAATCAAAGAATAATGATAACTCTATAAAAACGCTATTAGGAATAAAGAATTTCAATTTTAGAAAAATAAAGATAGTCATGTTTCACAAGGAAATGTTTGATAGCTACCACATACATACAAACATACATACATACCTAATCGCACCGTTCTCTTATAGGGTAGGCAAGAAACTGTGCAATTAGCTCAAAAAATAACTAGGTAATTAATACATCTTCACTAACATTCTCCATACTTCCCTTACAAGTATACTTCATTCATTTCAACAACATCCATACAAACCCCACCACTACTACCATATATTTATAGGACACCCGATTGTAGTTTTCAGACATTTTTGTCTTGACGAGGAGTACATCCCTTTATTTCCATTCCAAATTTAAATCTTCCAGTATAATAATTATATAGATAAGAATATTTTGGACTTCTAAAATCACAAATCTCTAAACTTTATAATACTGTATTTTAATTTAATAAAAAATGTATACCTTCTCTTAAACTCTCACAATCCCCTCAAAGAGAGATGTACTGTGATCTATAGAAACATTGAACTGATAATTTTGATAAATGTCTACGTTTCATTACCCAATGAATTCAAAAAGTTGTTTTCTTGATATCGTTTGTCTCTCTGTGGTTCGTATCCAATCCTGGAGCCGGAAACATTTTACCGATAGGGCTAAAACTTTGTATATAGGGTTTCATAAGGTTCCCTCAAGGAATTTTTGAAATTATATATCCAATCCTAAAATTAAGGATAGTTTCCTAAAGGTAAAACAGAGAAGAAATCGATCTTACCCAAATACGCTCTAACGATTTTTATTATATGTCCTATCCAGACATTGTTTAACATAGCTAACATAATGGGGTTTCTCATTTCCCCATGAAAATGACTTTGAGAGTACTTTGCACTAGCGCAAATTTCCAATTTGTATAATATATCTGTAGTTTTTTTAGAACCACGTCTTACTAACCATTCAGGCTACACGCCTATCTACAAGTTACACTATTTGGTTATAGGTTAGGAAGGCTTAAGTGAGAGAAAGCTTTTAAATTGGAGTGGAGTGAGATTGGAAAGCAATTTTGGAAAAAACCACCCTCAGTGTACCCGACTGGGATCGAACCACAATCATCCCGTCTTCGGAAGTCTAGTTCAGAACGAGATTAGTGCGTTAGACCACGTGGCCACCAAAGTGGGTATATCTGCAGATATTTGAGATAAATATGATATCTTACCGATATAAAATTATAATATGATTAAAAATAAAATACTTTCTTTGAGATATATTTTTATAATACTAATAGTTTTTAGTCTATAAGCAAATTATATATATTTATTTTTTATGTATGTAATTGAATGTTAAATAAATTGTTACTCTCTTTGGTGAACAGATTGGTTCTTCTTTTCTAAATTTTCGTATTATAGTGTATGTAATTTAATTTTTATTTTCTGTGAAGTGTATTATATAACTCTGGTGGCTTTATCACTTACAAAATTCCCCGCTGCCCCTTAGAACGCGCCACTTACCCTAGGTGCTCCAATATATCCAATATATACCAATATATCAATACTTTTGTCTTACACTTCTAGATTTTTTAAAATACTTTTATCTTAAGACACTCAAAAATAATAAAAGTTGGCAAAACATCTTCATGTGGTGTCTTGAACCTCTCGGCACGTTTTTAAAACACTTAACATATTGAATAAATTTCTTACGGGTACTTAGGCCCCTCTCCGAAGTTTTTGCTTGATAACTTTTCTCACGCAAACATGTATACAGTTTAAGCAAATGAATAAAACCATACAAGCAGTGGACTTTAGGATGTAAGTTGAATAGTGATAGCTCCAAACTAATATCCATGAAGAGTCAGTGAGAAATATCTATAATATTTAACGGTAACCAACGTTTTAACAAAATGTTTAGTGACCTTGTTAGGGTTTGTTAGTGAAGAGTCGTGTCAGCACTAGGCACCAATCAACGGTAGAAAAAGAAACCAATTGATGTTTAGTTATTTGGTTTTACCTTGTCTCAGTGTTACAGTACGTAGCCGTAGCTATCGGTACTTTAGAGACCGTCTTGTTCACCCCTCAGCAATCTACAGATTAGGACTGGGCTGGCAACTAAACAAAGCAAAATATGTATTATCCTTCTTAGATAACAATCAGCTGTGTATTGAAAGATACATGGTTAGAACTTCTACTAAACCCTAATGAGGGTGATTAGGAGACAGAACCTAATATCGTTACAAGGTAATGACACTTGCCAAGTTGTTTGGTCTCTCACGACCACTATCATTAAAATGTGTAGTGTTAAACAATTATTAGCACAAATTATTATGTGGTACAAGCTCGTGTAATTTGGTTTACCAGTGACTGACAGGCTGAGTCTCAAAATCCTTTCCTAATGTACTGACGGTGGGTTTTACTAAATGG
This sequence comes from Timema bartmani, assembly GCA_902151455.1. NCBI lineage: Eukaryota > Metazoa > Arthropoda > Insecta > Phasmatodea > Timematidae > Timema > Timema bartmani. The sequence goes on along the minus strand of CABFWB010000714.1, from coordinate 98,764 downwards.
TTTTCCCCGCGAAAATGTGGCGAATTTTCTCTAAATCTTAAAGTTCTCGAACATAGAGTAATTTAAGGAATGTATCCCGGACGGGCAAAAAAATATAAATAAATAAATAAAACGCAGATTAAAAGAAACAAGTAGAGATACAATATTTTAGCGTTGGTCCCAGACAGGGAAAACCTTGAATAGTCAGGGAATTCAGGGAATGTTGCCAAGAAACAGTGAAAATTATGCATGTTCAACAATAAACAATAGCAATGTGAAACGTCTTCACTTAGTTAATCTTACATTATTCTATCAATTACAAAAATTGTGTGAGGAATGTTTCTATTGTGATCACATTGTGTCATTCATTGAACCTTTCCTTTGAACCATTTCCGTTATTACAGGAAAATAGAAAGTTCAGTAAATTTAATAAAGGCGTTGAAGTGTAATTTGTGTTTATTAACTAGTAACATAGAAAACAAAGGTGTAACAAATTGAGCTCAACTAAAGTGAAATCATATCAATAATAACTAAAGGAGATAGTGTATTAAACACTATAAATATATATCATACATATTATAATATATTTGATTTGATTAGATTGAATTGAAGTCACCTCCTCATACATATAAGTTTGATTCGTACAAACGAACCACAAAGTGGACTTTATCTTAAAATTCATTCTTAAGAGAAATATTAGCATTTGAAGCTATATGATTTATTCCTATTTTCTTCTGACAGTACATATTATTGTACTATATTCTTTTTAATGGCAGATACTTATATGATAGATATGAAAACCTCACAAGTACCAGCAGGTACCTCAATTGTGTGTAGATTATAAACAGAACAAAGCAATATATTCGAATTAGCTCGTAATGACCTTTAGGACTCTCCAAACATAATAAACGGTATTAACCACGAGTAAAAATTAACATTCGCTGGTCCACCATAAATCACAAAGACAGGAGAAACAACATAATAACAAGAGATTATAGAATCACACTAATTTCATCCAATAACTTACAAATAAAAGGTGAGCTTACATTATTAAGATCAGCCTTACTGATAACGTTCACAACAGGGATTTCAATATGTGGAACGGGTATTCTGAAAGGCCAGCTTACACCTTTAACCATATTAAGAGTCCCCAGAATCTCCCACCAAAGGAGAAATGACTCACATAGCTAAAAAGGGATGATCTAACTCCCTGCCTGGTAAGAAAGACAAAGAAGAAGTCCCAGTAGATTCATGTATAAAATAATAAATGTAATTTAAAAAAATAATAAGTCTATATCCCAAAATTCTTGAGCGCTACCATATTAAATAGTAAGATCAATGTTAAGATTCCAGTCGAATCTTTCCACCTGATTAACAAAGGCTGATAGTAATAATGTTTAGTGCCCCATGTGAAATACATTTTTTGAAAGCCATGGAGTGAAAGCAAGGACCATTATTACCTATCAACTTTCTGAGAGCCTAAAAAATTGCCTACTTTCTCCTAAAGAGAGCATTAACAGTCGTAGACCCCTTTATATTTTGGAGTGGAAATATAATCATGAATTTGAAGAAACAATCCCTCAGATTAAGGATATATTGTTGAATGACCTGGTCAAGGGTCCCATGAAGTCTTTAAAGACCGTTCATTAGGGCTTCAGGGCTTCACTTTCAGAATACAACACGTGACGCATGCTCTGTAGGGGTTTCACCTTCAAGCAGGCTTCAATTCTCCTAGCCCAATCTCATAAATCTTGATGCAGTTTTGGCCAAAAATAGTTTTAGATACTCTCAATTTGAGCTTTTAGTATCTTAAATATCCTACGAATACAGATTTGTGTAATTTATTCAATATTATGCCTCTTTACCTAATGAGGAAGAAAAATTCCTTCACTTATTATTTGCGTCTAGCCAGCACAAGAGACATTGGTACTAACAAAAGTGATCTACCTATTCGCCTACATCTAGCTGATCCAATTTCTACCTGTAGTAGGGTTCCTCATTATGATGTAGTGATAAAGAAATGACAGCTGATTCAGGGATAGAGATAAATAACGTTTGTATCATTCAGTTATTGACTTGAAACTTTTGGTGCAGGCTTTCATTCATGCACGATAGCGCATCCGTGACCAGATTATGTTTTCAAAAAACGTGTTTAGTAGTAAATTTGGTTTGGAAGGGACGCAAAACCCATCGGAAAATATTACCCAGTTCTTTAGGGTGATAAAACATCCTGACAATGCCCTAATGTCAGTACAAAGTATAAATTTCTTTTGTTTGAGGTAGTTGGTAAACTTACCCATATCAAAAGACGCATTGAAGGCATTCCAATTTATGGGCGGTGTATTTTAACTGCGCAACCGTTAAGGCTTTACTAGAGAATGCTACAGATATAATTCCTTCGAGATGAAGTTGGTTCAATACTGCTCCCACAATAAATCAAAACGTGTTTATTTCGAGTTCAAATGGTGGAGGAAAGTCTTACATTTTAAGAACTTTAGGTAAAATTAAGACTCTCTTTAAGGCAGTAAGGTCTTTCTTTTTATCGTCTCCCCATTCAAGTTGTACCCCTATTTTCTTCCAGTTATTTAAAGGATCAGCTCACGAAACGTTGAACTTGCTTGAAACTTTTAGGAATAGGATAATCATCAATAGATCTAAAAAGTTCGTGATCTACGAAAATAATACCCTTAGATATAACATAGCTCATGTATTTAATCGAATCAGTGTCCCATGTAAACATAGTTACAAGGATTAAAATTGAGCACAGCTTCTCTTAAACAATCAAGACCAACCTTATATACTGTAGATTTATTGATAAGTGATTGACTGTAGATGCATTTATCATTCAGATACTTGAACATAAATACACATTTAAAATCAGACAAAACGTTATTGAAAACATGTCTCTGAGTAGCTCCCTCGCAACTAATTCTGAGGAAAACACAATTTATCTCATAGCTTCCCTAAAGGATAACCAAGGCCATATAATGTCTAGAGGCACATTGAAGCAAATTGGAGTTTACCCAAATGTTGAAAGGCACTCTCCACAATTGGTATCAGGTAGAGCTCAAAAACTATTTGTTTATTTAATTTCCTATAATCAACAATGGGAGCTATGATAAATTCAATTTGGCAAATGCTAATTTCGATGGTCTGATGAGCTTTATATTTTAGGTCCTGAATAAACTTTCTGAATATTTATTTTTTGGACAGAACACGAGATTATGGACACGACCTTATAGATTTATTCTCCGAAAGGTTAATTTCATTAAGAAGAATATCATATATGCTGGGGCTCAGTAATATAATATCAGTTAGATTCTACAGGAAATGTTCTCCTTTCCAATAAATAGGCGTTTTTATTTTGTATTTTGGAATTTTTAAAGGGTGCTGTGACAAATGATTTAAATATTAAATTTAATTACTTTATTTATTAAATTAATACTAGCAAGAGTTTTAGAAACGATGTATAATCATAAAATAATATCATAAGGCAAGTCACACACAATAGTAAAATTTTGTTTCCATGAAAATTCCTTAATTTTGATCGAAAGAACATACTATTTTACGCCATGAGTGATCTCCCATCAGTGACAGCTAAAACTTAGGGTTATAAATCACAAACAGTAAGGGTATTCAAGTTAGGTAAACTATTCAGAAATTCAGATTTTTTAACAATGTACTGGCCCTGTGTCTAATAGAGTGAGACAAGGTATCAAATGAATTACAATCTAAGTTTCAGTGGGATCTGATATAAAACCAAATTAATTTCAGTTGAAGACTACGGTAGTATGGTACGAAGGAAGATGGTATGGGAAAAATATTCACATATATCTGATGGGAGATTGGAGAACCTTTTAGGAATAAATGCCCCCAGTACCTCCTGCAGATATTCTCTCACTGTAAAAACAAACTATTTGAGCCTGACATTAAGTCCACGTACCAACTGATACGGATAGTTAAAGTACATTGTGTAATATGTATTTCACGAGGAATATTACATATTTTGGGAGGTTGAAGAATTGATTAATCTGAGTAAAAATGTTCATATAAACATGTGTTCAATTCTTTATGGTGGTAAAGATATAGTGGTCTGAAAATGGTGTGTGAAAATCCATTATTATAATTATTTAAAAATGATAAATGATTTGTTGTTTGTATTTATTGAATGTTTGAAAGTAACAAAACATAACATTGACAAATAGTTCCAATGCAAACATAAATGCACTTTGAAACTCTCACGGTAGTTGTACGTTTGTTCTTCTACGGACATCATGGCGTTCTTTTATCAGGGCAGCACTTATCCATACTGCGAGAGAGCAATTCGTCTCTTGTATCTATCTTTTATTTTGCCTTTAATATATCCTTACAAACCATAATCTAAGAGAGTGAGCACTTTATACAGTATTCTCTGCAACCATCAACAGGCCTTCCATTACAAAAACCTTAGACAGGCATTTCAACATATTTATCAAGTGTAAAGATTTGAGTCATTTTAACAATACTTCTAAAACCAAATAAAGTCAGGCTATAGCTCTTCATAGTCACAGCTGATCCAGAGAACGGCATGCTAGTCATCTAATTAAGAGAGCGGCGCAGTAGTCTCTGGTTAACAAAGTGACGCGCTAGTCTCTGATTAAGAGAGCGGTGCGCTAGTCATCTGTTTAAAAGAGCGGCGCGCTAGTCTCTGATTAACCGGGTGGCGTGAGTCTCGGATTAAGAGAGAGGCGTGCTAGTCATCTGATTAAGAGAGTGGCGTGCTAGTCTCTGATTAACCGGGTGGCGTGAGTCTCGGATTAAGAGAGAGGCGTGCTAGTCATCTGATTAAGAGAATGGCGCGCTAGTATATGATTAAGATAGCGGCACGCTAGTCTCTGAATAAGAGAGTGGCGTGCTAGTCTCTGATTAAGAGAGTGGCGTGCTATCCATCTGATTAAATTTGGGGCTATAGGGGATGTATAAAAGATTTTATTTTACTTGCAATTCTTACAGTAAATATTCATGGGTCAAAATAAATAGATCTTTTCTTTTGGAAATCATAGAGTTTGATATTTTTCACATCGTGATATCAACAGTTCAGGGAATTTCATTAAACTTTTAGTTCTTATCTAAAATGTTTCTTAGATATTGCCAATATCTTGATGGCAGATATTCAACAATGGTTGGTATCATCATGTGAAGAAATTTAAACTCTTTGTTCATATAGAAGCATTAATACATTGGTCCAATATGGTCCCTTTCACACGGTCAACGATCGTTCGGTCAAGATACATTGGTCCAATGTGGTTCCTTTCACATGGTCACCGAGCGTTTGGTCAAGATACTTTGATCCAATGTGGTCCCTTTCACACGGTCACCGAGCGTTTGGTCAAGATACATTGGTCCAATATGGTCCCTTTCACACGGTCAACGAGCGTTTGGTCCAGATACTTTGGTCCAATGTGGTCCCTTTCACACGGTCACCGACCGTTTGGTCAAGATACATTGGTCCAATATGGTCCCTTTCACACGGTCAACGAGCGTTTGGTCAAGATACATTGGTCCAATGTGGTTCCTTTCACACATTCAGAGAGCGATGGCTTGATTCCAGCCACGGCCGTCCTGAGCTACAGGCCGATCAACACAGACAAGTGCAGTATTGCTGAATTAGGTGTTCAGTTGGTTTTTATTAAGCGGAATGTTTGTTTTTCATGTCATTTACTTGATTTGGAAATTTGCGTGTCTCACGCTTCTAATGAACTAATTATTTTATGGGTCTTATAAAAAACACACAATAGATTAACATTTTGTAGATGTGATTAGCGATATATAACTAAAAGATGACAATCATGATTCCAGAATCCTCAGTTTTCCCTACAAAAGGAATGATCTGTTCATTTGGAATGTAGTTTACCCATTGGTTTATTTTTGGGCATGATACAAATATCAAATATTTCAATGATCTTACCAAAGGAGGACTAACTAGTCCATCAACAACCGTTTTGAGGATAGGAATTAATATACATATATTAATGAAGATTTAAATATCAGAAAGTTCTGAGATAAGTTTCTTCAACACAAAAATCAAAAGAAACTTTTCCTGTGCACCACCTTTGTTGGCTTCATGGTTCAAGGCGTTAGTCTTGAAGTAGACTATACTACTGATGACAGGATATCAATGTTAAAATCTCGGTTGGGTGTACTGAGGATGGTTTTCCAAAAAGGTTTTCAACTTTCCCCCCATATAAATGCGGGTACACTTCCTATGAGTATAACGTTACTCGTCCCTAAAACAATTTTCGTAATAAGTACATAAACGTATAACATGAACGGGTGAATTACGTAAGTACTTATAAGAACGGGGGATCGGAATCCATATCCATCTTACATAATGTTTTTTTTTTATGGGGAGACAAAATCCAATAAAACACTTCTATAGACGCGCGATCAAAAAGGTTGCACCTAGCAATGACAGATGGTGCTAACGAGTAACTTATACTATACATACACAGTAATAGACCAATAAAGGTTAAATTAATGGTCAAGAGTTCATTCATCTATCTGTATTTTTTACTTCTAGCCATAGGTCCTTGCAAGCTAAACGCGTCTTTTGGTTCCAAAGAGCTTTTCCAAAGCTACAAGAAAGAATTTTAAGACTATATTCAACAACGTATTAACGCATACACTTTTAAAAGCGCGAATAAAGAAGATAATATCATGGGTTATTTTACTAAAACGAAGGTAAGGTCAGCGAAAGCTGATCTTTTATTAAAATGAATATTATGAAATGTAAAAATTCCAGCGAATGTACGGATATGATTTATAGGTGTGTAGTAAGATGAACTCTCACAATTTCTCATAATTTTGAATAATTATTTTAATCAGAAACCTAACCGGTGCATTAGCATCTTAATATTTAATTAAATTGTTTATTTCAGGTTTTTTCTTACAATAGTAAAAATGTATATTAAAAAGTAGATAAATATATATATTATGATTAATAATATATAATGAAAATTATATATTATGATTAATAATATATTATGATTAAACATAATATAATATAACATAACGAATTTATAACGTTTAACTAGAGATTAAAATAATTAATATTTAAATGTTTCAATCTTAAAAATTAATATTTTCATTTTCTTGCTATCTTACACGTAGAGAAAATATTGTGATCGTGAAAAAATTTGAACTCAAGAGTTTGATGAATCTCGACGTTTCATGACCCCCCGAATCTGAAAAAGAGATTTTTGAATTTCCTTGTGTCCGACCTCTGACTAGAGCCTGAACTATTTTACCTATCGGGTTAAAATTTAAGGATATGCAGACACACAGACAGACTGAATTGCAAAAAAAAAAATTTTAGGTTTCGAGGGTTCATGAAAAATTGACATCCATCAACATCTCGGCTTAGATTTTTTGGTGGTCGCAATGTTTTAGCTTTAGTGTTCAAAAGGTAAAGAAAAAATATGTATTTGGTATACCTTGAAAATTTTATTTTTATAAAACTATATTTCAAATAGAAGAAATTTATTATAAATATACCTACATATCTGCGTTGATAAATATTTCATTTCTCAAAGCGTTACGTTAATATGATAAAAAAAATTAGAATTTACGCATCAGACAGGAACCCTTAAAGTCATTTTAATAAAAAATAGAGGGTAGTCATTTTGTTTATAGTATTGGTCAATGCTTGGAAATGAAATTTAATCAAAATCGATGAAGCCGATTTTGATAAAATTGGTTTTTTCTATTTTTGCCCTTCATTAAACTAACCTTAATTTTAGGTTTAAATATCAAATTCCCTAGGGGCTATCCTGTGAAAACCCTAGATACCAAGTTTTAGCCCGATCGATAAAGCAGTTTAGACTCTATTTTGAGGTATATACGGACGTACAAACGAAAATTCAAAAACCTCTCTTTCGGATTCTTGGGGTCATAAAACGTCAAAATTCATCAAAATCTCTATTTCGATTATTTGGTGATCACAATACTTTCTCTATTTATAAAGTGGCGAAAAAGTAAAAAGAAAGATGAGTACTACAGAATAAATATTTCGTTGTTAAATAGTTAAAACAAATGAAAGTTACATAGTACTGTAATAGTCTACAGGTTAGAAAATAAAATATTGATTTTCAAATTGTCTAGAGTAAGTAAATGGGCTATTTTGTATAAGCCATATTAAATTTTCATTTTTATATAATTTTGTAGAGAAAATTATCATAAGGTGGGGTACTACACACCCCATCTTATATTATTTTTGTTGCCAGGCTTGATTGGTGGGGGTGTCTTTTGTTTCGACCCATGTAAATTCAGTCTGAGTTTGACCTTCACAGTGGATGACGTGCTGGGCCCTGACTTCTTGCTATAAGGTAGAGGGAACTATTTCTGTAAACAAACTACCACCATGGGGTGTATTGTACCCCACCTTACCATTTAAGAAACACAATTTTCCTCGTAATTATTTTTCTTTTACTTACTATATGTGATATAAAAACCCTATTTAGGCTTTCTTAATTTATCCATATATATATTATATATATATATTTTTTTTTGAATAAAATATCTACTCGTACAAATGAAGAAATTGAAAGGAGCTCTGTAATATATTCTTACAACAACTATACTGTTAGACCAACTAATGTTGTAGAAATCAAAGCTTTGTTTGGTTTGTTTTATTTGGCTGGCCTTTTAAGAAGTGGCAATCTAAATATATAAAAGTCACATATTCATGGTAATGGTTTATTCAGGGCGACCATGTCAATGAAACGTTTTCTCTTTTCGACAGATTGCTTACGATTTGATGATAAGACAACTGGACCAAGAAGGGTAGTAGTTGATAAATTTACCCATATTAGGGATATTTGTGATATTTTCATTACCATTTATAGAAAGTATTATTCACCTATTTCACACGTAACAATAGACGAGCAATTGGTATCAACCAAAGTCTATTGCCCTTTTCTCATGTACATGCCCAATAAACCGGGATAAATACAATATCAAGGTAATCATTATGAATGATGCTAAATCTTACTATATGTGTGATGCAATACCTTACACAAGACAAATCAATGATCGCCCAGTTAACGAGTTGGTGCGTACGTGCTTAAGTTAAGTGAAACCAAATCAGGCTCCAAACGATATATAACTTGTGATAACTGGTTTACCACTATTACACTTGTTGGCCGCATGCTGCAGGACCATAAGATTACAATGGTAGGCACACTAAACAAAAATAAGCCAGAAATTCCTTCTATGTTTTTTTCAGGAGAGGGCCATCAATGCTTCTGTTTTTGGGTTTGACAAGACCTAAACCCTTATTTCATACTCGCCCAAAAAGAAAAAGAATGTCATATTAGTACCATCCATGCACCACGATGACGGAATTGATAATGAAACAGGAAAGACAAATAAAGTAATAGCGTGCAACAAAAATAAACGGGGAACTGACTGTTTTGACAAATTATGTGCTACATTTACGTCATCTCGAAAAAATAAGATATGGTCTATGCAGATGTTAGATGCCATGCTTGATCATTGTGGCGTAAATTGCTATATATTGATTGTACTGGCTAATCTAGACTGGAAAGTTAATCCAAAACATAACCGACGTCACTTTTTGAAAGAGCTAAGTGCAAGCCTGACAAGAGATGATATAGTAATGAGGAGTCAATCTGGAAACATTCCTGATCCACATCAGTGAGATATTGAGTCTACCAGAGGCTGAAATCAGACCACAAGTGGATCATGAACCACCAATGACAATGAAAAGGTGTCATATTTGTCCACGAATCAAAGACATAAAAACAAAAATTACCTGTTAATATTGCAGGAAGCCTATGTGTTTGGAACATCGGACAATGTTGTGCCAGGATTGTGCTGAGTGAGCTATTCTATATAAAATAGACTCAAAAGAAACTTAATTATTAGTATGACTCCTAACTTTCATATTGTAATTTAAATTTCTATTATTCATAACTTAACACAGCAACTATGTTTCAAATATTTTACCATATTGAAGAAATAATATATAGCTATAATAGGCCCACATAATGTATACTAAACGAAAACAAAATCGTTTGTATTATTTTAATGACTTTTTTCTAACTTGGGTATGACATACCTCACCTTACCATTTAAGGCCAAAATACTCACCTTACCATTGTTGGGTTAATACCAAAAGGAATGTTAAAAATTTATATTCCTGAGTTACTATATGATATCGAATAATTTATGTGGACAAACAGATATAAAACAACTATATTGAATGAAGATGTTCAACATCCGAATGCCCTATTTATTTAAATACATCTTTTATAGTATCAATTTAACAATAACTATAATTATGTAAAACAATGAATTTTAAAAACACACTTTGAAAGGAAACACTAGTAATAGACTAACAAACAATAATTAAATTGATAGAAAATGTGCCCGGATCGACCTATTAACTTGCTCGTGATCACCCATAGTTTCTCATATATATATATATATATTTTATTTTTGCACAGTACACCCTATATTTTTTCTTAAATTCAATCTTTCCTCCAATAATAATAACTTTTCTAGAAATATTTAGATTGAATATAATGTACATTTTCAAACAAAACAATTCTATATTAGTATATCACTAGCAGAAAAACCTGGCGTTGCCCGCATTGGAATGCATGGCTACCACGGGCAGCGCTATTCTCTCTTTCAAACAGACAGAACAAATATATAAATTTTATTTATCCAATCCAGTTTATAATTAATTAATCAAAATAATCAAATACAAATTTTAAATTTACTGCTTTAAGATACACATGTTCGTTCATAGATGCTACTATTTTTTAAATTTCAGATCTTTACGTGCGACAGAAACCGCGCAACGCTTATCGCATACAAATACACATAATTTTCCTACTATTAATATAGATTACCAATAAAACCAATCAAGGTTATGTTGGTCATACTAAAATAATATTTGAAATTACTTAATACATTTGCGAGTTTAGAGGAATCAAAGAACGAATTTTAATTATGATGTGAGTTTTACTACACGATCTACTAAAATTTTACTGGTCAGTCGTGATTTACTAGTTGTCGACCCCTTTCTTAAAGTAATGAAGTTTTAAAACTTGTAAAACCACTTCTTAATACAGTATACAGCTATATTGACCTTGAGAAATACACGAATACCAGCACTGCTCACCCGTTGCTTATAATATCTAGGAGCTGTTCGCTCCAGAACCTAACAACTCCATAGAGATTTGTATCAAGCTCTGATAGGTAAATATGGTATTTTTACTACTATGTGAAAAAAGGATAGAAACAATTGCAATTGAGTTTTTAATTGCGATTTTGGCGAAAATAATAATATTCACTTTTAAAGAGTTGTTAAATAATAATTACTTTAGTAGATCTAATAGTACTAACTATATATTTTCTATAGTGTGCAGTGTTCGTGCGTGTAGTGAGCGGGGGTCGAAGAAGGATGCCACGATGTAGTGGCATGACGTCACGTGGCATCGGCCAGTGCTGACGTCACCATGTGGCTGCGAGATCACCTCACCAAATGATGAAGTGTTTGGTTGGCATTATGTGGATTGTGCTGGCGCTCATATCAGGTAACATACCTTTAATCAAATTTATAAGACTATGTCCAAGCCCCTTCTATCCAATTCTACCCCAACTGATTCAGAAATCATATCCTCACTTTTTGAACTATATTCATTCAATTGCTGGTCATTAACTTTCTACTTTAACCCGAATGTGGAAGTAATTAAAACTAATATTTATTTTGAATGTGTTTTAATCTTAGAGAACATTTAACTATATTTCTGGGCTATTAAACTACTTTCAGGCGATTAAACCTGATTGAGAAACGTCAATTTATAAACATATTTCCGAAGCTATATTTGGTAGTAGAACTGGGGATAGTTCATTTAATTCAAAGTCATTTTAGATCATTTTGGTTGATAAATCCCATTAGGGGTAGCCTACATATAATTTACCAAACAAATATATTAGTGCAGTTATAATTATTAGAAATTATTAGGATTTATTAAATATATAACTTTCTCAATCTCTCAAGTTGAGGGTCTCCAAAGTTTAAATTTTTCTTTGGCCAGGTCAAGGCAATTGCTAGTATGGCGTGGGATTCCATCACCTTAACTGACCATGATTGTAAATTATTATTATTATTATTATTATTATTATTATTATTATTATTATTAGCACCGCGTCTTACTACCCGTTCGGGTTATACGCACTTACGCTAATGTGCAATGGTAGGGTGATTGTGAGATGAAATGGAGGACCTACAGTTTAACGTGGAATCGGAACCACGGTAGAGGCCTGGCATTCCTCACATTCACAAGTTGTGATTAATACACATCTTGTCAGAGGTGAAGGAGGGGTTTGGCAATCAGATAAATCTGTGCCGGGACCGAGGATTGAACCCCGAACCCTCAGCACAGAAGTCTGACACCTTACCCCTAGACCACTATGATTGGAAATGCTCAACGCAAATTTGCTTGTTATGATAAATTCTTTTTAACACATTTAACTGTGATTTTGATAGAATTCTGGATCTCTTAGGGATTCAAACTCTTTTCTCACGAAGACTCTATACAGTGGTTTTTAATATTTTTTGGATCATGGACCCCTATAAAAATCTGACAAAGGCCATAGAACCCTTTCCCATAAAAATTGACGTAAATATAAACTCAACAAATTTTGTTTACTATCTATCTCTTTAATATAAAAGAGTCTAACCTTGCAAATCCAATATCAACATTTTTTACTGATCAAAATTTACAAATGAAGACTTTAATAGCAATTCAGTGACCTTAAGATGTGCAAACGCTAGTAAAAATTCAAAATTTTAAACCGGAAGTAATTTTTTTTTTATCTTTAATATGAAGGTATCGACCCTTATGACCCAATATCGATCATTTTCATTGATCAAAATTCACAAATGAGGGCCTTAATAAAAATGTGATGACCAGTAGGTGTGCATCTAAAATATTTAATCTGAAGGTATCGAACATTTTTTATCCAATATTGAACTTTTTTATTGGTCAAAATTACAAATGAAGATTTTAATAGCAATGCGATGACTTGAAGATGTGCAACCGATAATAAAATCTCACTCTTCGAACCTAAAGTCATATTTAGTTTTCTAGTAAAAAATTTAAAAAATTTTAAGAAATTAAATTACAATCTTTTTTGCTGGAAACTTAAAAAGGGTTTACGTAACTACTAACAATTGCTAATATACTTTATTGTAGTGTAAATTTATTACATCCACATGGGAATAATATAAAACAATCTTGACAATAAATTATATCTCTCACTTTTCCTTTATATGCAAAAATTAATGGTAACTTCATGAAGAGAAGTGAAATAAAGTCAAAGTGTATAACTTCAAAGTGAGGTTTAGTAAGTGTTCAAAAGTAAAAAGTCTATGAAAAGGATACTGCTGTTTTGCTTGAATAAGAATTTGAAATTTTGGAGTAGTCTTCAACAGTGCAGAGCGCACGTCATCTTTGACTTTCAATCTATTTTTATTTTTGTTTTGAAGGCAAAAAGTGATTAATACCCTGCCTGTTGATAAAACAGGAAACTTTATAATCGAATTCAAGCTTTGATCTACAATAATTGGTGATTTTTTGCTTTCAGTTCAGTTCACCCAGTTTAAGAACCATTTTCTGTAGGGATGTCCTCTTTATTTTCAACATATTTATTTTTTAAAACGGAATTTTTATTGTTTGTTTATTGTTGACAGCTAGCCACTAATTACTAATATTGGACTAGCTCTTAAGTTTTGTGGTTGTTTTTACATCTATTATTACTGAGCTACTAAATCAATATCGTTGTAATTTTTTGTACACAAAAGTAGTTTTTTAAGCCTTGTAATTTGTATTTTTTCAGTGACAGCCAGTTCAAGGTTTTAGCTGTTGGCTTTCACTTTAATAAGGGATATGAAAATTAAATTAGATTGAATTAAAATTGTGGTTAAGCTTGGCCTCATTTATGAGCGGCCTTTCGTCGAGCTTAAGCTTGACTCATTTACAATTAACAGTGAACCAAATATCTTTTAAGTTTTATGAAGCTTTTCAAAGGTTTGCAATATAAGCAAATTTACAAAGGAATTGCAAATTGTGGTTGTATTTTACGCCACACATTCCTTTTGATCTTTTCTGGAAGTAGTTTAATGTTTCTTCATGCAATTTCCGGAACACATTCTGAAAAATATATTCGTTTACTTTCTTCTTTTTTTACTAAAAAAATATTATGATGGAATATTAAACTCACCAAAAGGAAATTAAACTGTCAAAAAAAGTTTCCCAGAAAATGAAATATTTAGTTAATGAGTATTTGATGTTTATTGTGTTGTGTTTTTAGCTTTGACAAGTTTTATTTAATATAATTTGGTATAAAAGTGTTTCCGTTTGTATTAATAATGAGATAGGTTTTAATTAATAATACTAATACTAACCTACCCCCATTTTAATCATATAACTGGCATCCCTTAATTTTAAGAAAATAATTTTATAAAAAATTAAAATAAGATATATTAAATATACTGTTATCTTATTACCGTGTTTTGAATTCTAAAAATAAAGTTTCCGGTAGTTTGTGATCATCACACTGTCCTTATTCAAAGAATTGACGAGAGTACAACATCATTAGGAATTTCAAGGTAGGGGTTTATTTAAATCTGCTCTTTTAAATAGACCTATTGATTAGTGTTAATATAATTTTCTATTTTTAATTATAGAGAAATAATGAATTATTCAATTTAATGGTATTCTGGTTAGCACCAAAATTGAAGCTACATTGTGTTTTGAGATTATAGTGGAATTATATATCAATACAATAAAAAATTAAAACTTAATAACAATTTAACAAAATTTTCTATACCGTTTGTTAAAAAACAAAATAAATTAAAGAGCTATAGATATTTTAAAACTCGGTATAAATATGCAGTTTAATCATTATGTCAGTTCGTTTAAGTGGGTTTGTACTTCCTACATATGGAATGTACTGTATATATGGAATGGGGTAGGAAAGCGTTAGGTGTTGCAAAAATTAATAGATGGTTTGATTTTACCATAGGATGTATTTCATACATTATAAAAATCATGAAATATAAGTACATATTAAAAACTAAAAATCCATAAGCATAAAAAATAGGTCTCTTAAAAAATGAATTAACCTTCAATTTATTTAATATTCGAGTAGTGGAGGTGTTAAATATTTTCAGTTGCTTGATTTTAAGATATTTTTCATCATATAATAAAAATAAAATATTAAACTTCAAAATTAATGGACATGCAGTGAGTTTTATAATAGTATTTGATTAATTAATTTTGACTGAAATAAGTAATATCCAAGGTGAGCCAAATATACTTTCTCAACACTTTACTTTAAATTGGAGCTATTTGCTTATAGTAATGTTGGGTAACTGCCTTGTCCCCCTGTAGAGAAATATTATTTACAAAATATTATAAAAGAAATAAACAAATTATTACAATCAATCAATTTTAAGAACCTAATATTTTATAAATAAAAACAAAACAAAATAAACTTCAGTACACCACAAAAAGAATGTAAAGACTGAGATAATCAATTTATTCCTGAGATAGACCATATGATCAGTTCAACCAAATAAAATAGATCTTTTTCACATTTCCCCAGAGAGCATACATTAACAAACATGCACTGTTAGAAACTTAATCTTTAGCTTACAGGGCTGTCGTCTGTGTTAATATTTTTAATGTATTTCAAATTATTGCGGGATTCGTTCTGAGCCATGAGATGATTGATATTTGCCATTAGAAGGCTGAGCTCCATCTACAACTCATTATGTTCAAAGCTTTTAATCATCACTTCTCTGCGCGGGTATACCACATTTGAGGTGAACGAGCAACTACGACCGTTAGTTCCTAGACCCATACTAACACCCGTCACTCCACAGCTTCAAATTGAGCCTCCTTAGGCGCAGCTATCAAACAAGAATAGCTCTTTCAAAGAGATCGCAGGTCTTTCAGATAAAAATAAGTCTTAGTCTACTCGACAAGATCGGCTAAATTGGTTAGCTAGGGATGGTTAAGTTGGCGTTTGAATCTTAGCCGGAAGTTCTGAGAGCGCTATCTCCATAGTTGCCTCTAGCTCTCCATTCACGAGAATGAGGCTACATTGAATCTAAAACTCCTCTACCCAATTAAAGTGCGAAGAGACCGGCTTGTACGACACGGGGTAGAAATAATATATTATAAATTAATTGCTTTTTTAGATTTTTAAAATTCGTGTGAACTCTTTGAATAGTTACACCAATGAGAAAGCGATGCAGAAGGTAGAATATAGAGGAAGTGTATCCACATTTGTGCAAATTGAGGTATAAATCTTCTAGTTTACATTTCATCTGGCTTCAAGGCATTACTATACATACAGTATTTAATAATAAATATTATTTCTTGGGAATCAAGGAGAAGAAGAGAAACTTTCATTGAAATAAGTGAGGGTCTGTTGTCCTTGGCTATCTTTATATTATTATGTATCTACATGAGTCAAAAATGTTCAGGCTATCCACATTATATCGCGCTAGTGGGGTAGGAGTGAGAAAGGTGCATTTAAAGTGAATAATTTGGAGGAAGAGTGAAAACCAGTGAATTAAAAACACTCAATCCAGCCTCCCGTTATTCCCACCCCGGCACAGGTGAACCATAATATATCCGAGAATGAAGTTTAGTCCAAGTGTCCACTGTACCTCTAGCCAGTATATTACATACATGATTGTCTTTCAGTCATGGAGCTATGAAACTATAGTTTATTATATAAATGTATCTTTACTGATCTAGAATATGTATCTATTATATAATAGGAGCCTAGTTATTTTATAATGTAGATATATTATAAATGATTTATTTTCAAGAAAATTCCCAAAACAAACATTGGTTGATAGGCGCTTTTTACTATACTTTCTATCACTTTACCTCCACTTAAGGCAGGTACATTTTCTCTAAATAGCTACCTTTCTCATCCCTATTTGGAGAGATTGTATGATTATAAGAGATAGTTAAATAAAATATATCTTAGAAACTAACCAATTATAAAATACATTTTAACCCAATCACATTCATGAACATTTTTAAATTATTACAAATTTTATCTCATTCCTACAACATTATTAGTCACTAAATTTACAAATCATGCATAATACAAAATTATTATCGATGTGTTTCATTAGAAACCATTAATTTTATGTTAAGACATACACACACATTTATCCAGTTTATCTTCTCAGCTACTCAAGAGCAAAAGCTCGAAGTTAAGTTATTATTTTAATGAGTGTATATAGTTATTTGTTGAAAGTAGTTAGCCTAGTCAAATTCCTAGCGCATGTAGATAGCTCATTCCATGACATAAATGTCACTACAGTGAAGAACTGAGAGTAGGATTGGGATTTGTTTAAGGGTGTAGAGAGAACGGAAGAATTACTAGCATGTGTATTAAGCCAATGTTGATTCTTCATGAATTGAAAACAGGATCAGAGATACTCCGGGGATGATGAGTTAAGAATTTTGAAAGCTAAAGTAAACGAGTGAAATGAACGTCATTCTTTTAGTTGTAAACATTCCAGTTTTTGGAAGTATGGTGTTATGTGGTCCAAGTATTTTAGATTGTAAATGAATCGGATACATTGGTTTTGTAAGCTTTGGAGTCGATTAGATATATCCTCTGTTAGGTCATTTTATACACAGTCACATTATTCAAAATGACTTTGTAAAAGAAAAGCTTTAAGTTCAAATGGTAAGAAATGTTTAAGTCTTTTGAGAGTGTGTATAGCGGCGTAGATTTTTTGCAAATGTTGGGCATATGGTCTACCAAAGTCAAATTGTTGTTCATTATTACGCCTGAATTCCTTGCATGCAAAATTAAAGGTACTAACAATATATCTGTGGAAAAAAAGGAGCGATTTATATTAGATAAAAGTATATGTGTACCGATAGTTATGAACTGTGATTTAATGAGATTAGTCACTATATTGTTATTAACTGACTATTCACAAATTGATTTCAAATCTACATTTAATTTATCAACAGTTGAAAATAAGTTAATACTACTGCCAGACAAATATACTTGTAGATCATCTGCGTGTAGGTGATACTTACAATAAGAGAAATAAGAAGGTAGGTCACTATACCCATTAATAAATAGGGAGAATAATAGTGGTCCCAGAATAGACCCCTGTGGTACGCCTTTGTCTACAGGGTCTACAGGGTTCCATTCAGAGGCACCCTCTGCTTTCCACCATACACGTAAGATCGTATATAACTAATGCAGCTCAAGGAAGAATGAAAGTTATAGTTAGGTTTTTTGTACTCTCGTTTCATCAAACTATCCTCTACTTGTCATATATATAATATGGTTACTAGTTAGTCTATAGATATTTTGTAAAAAGTGTCTGGAATATCGATAATCTCTGGGATGAACATTAAACACTTGTTGAAAACGAGCTCTACAAGCTCTAATGCTAGTAAATTGTCCAACCCAGTGGTTCTCAAACCTTGGTCTGTGGTCGAGACCATTGGGAATAGTATACATATTCTGTGAAAGAGCTGTCTAATACAGCTTAGTAAAGAAGTGAGAGTGGGACATTATCCACCCTCAGTACATAATTTACAGCCGGGATTCGTGTCTTGACCACCCCGACACCGAAAAACCAGGCTAGACAAGCTTAATGTCTAGTTTGTGTGCCTATCGATGTGAGTTGAATAATATTTTTGATAATTGCGGGTCTAACTAACATCCAGCTATTTCGAAAATGATTATTTTATTAATTGCGTCTCCCATACAAAACAAATTGACGTTCTAAAAATTAAAGAAAAGAACATTCTTATTTATTTAATAAAGTTTTAATACATGAACGAGATCCACCATAGTGTAAAGCAGAATTAAGTCATGTTTTTTGCTTCGGTGGCTGAATGGTCTAGTCCAGGGTGTTACTCTCGCATTAGACTAGACACGATGATGGGGATATAGGGTTTCGAGTTTCACTTGAGTGTAATGAGAGTGGCTTTTCCTAAAGAGCTTTACACTCACCTAAAAATGTTGGTACTTTTCCTCTAAAATCAACCTTACTTCTCCCTAGCGAACTAGCGTAAATAGTACATATGTGTACAACCTGGATGGGTAGTAAGACTCGATAGCAAAAACAAGTTATGTGCGTAGGTTATTGTGGTACTAAAAATATAGAAACACAAACTTAGCCTATAATATTACTTAAAAGTGAAAGAACATTTGGTTTCAACGCGGACAAAACTTATCAATAGCTGTAATGTGAATCTATGTGTGAATGGGCGTCCAAAGAGACCACAGGTTCCTTTTCACTTCTCCCTCCCCCTCCACCTTTCAGCCTTAACCATGATGGACGTGCGATCGGTCAGCCAACTCACTGCAACAGCACTAGCTGGGGCTAATCTAGATTCTAATTTAACTAATATCTTAAGCTTTTGTGTTGTGACCACAGGATTTTAGCACACAATCTTTATCTCACAGCTCTTAGCTAAGACCCTATGGTTTTAATTTAGTCTTGCTCCCATATTTCTCTTAGTAAATGAAAATTATTTTTGACAATTACTATTTTTTCTCTCGTTGCTAAAATAAAAGAAACAAAAAATAAAACCATAAAGTCAAAAATGCACTCGTTAATCTGTTTGAGTTTTTTCCTTCAGTGTACACTTATTAATTACTGATAGATTAGTTATATAAAACGCACATGTTTTGGTATATTTTTCGAGTACTATGATAGCCTCTTAACAATAATGGTTAAGTATTTTATCAGTGTAGCTATGATTTATTATTATGTTAAAAATAAGATTCATTCAAAAAATACCAAGCCTTAAAAGAACACATCATTTATGTGTTTAAATATAGCTGTCGTGTTTGGCCTTGTAATTTCATATTGTCTTTAAATATATTCTGTTTTTACTAAGAGCTCTTCAAACTACTTATTCTATGGCACTAAGATATCGAAAGTTCATTGCTGCACTTATAAAAGTACACCTTTTATCCCCATCTTGAGCTAAGTCTATCCAGTTCACCTCATTTAACCCTATCCCTATCTTGAGCTAGTTTTATCCTGTCCACCTTATTACATTCTATCCCTACCTTAAGCATATGTGTAATTCTTCCCAATGGTCATTTCCTGTTGTGTTTACAAGTAAATACCCTAAATATGTTTCTAGATCTAGACCATTACATTTATAAAGAGTACTTAGTTTAAAAAATCATGGTTGATAAACTTCCACATTTATATTAATTAAGATCGATATTTTTCACCTCTTTATTAAAATACTAGAGTTCCAGGCTTTAATTTACATTGTTCATAAAATATGACAAAATATTTTGTGTACTCCATATTGATGTTTATTTCACAACTATTTTAAATTTCTTAAAGAAAAGTAGAGTACCAACAAAAATAAATTAGAATTGGTAAGGGAATTAAAGAGCTATTTTGTACAGACTTAAAAATGTGGACACTACTTTATTTACTTTTAAAAATGTACACATATATATATATATTTATATTTAATTTGGACATTTATTGGTAGAATGTCGTCTTAGATAAAGCTAACAATGGTTAGTTTAATATATCAACAAACTGAACTATTTTAATAGTTTACTCATATTTTTCTATCTATTCATCTTCAAATTCATCTTCAAAGGCAAGAAGTTTTTCCAAATATAAATACATATTAAAACTGTGTTAACAATAATATACATGAAAAAATATAATTATTTAAATTATTTACTTAACTTTATTTAAATAGAGGGGGCAGGAACTACCTTCCACGTACCTATTGTAAATATTAACTTTTCTACTTTTAGAGATTAGTGACAAATAACTATAATTTTACTTAATATAACGTATATCTTTCCCAGAATATTCTCATAGCCATTGGTTCATGCTCCGTTTCAAAAACTATTAAATTTGTGACAGTAAATTCAAACTGAAAACTGTAATCTTTGTTGGTTAAATATGTTCTCTTTCCTGAAACCAGAAGTTGTGCATAAAGATTTGTGAATTATGCTGTAATATAGTGAGTGTGTATTATAACAGTGGTATATGTCTAAAGATAGGTGGTTTTACGTAATTTGTAGAAGAGATGCGTTTATAAAGTGCATTCATATCTTTTTTCATTTATTAGTGTTTGCATATTTTACCTTTAAACAAAGGCTATTCTTTATTATTTAGAGTGAAAATATTCTGAAATGTATAATATTTTATTCAAGTTCACAAAACATTTTAATGAAAGTTATAACATTTAACGGGCCTATAGTCTATTTGAAGTGCACACACAGCTACACGCATGTGGTAGGCCTAAGCTTTCATACTATCGGTCCTTAGTGTGCTTACTTGAATATTGAAGGGCTTTAAGTACGTGATAAGCTATAATTGATTGGTTACGTCATTGCAACCATTAATACCACGCTTAATGCGTTTTCAAGGTTTTAGTGGTTAATTTAAAATAAATAACATATCAGTTGTTTAAGCACACAAAATTTAAGACTTGAATAAAGTGTTATCATCTTTAAATAAAGATTCAGATCATTTTTATAAACAAAGAATCTGAAGAGTAAGTATGAAAGTATACAAAAGTTCTGACAGAGGTCAAATACAAGAATAGGTCCATAAACTTTGTTCAAACTAAAGACACAATTTAAGTACATACATCACATACAGTATGTTGTGTTCATTTGAGCTTCAACTTAGTAACATATTAAAATAGTAACATAACAACATTGTGATATAGAAATCACACTCTGACCACCAACTTTCCAGGAGTGCTGAGCTGACTTAGATAATAAGCAAGTAAAAATCTGATTTATCATGTCCAAATTAGGTCAATTACATAGCCTTGAAAAGCTTTGGGGTTGCAAATAGAGGTTTGAAGGGTTTGACATAAGGCGGGAAATAGGAGGAGGCGGGTGGGGGGGGGGCGTCGTTCTGTCAACTGCGATTGCTAGCTATCCCGGTTGGGAAAGAGTTTCCTTATGTACTGTATAAGTTTAAAAATGGAATAACTTTAGAACTATACGGGTTAGGTAAATTATGAGACCAGTTTTGGAATCAGTAGAAAACATTACATTTGGATCACTCTTTATTTGATCTGGGACTAAACCTTTGCTGACCATTCATATCATTGATATTTAATATCATTCTTTGAGCTTGGATTTGCTATATTTCTTTTAGATAAACTTTATAATAACACACAGTTACAAACATGAAGTAATTTAATCACCAAAGTTGCTATATATACAGAAAAAAAAATCCCTAAAAACCAGAGTTGGGTTCTTTTTTCAAGGTAGTGTATAATGAATAGCATTATGTATTTTGGTTGTACATGTTTGTTAAACAACTTCATTTTATATTTAAATATAATAAGAATATTTATTTTATTTGAACAATTCACATTTTTCCCCCTCTTATATGGCGTCTTTATGTTCTTCCAGGATATCCTTAATTAACCACATTAATGAGATAGGAATAATTATTATAGAGTTTAGAGAAGTGTGAGAGAAAGAGAGAACAATCGTTATTCACCAGGAAGGGATTATAGCTCTCACATCGTTATCATAACAAAATAAAAGTATACAGGCTTTTCTTTAATCCACGTTATCACCAATGTTATTAAATATATTTCTTGATATAAAATTAAAACATATTTTTATTATTAATACATTATGGTTAAACCTGGGTTTTAAATGTATATTTATAATCAGAAAGTTACTAATAAATTAATAATTACATGTGTGGCGTTTCTGTCTCAAAATATAAAGTTTATAATTTTTGAAAAACATTTTAAATTGTTTAATTAGGGAAGTTTAAGAATATTTAAAAATTAAAATTCAATTTTCAGTGGAATTAGGCTGTACAAGTTGTATTAAATTAAAGTGAAAGACATAAATGTGTAATTTAATATAAAATATATCCAGTCTGTGTTGGGGGACCGGGTTTAATCCTCGGTCCCGATACAGATTTATCTGAATGACAAACCCTTCCTTCACATCTGACAGGACGTGTATTAGTCACAACTTGTTAATGTGTGGAATACCAGGCCTCCACCGTGGTTCGGATTCCACGTTAAACTGTAGGTCCTCCATCTCATCTCACAATTACCCTACCGTTACACATTTGCGTAAGTGCGTATAACACAGACGGGTAGTAAGACGCGCTTCTAATAATAATAGTTTTAATAATAATAATAACTAATATTAATATATCCACAGTATTTAAATGATTATTTGATGATAGTTTAATACAAACTTGTACACCATAATTTCACTAAAATTGAATTTTATTTATAAATAAAGTTTATAAATTCGAATACCATCAATACAACTCGTATCTCAGTAGAACCCTTAAATTAGCTTTTTACTTTTTATAAAATATCATTAGGTTATGCCACTTTTGCTGGATTGCGTTAAATTCAAAATTATAAGTGTATAAATGTATAAATAATTACTGGTACTGGAAACATAATAAATACATTCACAATTACTATATAGAACTAGTACAATTTTATAAAAATATAAAATCATACGTTAATAGTCTCTATCTTTCAACAGAAGAGGTTGTTATTAAAATTTGTTTCAAAAAGCGAGAAACATTTTCCATTTTCAACTATATCACGACGTTCCTCCCCCCCATGTAGAGAGGGAAGTATCGTTGTAATGTGTGTGATGTACGACGACAATGTGGCCTGATTTAGGGACAGCACACGACCACAATACACGTTGTGTGACCACAACACCCCCTCCCTTCTCTTGCACTCTGGCGAGAGAACAGGACAATATCTACAGCTCTATTATCATAAAGGGGTGGATCGATAGATTTGTTGGCTATTCATCAAATCTCTGGATAGATGACCGCAGGTTATCTGACACTGCGGGACTGGGAGCACCTCGAATAAGATGGAGATTGTTAGCTTGAAAAGAAGGAAAAACATAATAGGAAAACATAACCATCTTTCAGGTGATTATTATCAAATTGTTTCATTGAAATAGAAAATAAACAAGATTTGGAACACAGGTTATTAGGTGTTTACTATCAGTTTGTTGTTTTGAAATCTAATAGGATCATGTTTTAGAACACAAGCAGCTATATATCAGATGGTAGACTATCAGTTGTTTTTTTTAGATAGATGAACATGATTTAGGACACAGGTAATATATCAGTGAATTGAGTTAGTTCCCTGTAAATAGCATAGGAACATGGTTTATATCACAATCAACGAAGTGTTTACTTTTGTTTTAGGTCTAGCATGCTATAATGGATGACAACCTCTCTAAATGCTGATAAAGATTTATGTCAATAATCCTTCTTATTGTAAAGCATATCCCTTTGTTGGATATAAATCAACAACTTACCATATTCTCTAATCACCATTCATTTTTGCTACCCTCCGTAAAGTTCGCCGCGGAGTCATTCTACAAAAGACTACGCCCGGAAGTTCAAGACGACGCTGGCTAGCGCTTGTCTGGGCCATCAGCAACGCGTGCATTGACTAAAAGGTTCAAGTCAGATTGCACTCCATACCAATGTATGTTTCTGGATGTACTGGGTTTCGTCAACTTGCCGTATATAAAGTGAGGCTACTACTATCACTACGACTTCGGCTTCGGCACCTGAAATAACTTTCGCATTTTCGAAAAATTTCGAAGGAAGGATAATACTTCGATAAACTCTTAACTGATTTGATACATCTCACTAATAATTACAAATCAGAGGATGGTAATTTTAGAACCCCTACTAAACAGTATTTTAACATGGATTAGTTGTTAAAATAACAACAGGCATAATGTAAGCATGGATAAAACACGGGTAAGAATGAAAATATCTTATAGTCAGTATCGACAACATTATTTTGTTAAAATAAAAATACCCACCAAGCTGTAGCAACATGGAATAATATCATATACAAACTCTGTAGTTGTGCTAAAGTCCTTGCTTACCGCCAATGTTTATTCTTTAATATTCTATCTCTTTTGAATTATTTATGACAAATTTATGAGTTAATTTTTAAAGTAGAAGTTTTTCAACAACAATACTATTTTTGACTTCAACTTCGACTTCCACTTTTCTTCGCATATTTTAACCTTAGCTTCGACTTCGCTTCGCATTTAAAAAGTGAACTTTGCACACCCCTGCAATTTTTAAATATAAAACAATTTTTTTTAAAACAACATTTGTTTACAAAAAATAAAAATTACTTAAGAACACCCTAAAAAGCAAAAATAATACTTTTTATCATCTTCTTTAAATTTTAACTCTTTGAAGTCAGCGCTAAATTAATACCTAAAACAAACAAGTAAATACCTACAACTTATTTTCTAAATAATTTGTATTGTTTAAATTAATGAAAATCTTAGGCTAATATAACGATGGGCAACTGGTTAAGGATCATGATTTCTCTTGTTAACAAGCTTCTTCATAAGAAAAACTTAAGATTCTTATTTTTATCTAGCAATCCCTGACTTGTGATTGAAAAGAATAAGGCCATTATTCACGCTTGTTAACTATAGTTTGTATAGAGTTTGTAAGTTGTATGTAGTTGTTTACTTTAATTATTTATTTGATGCAGATTTTAAAAAGTGAAAATTTAAATAAGATTATAAAAATATATTATTTTACTTTTTAGCGCATTATTTGGTTTGATACTTTTGATAAGGATTTTTCTATTTTCAATTTCATATAAAATTGACTTTTGAACTAACTTTTCTAGCCGCTTTGAGAAAACCATTTTAATATATTAATTGGTTTTATTAGATTATTATATCATATTTCAAGTAAATTTTTCCATTCTTCTTTTATATAGTGGCACCTTTAGTAAAATGTTTATAGGCTCTTATAGATTCTAAATATTTCCAGTTGGTTGTGGCAAAGCATTTGTCACCCAGACAATAGTGGTAGCCAGGGGATTTCTTATCCTCATCCACAACAAAGAATATACTAGAAATGATTCTATTAAATTTTCCTACTTTTCCTATTCTTCAGTAGGAAAGTAATAAAAGATCTAATTTTAATGAAAAACTCCTACTTTTGGTTTCCAAAAGAAGAAAATGTTTGTTTTAGAACAAGGAATATCTACTAGAAGGTGCTTTAGTAATCTAACACGCAAAACTACCTGAATCTCTTTAAAATTCAATATTTGTAAAACTCGTGTTTGGATAGGATTTTTAACTTCCAGTGAGTGAGTGTTATTTATATGATTCTAAATGTTAACTATTCAGCTTTAAGTCAATTTAGTACAGTACCTATAACTGAATCGTAAACAATATGCCATATCAACCCTCATATTTTTAACCTGACTAGTTTAAATATAAGAACTGCAATGGATATTTATTGTAAGAATCGTATGAAGACCACAAACATTCAAACTACTAAGTGTTTTGTCAATTTTGTAGCAAAACATATCAAATTTGATAATCGCTGACCTGGTCAGTTGTTTAATCATGCAAGAGCTCGAAACCACATTGCTGTCATCAACTAGAAAATTGTATCCAAATGGTAGATCAGAAACTTCATCACACATGAGAATAAATGGGACTTGCGGTTTTACTCATTCCTAATCACAGTTTATACTTGCACATTTTTCAAGAAAAACACAAGCAGAACTTTTATGAGCTTAAAATTTTTTGGAGATCATTTTCTTACTCTTCTAATGATGTGAATAATTTATTTAGTGCAATGATTCCAGACCATAGAGTAACGTCTTAATTTTCTTGTGGACCTTCTAAAGCATCTCACCTCATTTCTGAGCTAAAGGGTTCACATTCCATGAGGTGTTATTTGATATTGCAGAATTTTCAATCTATTATGATTTACTAACAAACAAACAGCTCAAAAAATCCCTGGACCTTAAGATAATATATTGGTCACACAATAAAACTTATGTGTGTATGCAAAATCTGGGTTCCAACCTCACACGCTGCGATGAAAACACGTGGGTCTATCAAGCACAGCGCCATGATCATCACTTTTAAATCCTGTACTCACCGGATTTGGCCCCCTGCAACATCTTCCTCTTCCTGAAGATTAAGTTAAAGCTCAAGAGTCACTGGGTTAACACCGTGAATGAGGCTAAGCGTGAATCGCAGGTGGTGTTGTGCACGCTTTAAGACAAGGACTTCCTGGGAGACTTCCAAAAATGGAAAAAGTGCCAGGATCAATATATTGCTTCACAAGGGGATAACTTTAAAGGAGATAGTGGCCAAATTTAAATCAAGTAGTTTATTTCCAATTTATTTTACTAGAACAAAGTGATAATTATTTTGAAATTGGGGTTGAATAAAAAAATAATCGACCAAGTTGGATTTGAGAGTACAGAAAACACTGCCTGATGCCATACATAATTTCTACCACACACGATCAAGACATGTGATGAAAAGCTGCCGTTACATAATGTGATATTAAAGGAAAATGGGTGTCTTCGTTATGAAAATATATGTTAAACTTGGACTGTTATAACGATTAAGATCATAGAATGTGCCGTTTCTCTTCTCGCACCTAGAAATGTTGAATCTATTGAAGATGAATGAATCGAGAGTGCGAAGAAATTCCAGGTGGTTGGAATTTCACCCTAGGTGAACAAGGAGTGGTATCATATACTGAGGAAAGATCTTCAATGTGATGGATGCTCTCAATCATCCTAAGTATCCTGAGCTGACAAGGGCTGTCAAACTATGCTTGTGTTACTACATAGAAATTCTGATGTTGAACGAAGATTCTCGCAAACATCAAACTGATAACAGCACCTGTCCCTCTGAAGCATCCTTAAGGGGGCTGCCTACCGGAGCGAGAAAGTATCAACCGCTGTCAGGCAACATGATTTTAAATTCAATAGTCTGTGTTGGTTACAGGAACTACTACTCTCTTATGTCTGTTCGTCGCCCTCAGTCAGTCCCTTGACATGCCAATAAGAAAGAGAGCGACTGCAAACTTCGAGATAACCTCAAGGTCAAGAAGGGAGGTAGGCAAGGCTCGCACACAGAGCAGCCTGTCCTGTCCGTCATTCATTATATAAACTTGGGATTCCCTTTTGGAGGGTAGCTGAGTGGTTCACAAACTGGGGATCAAATATTATTTATAATTTCAAGATTGTGTTGAAAATAGTCCTACTGAGCTTGCAGCGCATGAGTATACTAATACAAACTACAGTACTGGTAATAAATAATATAAAGTGATTTATACAATTTATTTGAGTTATTTTGGTATATTAATTTAAGCATTGGTGTGTAACTTTATTCACTAACTAGATTTTGCCCGCGGCTTCAATCGTATTATGTTTTTATTCATGTGATGTTTGCTTTCTCACGTGGAAGCAGCCATAAGCGCTAGAAGAGAATGCACATACGATGAAACATGAACTAATTCCCCTGCATCCCCAGCTAGGATAATTTACCATTGTTGTACACAGGGTAACAAACCTTAAAGTATGACTACCAAGGTTTTTTGTTTTTTTTTACATTTTTTTTAACATTTCTTACTACCCGTTTAGGTTGGATGCAGGTAGCGTGTTGTTGTATAGGTTAACATGTTAGCAGAAAAATAAGGAATACAACACAAGTTCCATCTTGATCCGATTAGACTAGTTTACTGGCAAGATAAACATATACGAAAACCTACCAAAATACAAATCTCTAAGGATGGATTGTACGATCTGCTCATTGGTTACTACCCAGTAAAAATATAAACTTAACAAAATTCTGGTTTTATAGCTATAGCTTAGAATTGTGTTAATTAATATGTACTTACTATCTAAATCCAAAGGCTGTATGCAAGAATGAAACAACTTATACTTCTAGCTCACTCTTCAGATGTGAAATGGCATTGATTTACTTGATTTACTTTTTATCATCAAGGCCTTAGCCAGCCATTAATTTCAGGGAGGGATTGATGGGCACATACTCCAATTGCCGGAGGCTAGAAGAAATTCTAAATTCTAAACAATTTTAGAAGCTATCTAAAGTGTTTATTTATGGCAACATATCCCCCTAACTGCCTAAGGTTAGGAGAAATCTATGCTTTTAAACAACTCTAGAAGCTATCTGAAGTGTTTTATATGGCAACTAAACCCCCTGACTACCGGAGGCTAGGACAAATTCTATATATTAAACACCTCTAGAAGCTCTCTAAATGTTTTTTATGGTAATATAGCCCCCTAATTGCTGGAGGTTAGGAAAAATCTATATATTTTAACCCCTCTAGAAGCTCTCTGAAGTGTTTTTATAATAACATAACCCCCTAAATAATGAAGGCAAGGAAACATTCTAAAAATTAAACATCTCTAAAAGCCATCTGATTTTTTTATCACAACATAACTCCTTAACTGCCAAAGGCTAGGAGACATTCTAAATACTAAACACTTATAGATGCTATCTGACGTGTTTTTTTATTTTAGCATAAAACCATAACTGCAGGAGGATAGAAAAAATTCTAGATATTAAACACCTCTAAAAGCTCTCTTAAGTGCTTTTTATGGTAACATAGACCCCTAATTTGTACTTGAACATTAATTTTGATTGTTTGAAACATAAATAAAGCTATATATTATATTTTGTTTATAAAATTTCGGGGGCTGTTTGAACCCTCAAATCCCCACCCCCGATTACGGCCTTGCTCATCACCCTTCAGAAGTGAGAAGTGATCTAAATAAAAAGTATTAAGGCCACTATGCCGCTCCAAACGTTTGTTTACTTGCAAAAAACAAACCAATTGATCGTGCTGATGCGGATGTGTGAGGAATAATTGATACAGAGGTTTGATCGTGAACGCAATCATGTTTCACGAATTACATGATGTTATTTCTTTTGTTTTTCATATTTTACTTTTCACTCCCCAATTCTGTTTTAAAATATTCTTGACCTTGTCTTGCACATTGATATTCTTGAAAACGTGCCTTAGCAATCAAATAAATGCCATTTACTTCTACCTCATTCATTTCGTTCTTGAAAATGGCATTAAAATACAAAAATATATAATCTTAATTTACATACAAAGCCACACAATAAATAAAAGAGTGATTAAATCACAGACTCAGATTCAAGCAACCACCAGTATAGCTTTTACTTTGGAGGCATTGCTGCGCTGAACTAGCACAACAATGGTTTAAATTTACTATTCAAAAGATATAGAAAAAAATCTCATTTACATGTAAAACCATAAAAAACTTAAAAAGTACCTCAAGTAAAAAAGACGGGAATGCAAACAGTCTTACTGTGTCTCGATTATGTACAAACAGACCCTAGAACTTTATTATTAATATAGATGAAAATGCATGGTTTTTATTCGCTTAGTTATGATCTAAACACTTTTTAGCACTTGTTCACCACCCGTTTGGGTTACGTATTAATTATTATGCTAATGGATTAAGGATGTATTTTAGGAGAAGTGAACTCACATTTGCGTGGAGGTAAAGTGGAAAACCATTTAGAAAAAAAACACCCTCAGTACAACCGAACTAGATTCGAACCTCAATCCCCTCGTCCTTGGCAGTCGGGTCCAACACAGGACTGACCCGCTAAACAACCGATGCGGCTTAACTTATCTTTGAACACCCATCTTTATATATGGTACCTTTTTAAAACAATGTAACTAAACGATAATTAATTTTAGAAATCGAGATTTTGGTGTTTCATAAAATATTATGTATCAACATATCCAAAAGAGGAGATTTAAAAAATTGTCGGTTCCCATGTTTGTCTGTTTATCTCTCTGTCACTCACGATATTTATGAAATGGTCAGATAGATTTGGTTTAAACTTTATATTTAAAAGTTTTAAGGTTATATTTAGGGGCTTTTTGAAAAATTGATTTAACCCTAAATTAAGGGTAGTTTATTTTATGGGCCTTTTTTATGATTAGAAATATTATTTTAAAACTTCTAATGATTTTGATTAAATATAATAATAGGGCAGTGTTTGGCAATACAAATAACACACTATGTTTGTTCTTTTAAGCAAAAACGCCCCGAAGGGTAGTTTATTCACTACCCCTTTTTTAATTAAAAATATTTCAAAAACGTCTCTAGCGATTTTGTTTAAAATGAATATCTGAAGATTGTTTTATCTAGTGTAAATTTATTTCTCAATGGGGGGGGGGGGGGGTTTATCCCCCTCAAGTCTCCCTCCCCCGTGCGTATGGCCCTGAGTATGACATATATTTCGATAGGACATCACTATGTGATGGACAACATTACATTCGTTTGCCAAGTACTAATTATATAAAAACCATTATTGTGGTACTTAACTTGCACTTCCCGAGCACAAAGATTACATCAGAATACGACCTACAAATTAACATAATACTATGACATACACCCAGACCCTAGGCTGACAATTTAGTAAAGATAAAAATCGACCATGCCAGGAATTATAATTATTAGGGCTTAACGAGGTGTTGATAACGGTAATTGGACCCGAAATCTATAACAAAATAGATTAGCAGGCCATCGACTGAGCTAATGTTTCGAACGCTAAGTAGTGCCTACTAAACAGAAATGTTAAAAGGTATTTATTTGTCCTATACGATTTATTATTGTTTAAAAACTCAACAATAACAATTTATAGTATTTTGAAACAGCTATGTTTTGTTAAAGAAAACCATATTTTATATAGTAAATAATAGAGTTATAAAGTTGTTAAATTTGATGGTACATAGTGAGTGACCAGAGTAAGACGTAATAGTAAAGCTAGCTGAATTAATACAAGTGAATTAGTGCATTTTGAAATAAAAAGTTTTTTTAAAGTGTTTTATATTTATTTTATTATATATTCTTTCAATCAATATTTTAAATCTTCTTTGCACTATCACTTCAATTAAAACTTACTCCCATCATATTTTATGCCACTTAAATGGTGTGTTTCCTTATTTCCAAGTTTCTGGGGAATCTTGGGTCTACAAGTTCCGGTAGTAGACCATTCATGAAAAAATGTTTAAGATTGTCTACAATTTTTTCTTGCCAGAAGGTATCATCCCTATACATTTTTTCCACTAACATTCTATAAATAGTCCAAAACACAATCAGACAGTATTGACGTTGTGGAACATGCAGTTGCCCTTGCACTTGGTACATAAAATTGTTCTGTTTTTTTCCCTTTACGGTGGTCCGTTTTGCTTGTATTATTGTTCATAGTAGTTTTAATTTATCGAAAAACAATATAATTCTGTGTTATTAATATATAATTATAATAGCTATCATAAGAAGATAACGTATACACAACTGTTCGGAAACACAGGACCCGTTTGTAAACACATTTATTCATTCACTTACAATAAAAGTTACAGCAGATTTTATTATTTTAAACCTTTTTTAACGAACACTTAGAACTTCAAAATGTGCGGGCTCACTGTGCGTTGTCTCAACTCCCAGCAAGGCGAGGGCATACATCCAACTAAAAGAGCGCATGCGCATGGAGTCAACTGCCTTTCCTTCTTTCTCCGGCTGTTCTTTACTTCCAAAGCGTAGACGGTGGCTATGGCTGCGCCACTTTATGGCTGAAAAGCATTAGCTTTGTACGCGTCAAAACAGCAAAAGGAATTATCAATTATCTTTACATTTTCTGTTGTGACCTTATCAAAAACTGACTTTATTTGTATCTGAAAGGTTGTATCTTGGATTATCTAGTAGTTATCCTCATCTCAGGACCGTGACAATATCTTTATAGGGCCATTGAATGAGCAAATATCGAATATGCATTAATTTTTTATAAACATATATTATCAAAATTTAAGGTTGAGAGTACTAGATAATCATGCTCCCATCTTTTATCTTCATTTTGGCTTGAGTCAAGTTTGGAAAAATTAAAACCCTGACCAACCATGGCGTATTTCCCAAACGTCTGTAACGCATTCCAGCGCTCTGATAGGCGGCCCCCTTAAGTTTCATGCATTCTATCAAAAATGATCTTAGGATATACAAATGGCATTGCCAAAAAGTACCAGTCACGAAAGACTTCATTAAGAAGAAAATAAAGAGAAATTCAAAAAACAAAACTAAAAGTTTTAAGCTAAGAGGAGAGTCTTAGAAAATAAATTGTATGGAGCTAAGGAGGCAATACAAAAAGAAAAACTGTTATAGAAGCAAGAAAAACACAATATAAATAAGAATTTCAATCTTACAAATGATTAGTGGCAGACGCTAATGAAGGGATAAAGAATGTAATAAAAATCATTGATTGGAAAGGTTTATACATATCTCAAACCAAGCTAAAAACTGCGTGCATGAAATTGGAAAAAAAGGACTCTGTTTCGAGAAGATAGGACATGAACAAAAACAAATTTAAAAGAGAAAAACAATGTTGTTTGACTAAGTTTGTATAAATCGTTAAAAGTACACTCTCAAAAACAACAACTGAAACACTGATGGTTTTTTCTAATTACATCTTATTTTAAGGTTTCACCAATTTATTTATAATAATATATTTGGTAGGTGAAATGCGTTGTTATTATAACATGAATCGTATTTTAAGGATAATCATAATTATTGTAATAGTTATTACTATTATTTTATTTTACTATTGTTATTTTCAAACCATAGCTTGTGATGAAATGACGACGTAAAATAAATACCGTAGTAAAGAAAACAGAAATTCAAGAGATTTTATAGCTTTCAGTTTGTTACCATAAGGCAAATTATGAAGTTTTAACATGTCCTACTATCCATAAAAATGTCCTACTTTTTAACACCCAGAATTTGCTATGAGACCTGGAATACCTGGTAATATAATTAATACTAAACAAACAGCCAAGAATAATAGAGGCCTGCACCTTTCCCAATATGGAAATACAGGCAGAATCTAAATATATCTACCTAGATATTTGCATTTCCTCTTATACAAAAACTTATTTTAATTATTTTGTAAAGTACTAGTGCCGTAAATGTTTAGTTACCTTAATTTTGGATACTCCAGTCGAACAAACTACGGGATCTACTTGTGGAGGACCGCCATCATTATAAAGTTCTACTAATCACCACAGATGTCACTGACGCGGGCTCGTATGACTCGGGTAGGTATTTAATATTTGTTTTAACTTTTAAAAGGGTTTGATTCTTTCAATGTGTTTATTATAATAAAGACTCGGGGTATAGAAGTTTTGTGTTTTGTTGTCTAGTAATAATATAAATTTAAATATTCAATCATCTGGGTATGATCAAGGGTTAGGGAAGTCTCGTGTTCTTTCGTTTCGATACGTAGTGATCCAGAAATGCGTAGAGCATAAATGTGATTGAACCTGTGGCTTTGAAGGACTAAACGGTGTCTTAGGCTTGTTTTGTTGAGAATGAATATCTGTATAGTCGTATTTATATATATATATCGTTTTTAATCAATAATAAATTATTATATTTTAATTTGTTATTTTAAGATTATCTATATAATCTTTTGGAATTAAATGATTAAAATTAAGAGTTTTGTTTTAATTAAGGTAGTATTTATTACCATGTTCTAGATGGGTAAACATTTGTGGAAGAAAATCTCATAACTCTATTGTGACACTCTGATGAAACAAAATATTATATTATATTATATATATTATAGTATATTATAATACTGTTTCAAAAGGTGATTTTCTTTCAACTATTTTAGCATTAGGTCATCTTTAGGAATTCATGAATTAAGAAGAAGTAAATGGTACGGAAGTCCGCATGAACATTCTCACTCCAGTGTTTATAAATTAAGATATTTACTCAAAACTCGTAATATATATGAAACGAAATAATATACACTAGCGAACCTGAGCAAAAATTGTGTTATAAATACGTAAACATCTTTTGACACCTTGATTTAAATTTTATAGTTTTCTTTTTAAAGAATTAAAGTCCTCACCAATATATTTGGAAAAAAGAAAAAAATAGATCAATATTAAGTCCACAAGGGTCAATACTTCACATTGAAATTTCAACTTCTGGATAAAATTGTTGACATTTTATTAGAGGATGTACATCTTATTGCCACCGTATTTTTATTAAATTCTTCATTTATAAATGTAGACTAATATAGAAGGCAAATATTGACTATTGAGTCTAAAATGATTGACATTGTTGTACAAACACTTCTTCTAAGAGGTTAAAGAAAAAAGAACATAAACTTTTTGAGAGACCTACTTATCTACTTACTCTAAGTAATTGCATAAAATCTTAAGTAGTATCTCAAAGAATTGTTTTAATATCTCCGAAGCTATTTATATTATAAATATATATTTAAAAAAATGTTTTATTTTTAATAGTACTACAATTTTGCATTGATAAGTTATTTACCTTAAATAATTGCGAAGATAAGGAAAGTTCCGCCTATGCAAAATTCCATAAAAATCATTTTCATAGGAAAATGAATTTTTCTTTTACTATCTTAATCAACGTCTAGAAACAAGTTTTAATCAAAATCATTAGAGCCGATTTTGAGAAATTGGGTTTTATTCTCTTTTCGCCCTTTATTAAACTACTCTTAATTTTAGAGTTAAATAGACACACAGACAGATGGCATTGCAAAAACAACTTTTTAGGATTTGGGGGGTCATTCAAAGTCAAAATCCATCAAAATCTCGGGTTAAATTTTTTAAGGTCGCGATACTTGATCTTTAAAGTGCGAAAAGTTAAAAAAATATATATTTACGTTTAGCTTGAAAATTATTGGTTTAAAAAAATATGTTTCAAATAAAATATATGTATTATAAATAGACCTACCTATTTGTAATGATAAATAATTTAATATCTCAAATTGTTTCAGAGAAGTGATAAAATATGAGAATTTACGGATCAGACCGGAACCCTTAAAGTCATTTTTCTGTAAAAAATTAAAATATACTTTNTAACGCCATTGTAGTATATTACCCTTAATCATAGGAGTTTATAACCAATTCTAAAAACCCCTCGGGGCTACCCTATGAAAACCCTAGATACGAAGTTTTAGTCCGTTCAGTAAAATAGTTTAATCTCTATTTCGAGGTACAGGCTGACAGACAAACGGAAATTCAAAAATCACTTTGTCGTATTCGGGAGTGATGGAACGTCGAGATTCATCCAAATCTATAGTTCGATTTTGTTGACGATCACAATACTTTCTTTACATGTATAAAAGCTAGAAAGTATAAAATATTATGAAATAACTTAGAACTTAGATATAATATATTGTCTACTTATCAGATACCCTGACATCAATCAGAATCTACAAATAAGAATAAGAGTAAGATTTATTAAATATGATTGCAATTTTGCCAATTTTTACCAAATCTTTGTTTGAAATGACTTTTTAACTAAAGTTGGGGAGTTAGTCATTCATGTCTACAAATAAAATTAGCCTTTGTAATTTTTTTAAATTACTTCATAAGTGATCCAGCCCTGAGCTACATTTATTATGTAATTTGCAAGTGAAGGTGGTCAAGTTAAATAGCTAAGATAGTGAGAACTACCTACGAGTCTCTTTTACCGCCATCTTTTAAAAACATTATTGAAAATGCTAAAACCTCTATTTTTCACAATAATTTATTAATTTTTGGTGACGACAATTCACCATCAAGAGCAAATTTATTTTATTTTATTGTTACACTGCACTATTATTTTTAATATTTATTTATATAAAAAAAATATTTCATCGTAAATACGGTGCTATCGCTAGTAGTCTTGGTAACGAGAAAATATTTCGTTCATTGAATATATTTATTTCAGTTTGTAAGAGGATAATATTTACTCGTAATTTTTTTGTGAATTGTATTTCCTGTTCGAATTATTGTATGAATTGCTCAGTAAACCACTACTTTAAAATCCACATCTATCTCAACAGTCACCTGTTAATGTAATCTTAGTTACGTGGACATTGTGTGAGTCCTAGTTTCATTATCCAGAGTTGTGAGTCGTATAAGCAACTCAGAGTTCCTGGTTGATGTATCGATGTCTGCTGACCGTATGCTGAGTATGGTAAGACCTATTATTCGACGTCCCACAAATTAAAAACATGTTTTCTTGTTCACAACCTTGTTAAATGGTCCACCAATGTCAGTGTGATAAAAAAGGAAGGGGCTGGACCCTTTAGCTAAGGCTTCCATCCTCAACTGGCTCGTCCATCAACAGAAGATTACAAGAATTTCTTTAATATCAAATTACTATTGCGGCCAATAATTTATATTAAACTTGATTGGCGTTTCAAATGTTATGAATCTAATAAAACTCAAATAATCTTCAGGTCTAATCATTGATGAAGTCTAGACCCTAACATTATGCATGATACACATTTTCTTGGGGCAGGTTTAGGATGAACCTGGGAAGTATGTAAATGCGAGTGAGTATTCCAAAAGCACGAAACCAGCCTACACAAAAAATCCCCCTCATTCAATATTGGTATCTTACGTGCTCTATAAAAATATAAATAAATATTTCTCTTAGGAAAAGCAGTGTTTTATTCTAATGTATTGTTTATTTTATGTTATCATCCTGCTTATCTTTGAGTTACGTCCTGTAGTCGATCAATGATAGTCAAAGTTCCCCAAGCAACCAATAACCCCATATGTTTATAATACATTTCAGCGATATCGTCAATGCATAGAGATCACGTACGGTCGCACGCAATCTCCCAATGTGAAACCACACACGTGTCACGAATATAGATCGCAGATAGAAGTTACTTCTCGTAGTTCCTGGCCCAGGGCTGATTACCTAGCTGCTGAACTTAGCTGGAGAGGATTTCAGACCCTATTATAATGTTGTCACCTCTGCCTATGAAAATGATTCAATAAAATTAGTAATTAGTTTAATTATTTTATTAGCTATAAAGATTTGCTTGTGGGTGGATGAGCCTGTCAGAGTTGTCCAGAAATGAACAGTACAATATATTTATGGTAGGTCTATGCAAGGGATTTCTGTCCAACACGCAGCACTAAGAGTTTTTCTTCTCTCTAGATCTGTAGTTTACTAAGACATACACGTTTAGGTATTTATTCTAGTTACATTTTTTTCTAAGCTAATTTATATTAATTTCATGATGAGATCAAGAACCCTTGACTAGAATATTTATAATTTATTTTAAATAATTATGTTAAAAATATTTTAGAGATATACATTTTCTATGTTTTATTAAAACTATATATTTTTCTATAAACATTCTACCTAAAATTCTAAGATGCATTTAATAATCAAATAATTACACGTAACCGTTCCATAAATTACCTAATAATTCTCAGTAATAATAATGATTATTCTAATGAAATATATGCAAGTGGTGTACAGTATATTAATTATTCTTTATTGTTGTTGTATCAAACATAATTAAAATAATGGGAATAACAATTATTTATGCTTATTCCTGATCATAAGTGTCTTATACAACAACAATGAATTAATGATCCCATTAGTTATACTTCATGAAATATATTATATTGTTAATATTATTATAGTATTATATTTAAAGATTTGAGATTAAAATATACTATTTAAATAACATATAAATTTAGTCAGTAAATAAAAATATCCAATTTGGAAATACTTGTTACAAACACAGTTTTCTTGTATATTGTTCTATTGTTTGACCAGTACCTCATGTTTCAGTCCTCTATGCTATATATTTGGATTGTGCTCCTTTATCTAGGTTCTCTGTGCCTAAAAATGGAAATGTTTTTGTTTACAATTTGATTATAATGTATTATATTGTTTTGTTTTTGTTCTTCTTTGTTTTGCGTTATTGAAGAAGGTGAAAAACGTAATGTTGTATGTTTGTATAATTTCCTAGTGTTGAGGTTAAGACTGTTACTTTTTTATTCCTTATACTTTATTAACCCTTCCCATCTTCCTTAACCTTTCCTCACTCTTGAAGGAAACAAGAACTTCCCTAGACCACTCAAGGCCTATTGTTTTCCCGCCAAATGTCGCTGGCACGGTTTTTTAGCACTGCTTGCTCCGAAACTTGATAGAGCCAGAAGTGAGGTAAAGTTCCGTGACCCTTCACTCGGAAGCTATCTAGTCTCTTTTATTTATGTGCGTGNCCTCTTCTCTTCCCTCCGAAATCTATGACATCACAAATAAGAACTGTACTAGCTAGAGCAATGGGCTGAAAGCCGGGCAAATAACGACTTTCAACCACCATTAGATGGACGAGTGCACGTCTTGCATGCATGTTAAGGTCACTGCCATGTATGGGATTTTTTAAAGCCACTAATGCTTGAATTATATTTAAATGATTACAAGGAGAATATTTTTCCATATATTAAATAAAATAATTACATTACTTCAATTAAAGTTAAGCAGTGCTTGCCTTGATTGCTCTGACGCGACGCCACTGTTCTACATATTTAAACCACTCAACTTAGCAATATAATATTTCACTTGTTATTTTCCCGTTATCCATCTTATACCTTGAAGAAACAAAATTGGTGAAAACAGAGCCACCTTTCAACTAACAATATTTTTTTACCATCAACCAACATTTTGATATATTTTATATAAAATGAAAAATATTTTAAAACGCTTCAAGATATCATACTGTTAGATTTATTGAACAATATAATATATTTTATGAAAATTTAAATAAGCAACAATATAAGAAGATTTACTATTATTATAAAAGTTAATTAATTAAGATTTGTGTAAATTTAACATTTGTACCCTATCATTTATTAATTTTCTTTAACTATTGCTATTTTTTTCTCATTGATACAATTTTAAGGGCTATAATTATTTAGGAAGGCAGGGATTTTGAAGCAGGTTATAATAAATACTAAATGATAACCTCCTTTATTGTGTTTTTTTGTGTGTTATCTTTTAAATTTGGATTGCACAGTACCTACCACCATTTCCAAGGTACGAGAGAGAGTTGTATTTTGTGATTAATATTGCCCTAAATTATGATAGCAATATTTCTTCGACACAGCTAGTGATGTGAGTTGGTTGGCATTTAACCAAACACCCAGTGGTCTCAAGAAAATGTGTTGTGACACAGTCGGAGTTAAATGAGAGAAAGAGATTCTAATTTAAATTCTCTTAAGTTGAATGTTTAGGAGTGGTGCTCATATTATATGTGCGAGATTCAAGAATTATTTTTATCACAAGATACGAGAGACATGTTGTATTGATATTCATGGCAGGGTACGGGTTAGACGTTAC
This sequence comes from Timema bartmani, assembly GCA_902151455.1. Lineage (NCBI taxonomy): Eukaryota > Metazoa > Arthropoda > Insecta > Phasmatodea > Timematidae > Timema > Timema bartmani. The sequence goes on along the minus strand of CABFWB010000714.1, from coordinate 58,646 downwards.
TTATTAGATACTTATGAAACACATAGAGGGTTGAAACAAGGAGATACACTCTCCTCATTACTTTTTAATCTAGATTTATATTATGATATTAGGGTAGTGCAAGAAAGTAGGAGAAGGATGACATTAAACGGTACTATACAGATATTAATTTAGATATTACTGACAAAAACATGTCATTTGAAAGAGTTAACGAGTTTAAATAGTTATCATAGCTAACAAAAACTATATAAGATTTGAAATTAGGAAAAGAATACAGTCGAGAAATGCCTGCTACTATTCGGTCAGTAATCCTTTCATTTCTTATATATTTTCAACCTAACTAAAATAGTACGTATTTTTAAGTATTCAAAGGAAATTTAAAATTTGTAAACCTGTAATAGTAAATTAAATCTTATTTTATATTATTTTATTTTCTTCTATTTATTTAATCTTTGGTCTTCTAAAAAGACACGTTTTGGTGTAATATGTTACACCATCTTCAGGATTGGGGAAAACCAATATACGAAATATTAAATAAATCATCACTTAAATTAACACCTTTGTAATTAACTTATTTATGATTACGATTATTTGTTTAGAATACATATCGCCGGAAATTTGAGAAATTTTGAATTATTATAATGTATGAATCTTTTTGTGGGATGATCATTTTTTGTGTTAGACTGGCCTGGGGAGATCAGGGTTTGAATTCCTATCGGGTTTACTAAGGGCTATTTTAATAATTGGTTTTCCCCTCTTATTCCACTCAAATGAGGGTATGATACCTATACAATTATTCGTTCTTTCCAATAGAGTAATTATAGTATCGTGAATTTGGTGGTTTCCCTACGGATTAATTCTGAGCTAGCTGAATATTGGTGTGTATTTTAATTTAGTAGTTAAAATAATATATCAAAATTCCCCGTCAACTTATTGTACAGAAAAAACTTTAAAGCCCATATTAAGTTTCAAAATATGTTTTATGTCAATTGCACCTTATTTATTTGTCAAATGACTAAAAAGTATCTGTTCAAATATCTATATTAGAAAATTTCTTACAAAAAAGGTTTGGTACTTATTTATCTTATATGCAACTATTTTCACGTATTACGGCTTATAAAACCTATGCACCTATATTATCACTGTACTACCGGTACTCTTTTCCACACAACATTTGATTTAGATAAAAAGGCTCCCTTTTTTTTCTAACATAGTATCCTCTGTAGGCCTAATCCACGATTTCATCACATTCTATGAACTATGCTTCCTCTGTTTCAACTAGTTTCTGAGGCTTAGAATACAAATCTTTTGGTAAGAAATTCATGGTATTAATTTCATCGTCTTGATTTAATTCCTCTACACTTATATCTACTTCCGGTCCATCTAAAGAGTTTACATCTAGTGTAGCATTGATGCAGGATTGACCATAATAGTTACCACAAATTGCTGAACAGTATTAACCTATTTTATAGAGCCACACGTTGGTCCAAACCCTTTTGAACAGTTGCAGAAAATCATATTCAAAAGGGAATTTGGAGCAGGAGGATATGATATGCTTTTTGAAACAAAAAATTACTTTTCATTAGCTATCCTTAGTCTTCAGGATTTTACTCATTGCCTAGCAAGGTTTGAACTTGATAATAAACTCGATATAGGTGTTGCTGAGCTACACTAGCTGTCGGTGGAAATAAAGTTAGCTTTACAAGTTTGTTATTTCTTGTAGACTTAGCAAAGCACAAGTATTGATGTGTATCAATGGAAACTTCCTTAACTGGAGCACCATATATCTCTAAGAGGAAGTGTAGTACATTATAAAAGATTAATTCCGTCGGACAATTTTCTTGCTTAAGAACGTCCACCAAAACTTGTAAATCCTCACGATTTCTAATATATTCAAAGATTTTGCTCAAACCTTGTTTAAAACGGGAGAAGTTTTATTACATTCATTGATTGCGTGTAAGAATAAAATATGGTCCTTACGCCTTTCATACTGGCCGAAACTCCGTGAAGAATATATTTTCCTCTTAACCTTCCCTTTACCTGGTTTCAGAAAGAAAACTTCTCTATCTGCAGGCGTGCGAGCTATTAGAAGCACTAAAAACAACATCTTCTCCAACAACAACAACAACGACTACTGTTAAATTTCTACACGACTGTTCGAGTGCTGTTTCAATAATCAAAACGTCAGCATCGTTTTGAGCTTGTTTAACAATAAAATTACCAGCTTCCAACTTTTCTGACAACTCCGAGATTAATTTTATTTTGTTGTATGTGTTGGAAAGGAATGTTTTTTGGCTCATCTTAACATTGATAGTTTCATCGAAGAGAGCCTCTGTTGATACAGGAAGTTTGGAGGATCGAAGTAGTTGTTCGATAGCTTTTATATTATTGCTGTTTTCACTATATACATCAAATTCAACAATTGAAACAAAGTGTAACTGCACATAATTAAGGTGCGGCAGAAGGAAGCGCGAGTAATCTTACAGTTTTTATGGCACTACTTTTTTTTGGCCTAAATAAATCAAATATTTCTCCAGTAGCAACATAGAGTTTAGTTTTCTACACATGCTAATATAAACAGATCTTGAATATCTGTCAAGGGTGTCCTGGAATTTTGTCAAAACCTTTTCTCTGTATTTAAAAAGTTTTGGCAAAATTCCAGGACACCCTTGACAGATATTCAAGATCTGTTTATGTTAGCATGTGCAGAAAACTAAACTCTTTATTGCTACTTTAAAAATATTTGATATATTTGTCCGAAAAATTTCAATTATATAAAAACTGTTAAAATACTTTCACTCCCTTCGGCCGCACCTTAATATATGTCGCAAAAATATTATCTAAAGTATCATCTTGTTACCATACAACAAGGTGCTAATAAACCCTCCATCAATGACATACGTAATATTTGCAGTACCAAGTTAAACTTCTCTTGGTTCAAAGCTATCAAACAAAGATTACTCTTTCGTTTTGTGCATTTCATCAAAGAACGCCAAAGGGTGTGGAGCCAACCCATATTGTAGGTATTAACGAAATTCTTCATCAGAGTCTTTAGTGATACAAATTCTTTGAAACAGCAACAGAGGATCAATACGTTCTGTAGTTTCATAATTAGGGGTTAGAATACAAGCTTACGTGCTGGTCCGGGTAGGAGGGAGTGAAGGTTAGCAAAAGAACCGATATTTGGTGCAGGTGTCCAGATAAGGGTCGCCAGCTCTCAGAATTTTGCAGCCACGTGAAAGCAGTGAAGGGGTAAATAGAGACGAAAATACATACTAGTGGTACCTTACAAAAAGTATTGGTTGATGCCATGTTTTAATTTCAGCTAGTAATGAAATATTCAAGAGTAAAGTAACTGACCCGTCTTTGTGGCCGAACGGTTTTACACGCTACACCCGTGTTGGACTAGACTGGCAAGGACAGGGAGATCCCGGTTGGGTGCACTAGGTGGGGTTTTTACTAAATGGTTTTCCACCCTCTTTCTACAAAATGTGGGTGCACTAAGTATCTCTAAATTATACCTTTCCCATTCCTAACCCATTAGATGCGATACTATAAAACGTAAGAAACACATATACTAGTTAAATTACTCAGTATTTTATGTTGAGGGATTTATATAAACTTTATTATATAAAATATAACTAGTATGATAAAAACTTTAGTTTGAATTTAACATTGAAGATTTTCCTAAATGGTTGCATGTGAGAAAAAGATGTATACAACTTTTTTTTATGAAATATTCTAATGTACATATTTGAATAGAAACCTTCTAGTTATAGGACTAATAGATACGCAGAGATTAACTTAAAACTCATTTTTGACATTTATTATGGGCTGTGAATATGTTCCGTACAATTAATTGATGGGGAGTTTTGATATATTATGTATAACTATTAAATTAATATACGTACTAAAATTCGGCTAGCTCGGAATTTATCCCTCACTTTAATTATTTTTTGACTATAATGACTGGACTATTATCCTAAAATATAGGCCTACAGATAAACTCAACAGGTACTAAGATGTGGTAATAAAAAAACTAGATTGAACGGATGAATACCAGTCCACTTAACCAGCCTTTATTTGAGAAGTGACTAGTGAAATAATTCGAGAAACACAGTAACTAATCGCGTCTGGTGACATCAGTGGTGACTTAACTGACGCTTGCAATATTTTTAGCTTTATGAAACAGAGCCCAGGACACAAGTATTGCCGGCAGTTCTACCACTACGCGATGAAGCGGTGGAACTATAGTACAAGTAGTATCCAGATTGTACAGCTAGTAGCACTGCTAATAGCTAAGTGGTAAAGCACGAACTTGTAATATTAATAATTTTGGCAGTTTTGTTCAATCAATCATGTCATTTTTTTGTGTTTATTATTATGTGTTTATGTGTATTTGTGTAAAGTAAACTCTAAATAGACACAAATAAATAAAGATGTTTTATTATAACCCATTATTATACAAGAGGTGTGCCAGTTATATAAATATTCCCAGTAGGTACGTGAAGCATACAAGTTTGAGAACCGCTTATGTTGACTATATTTGAAGACTTTGAATCAATTACATAATATTTATAATTAGGTATAGGCCTATAATACCTAGGAGTTTATGGTCTCCCCCATAATTTGGATAACCTACCGTCGCTACAGCTGGGTGCAGTCTTCAAATTTCTTACTTACTTATTCTACGGCGTTAAGAACTTGAAAATTCATTGCCAAACCTACAAAAGTACACAACCTATCCCTATCTGTTATCCTCACATCTAGGTCTTCCGAATGGTCTCTTTCCTTTGGATTTTCCAGTCAATAGTATGAACATGGCTCTAGAATTTTCCATTCACGCTGTATGTCCTGACCGCCGTAATTTAAGAGACTTTACCATCCCAAAAATGTCATGTGGTTACTAATGGGTATGTAACTCATTATTATGTAACTTACTCCAATCTCCAGTAGTATCATCCCTCTTTGTACCAACTATCTTCCTAAGCACCATTTTTTCGAACACCCTAAATTTGTTTTCGTCATGTAAGGTAGGAGACCACGTTTCACACCCCTAGAGAACAACTGGTAAAACTCTTGTATATATTATGAGTCTTACATTCCTTGACAGCAAGAGAGTTGTCAACAAATTACTGACCGAATAGTAGCAGGCATTTCTCGACTCTATTCTTTTCCTAATTTCAAATCTTATATAGTTTTTGTTAGCTATGATAACTATTTAAACTCGTTAACTCTTTCAAATTACATGTTTTTGTCAGTAATATCTAAATTAATATCTGTATAGTACCGTTTAATGTCATCCTTCTCCTACTTTCTTGCACTACCCTAATATCATAATATAAATCTAGATTAAAAAGTAATGAGGAGAGTGTATCTCCTTGTTTCAACCCTCTATGTGTTTCATAAGTATCTAATAAGTAACGTCTAACCCGTACCCTGCCATGAATATCAATACAACATGTCTCTCGTATCTTGTGATAAAAATAATTCTTGAATCTCGCACATATAATATGAGCACCACTCCTAAACATTCAACTTAAGAGAATTTAAATTAGAATCTCTTTCTCTCATTTAACTCCGACTGTGTCACAACACATTTTCTTGAGACCACTGGGTGTTTGGTTAAATGCCAACCAACTCACATCACTAGCTGTGTCGAAGAAATATTGCTATCATAATTTAGGGCAATATTAATCACAAAATACAACTCTCTCTCGTACCTTGGAAATGGTGGTAGGTACTGTGCAATCCAAATTTAAAAGATAACACACAAAAAAACACAATAAAGGAGGTTATCATTTAGTATTTATTATAACCTGCTTCAAAATCCCTGCCTTCCTAAATAATTATAGCCCTTAAAATTGTATCAATGAGTAAAAAATAGCAATAGTTAAAGAAAACTAATAAATGATAGGGTACAAATGTTAAATTTACACAAATCTTAATTAATTAACTTTTATAATAATAGTAAATCTTCTTATATTGTTGCTTATTTAAAATTTCATAAAATATATTATATTGTTCAATAAATCTAACAGTATGATATCTTGAAGCGTTTTAAAATATTTTTCATTTTATATAAAATATATCAAAATGTTGGTTGATGGTAAAAAAATATTGTTAGTTGAAAGGTGGCTCTGTTTTCACCAATTTTGTTTCTTCAAGGTATAAGATGGATAAAGGGATAACAACCAATGAAATATTATATTGCTAAGTTGAGTGGTTTAAATATGTAGAACAGTGGTGTCGCGTCAGAGCAATCAAGGCAAGCACTGCTTAACTTTAATTGAAGTAATGTAATTATTTTATTTAATATTTGGAAAAATATTCTCCTTGTAATCATTTAAATATAATTCAAGCATTAGTGGTTTTAAAAAATCCCATACATGGCAGTGACCTTAACATGCATGCAAGACGTGCACTCGTCCATCTAATGGTGGTTGAAAGTCGTTATTTGTCAGACTTTCAGCCCATTGCTCTAGCTAGTATAGTTCTTATTTGTAACGTCATAAATTTCTGAGGGGAAAGAAGGGGAAGAGATTAGGATGTCAGGTAAAGATGCAAGCAGCCAAGCTACGACTTTTTTTGCCCGAAAGGTGACGACTAGAACCGAAGTCACTACCCCTCTCTTCCCCTTTCAAATCACAGCGTGTAGGTATGGTATTAAAGGGGAAATTAATATTGTCAAGGTACTAACCTGTGCCTACACATCTTTAAGCCCAGTACACACGACACAACTTCCTGTACATAAAGTTGTACAATAAGTTGCAGCCTGAAGATGACGTAGTGTGATCAGCAAAACTTATACAAGATCTGATTAGCACAACTTATTTTGTACAATTTCAGAAAATAGAACGCGTCCTATATCAGCCATTTTTCTTATACAACTTTTGTGTACTAAACACGAAAACATCGTCTGCTGGACAGTTCATTTTAAAAAAAAAAAGTGCGATTGTAAGAAAAATAGCTAAATGCTTGAAAACAAACAAATCATTATCATTAAAGTAGGACAAAACCCAAATGTAAAGGTTATCTACTATTTAAAAAATGTAAATTTTTTATATTTATATAAAATTTAGGAATGATTAAGAAATTATTTACATTAAATACCAATATTTTCCAAATCATTGAATCATTATTTTTCCATAAAAAAGGCAAAAATGCAATTTTTTTTGCAAGTATTATATGCATTAACAAATCCCGTGTGAAGAATCTATGGTTAAAATTTGCATGCAATCCATGTAACCGAGATATTGTACAATTTCTTGCACAACTTTTTGTACAAGAAGTTATGTCGTGTGTACCGGGCCTTAAAGAGTTTTGTGGAGTTTATTCTAGTAGGTGCTTTTGGTTTGATGTGTTTACCAGTGAAAGCTAACAAACGAAAGTCTATAAGTATATGTTATAACTATATTTGCCCCACAATTGGGCACCAACTGTAGTGATACCGGTTTTATTGATGATTCTGATGCGGATTATAATACTATGGACCTGAATATGCCTTACAGTTGAGCAGGAAGTATAACGATACCGGGTTTTATGATGATGACGATTCATGCATACCCATCTGTACACTTGAACACGGCTATGTGATCCAATCATATGTAACTCTTATTCATATGAAATGAGTCAAACTTTTAATGTTGTACACGATTTATTTAAATTATTACACTTTCGCTACTGTAAATTTGATATTAAAGTGATACCTTTTTTTTTTACATTTACGAACTGACGTGGAAAGTCAGAGCTGGTGCTTTTCAAAACTATGTTTCTTGTGTGAAAATTACTATGTTTCGTGTGATGTTACTAGTTTTTCTGTCTGAAGATTACTACGTTTTGTGTGATAATACATTAGGTTTTCTGTCTGAAAATTACTACATTTCGTGTGATATTACTAATTTTTCTGTCTGCAAATTACTACATTTTGTGTAATATTACTAGTTTTTCTGTCGGAGAATTACTAGGTTTAGTATGATATTACTTTTTATTCTGTGTTGTTATAATGTACTGTTTGATATTATTAGCTTTTTCTGTGGGGATTTATAATCACAAAATGCTTATATATGACCTCCCTCTTGCTTCTTGGACCCTTTGTCCCCAGTGCTAAAACTAACTAATAAGATAATTCCTGGCAACCGTATGTTGTGAAGACTAGCTTACTATTGGATAGCAGGAGCCAGCAAATCACCTGATTTTCAAATAGAATGTAAGGAGTTTTTTAAAGAAAGAAATAAAGTTTTAAAGAAAGAAAGTTTTAAAACGTTGTGTATTGAAATTATTTCTGAAAACGCATGATTTTCCATGGATTAAGTATTAAAAGGAAATTTTACATACAGTTCTTTAAAGAAAAATACACTTCATCAGTGACTTTTTGAATATTTGAGAGGGGTACAAAACAGTATCGTTATAATGTTTATAATAAGTAGTAAAACAATAATGTAAATCACAGAACAGAAGGATGCCCAAAGCCACAACTATCATAAAAAAACAGCTTCAAATAACTTCTTGAAGAATGAAAAAAAAAAAATCTCGACCTCCTGTTTTAAGTTTGGAGGCACCCCTTCCAAGCTTGCCCAAGAATTTTGGTCACGAGACGCTACTGATGTAGAAATGTTTAGGATCTTTTTGGTAAAACTGCATTTTGCGTGGACCTAAGAACAGATTTTCTTTTCTTAATGAAGTATATTTCAAGTCTTATGGTCCCCAAAGAATGCGAATAGTGGTAAAATAGACAAAAGACTATCAAAAATCAATCTCTTTATCATGGAAACACAGATTTCATAATTGTCCACTAAGTAGTTTTAAGTGTACTGTGCTGATTGAATAGTTTTATGCACATGGTAAATACTAGATTGTAATGATTTGAAATCATATTTTTTTTAGTTTTTTGCTTGTAAAATATAAAATAGAAAATTTGACACCTCAAGAGCCCCAGTTGCCGAGTATCTCAATGTCATAGCAAAACAATCTTGCACTGAAATTGCTTCTCTGAACTTAATATTCTTCATTTGAATCCTTGGCCCAACCATATTTATTAAATATCCAATATCCGTTGAATTTAGATGAGTGAAATGTTTGTAATGCTGACTAATTGTTTGTGATTTTAAATCCTAAATAAATCCAAGCTTCTCTGTTCCTTGTACAATGTATGGTGCCATAACCTTCTTGGATGTTTATAGTCTTCAATTAAGTTGTGTAAAATAATATACGCTGCACTATCAGTTATCTCAGCCGATACAGAAGACATGTTTCCACTGCGAGCTCACCACGAAAAATATAGATTTGGTCACTCGCTGCTGACATGACGACTATGGACGTGGCGTCCGCACTACAGAGGGGTTACAATAACCATTACGTTACATGCAACGGTTCGCTAATGAGTACACGGTTTACTAGAGAACAGCCACATTCGGAGATTTATATTCACACTTTACCTTCTACGGATAGAAAACAACAAATTCTTGAATATATTTTTACATATAGAGGTGACTCAGCCTTAAGCTATATTTAGTAATAAAATTACAAACTGGTGATAGTCAAACTAAGTGGCTACCATGTTGTTCATTACTTACGAATTACCCTTATAGCCATTTTTAATAATATGAAGAAATGCTGTTGAATTTACTTAAATTGAATATTTAAGTTACTCAAAGAAATTTAACGAATAAAATTTGACAGCAAAAGGAATTTTATTTGTATTATTATTTCCTTACCACATTGAAGTATAAGAGATATGGTATCAATAAATAAATGTTATTTATTCGTAAAGTCTTAAACCAACTCTTATTATTCACCATCGTTGTAACCGCACATAGGCCATTTCATTGAAAACTCTATTTACTTATTATTTGTACAAGAGAATAGTTTGGAAGAGGGTATAGTTTGTAACAGGGGTGGCTTAAGGACAGGACGAACTGAACGCCTACCCGAGGCGCAAGTTCGAGTGGGGCGTCAAACAAAGCACCAACCTAACATAACTTAACGTAACTAGGCATAGCAATCGTTCAGTTGTTGATACTAACATTACAATTTACTTATTAGTATCGTTTTTGATGGTGAGTAAAATTGAATATAATACCACTCATAGAAAGTTATTTTACATTTAAAATCTTGAAAAATAGCGCAATAAAACAGCTTTTTAATATCATAACGTAAACCGTTCATTATATCAAAGTGTTTGCAATAGAAAAAAAATAGAGGAGAACCTTATCTACGTAAATACAAGTGGTGTAGTTTTCTTTTTAACCCTAAAGTTTTCTGACAAATTTTTCAGTGAAACGTTTGTAGTATGATTACCATTTGTGTAGATTCCCTTCAAATTATTTTCCTATATCACCCAAGCTACGTTAGGTTTGGAGTTGTTAGGTTTTAGGATTATTTTCATATTTTCCTAGAGTCTATTGGCCATGGGAAATGTAGTAGCTGGCAGCTAGCAGAAGATGTAAATACGGTTTAAAGAAAAATATAGTTTTAGAAAAAATGTTAAAGTTTTCACTGTTAAAAAGTGACAAAAATCAATAATTATATGGTTTTGCAGATCATTTAGTTTGGCGAATAAATTATACTAGCCCCCGATTATAAAGGGTGGCAGCAAAAAACAATCTCACCCAGGCGCAAAATTTACCTCGGGCTGCCCCTGATTATTTACATTCATTTGTGAAGGAAAATGATTTAATAAAAATATCCATTGATTTTTATTTTTATGTTCACACGACATGTATCTCAATAAAAATGGTCTCATGTTATTGAGTGTTTATATTAATTCGTTTTCTGTGGATGGGTAAAATATTGAAGAAGGAATGAATTATGTTGGTGTCTTATTGGATCGGAATTTGTCCACGTATTTTCAGTGTATTGGTTGATTTGTTCCAGGGGAATATCTTGTTCCTTTAAGTGAATCTGGTCATAGCGGTTCCATGGCCCTCACGTCACCCAAGAAAGATTTATTTCCGGTATGTGCTGCGAGTAAAACTGTAATATGGAGCTTGATTGTAGCTCCAAGTCACTACAGACTGGACTTCTAGGGGATCTAGCATTGTATATACAATCATACAATTTGATGAAAAAATCGTTTTCTATTCAACAGTTTAAACGTTTTATGTATCAGAGTTATTATAAAATATATTACTTCTGTTTGGCGGTAATTGAATCTAAAGAGAATAATTTTAGAATTGTTTTATTTACATACACTATATTATCATGTATTTACACACTATTATATTCTGAGACAGACCTAAACTAACCTAAACATATTTACAAAATATGAAAACACTGATCGGAGTGTCAAATATTTATGGATAACACATTTTACTCTAAATCTTGAATGGGAACGTTGAAGAATGCATTGACACATTTTATTTTAAAACTTGACTGGGACAGTTGAAGAATGAATTGACACATTTTTTTAAAATCATTAATGTGACAGTTGAAGAATGAATTGACACATTTTATTTTAAATCTTGAATGGGACAGTTGAAAAATAAATTCAAGTGTTTTTATATTACCTAGATTTAAGAACAATGAATCTGTTTGGATCAGCTGTCTGTCATGAGAACGTAATATTTCTCACTATAATCAGTTGACGGAGTGAGCTTTGGTTCAACTTCTACACGCTGGATGTCGTAGTCTAAACAAAAGACAATATCTGAGTGTTTGTATTATGTTAAGCTGGCGAGACTGATTCTCTTGTTTATTTTGTTCTGTTACTAAGGAGATTAATATTATTATTATTATTATTATAGACTTGTTTTTTTATGTGTGACTTAGAAAATATAGTTAAATAAACCAGCAAGATGGAATTATGTCTTTAATAATTATTGGTCCTCTGAAACAAACAAAACATGATGGTCCAACCGGCCGGGATAGAACATGAAACATATTTATTCAAGTCACGCAGCTTTGGAAGAGACGAATAGTAACGCAAGTGTGTGCTAGTTTATGCACTTTATTACAGAATGGGTATAATTGTGTGAAACTACCTACGAAAAATATTCGTCCTTTAATCAGTGTGATGACTTAGATGTCAAAGATCTACAACCACAGTGATCACAGCCTTCACATGTATTGCTAGTTTCTGGCTATTCCTCTATTTGCTCACCTTGCATTGTCCCTGTCCTTTAATCATGGAATCAATTGAAGTAAAGTTACTGGTAAAGAAACAAGGTGCTTTGAAAGGTGGACTTACACGCATACAAACATATGTGAATCAGTTTCGTAACTCACATAACTTAGAGCAGCTAAGTGGCAGATGCCCGGCAACAGAAGAAATGTCCAATGAATTTAAATGCATTCAATCGAATTAGAACTAAATGACGATGAAATTGATGATCAGTTATAATATCGTGAAGGCTTCGATACTACATACAGGGATATAATAGCACCAATTAAAACGTGGTTACAGCCGCAGCTACTATGTCTTCGGAAACTTCTAAGGCAAAGACTATAAATTTACCTAGTTTTGATGGTGAAGTGTCATAATACATTTCTTGACTTGATACATAGCAACAGTGAACTGGAAGAGATACAGAAGTTTCATTATTGGAATTCATCTCTTAAGGGAGAAGCATTACAATTAGTTTAAAATTTCCCGATTTCTGCAGAAAATTTAAGTACTACGTGGGCATTATTAATCGATCGTTATTCTAACAAAAGAATGATAGTGAACAAACACATAAAGGGCCCATTAGAGGCAAATACAGTTAGCAAGGGAGTTGAGAAGCTTTGTTGATACGTTTAGGGTTCATCTAAATACCCTGGAGGCCCAGAAAATAGTTGATAGTTGGAAGCCATGATTGTTCAGATAGCTACTGACAGGCTGGACCCTATACTTCCCACATCTGATGAATTGTTCACATATCTAGACAAACGGTGTCAAGCGTTAGAAGCGATGAAGCCAAATGAGAGTAGAATTACTCCTACTCATAGACAGATTCCAACTAAGTTAAGATCAGATTACTCATCAAAGATATAACTAACAACTGCAATGGCATGTTTACGTTGGAACCAGGCTTATGCTTTGTATCAATGCAAATTATTTAAGAGTGATAATGTAAATAAAT
>CABFWB010000714.1:17890-40933 GCA_902151455.1 Timema bartmani | reverse complement strand
GCATCAGACCGGAGCCCTTAAAGCCATTTTGCCGAAATATTGAGAGTAGCCATTTTGTTTGGAATATTTATTAATGTTTATAAATTAAATTTAATCAAAATCTTTAGAACCCATTTTGACAAAATCGACTTTTTCTCTTTCTGCCCTTCAGCAAACTACCCTTAATTTTAGGGGTGGATATCCAATTCCAAAAATCCCTCGGTGCAACCCTATGAAAACCCTAGATATAAAGTTTTAGCTCAATCGGTAAAATAGTTTAGGCTCTAGTTGGAGGTACATACATTCAGACAGACAGACGGAAATTCAAAAACCACTATTTCGGATTCAGGGAGTCATGAAACGTCAAGATTCATCAAAATCTCTAGTTTGATCTTATTGACGATCACCATACTTTCTCTAAATGTAAGATAGAGAGAAATTAAAAAGAGCTAATGTTGGCTCACAAACACAGTCTTTGCTATAACTGCTTACGGCCAGGTCATTATGTATTATCAGTGTGACAGTGGCTCCTGCAAGCACTGCAGTCAAAAACACCACACACTCCTTCACAATTAACCAATATATGATTCAAACAATCATGATGATTCTATTCCTAACAGAATGTCGGGTGACACAAGTTTAGACCACACCACAGACAAACCTAGTAGTAACAATGGGGAGATAGTCAAAAGTTACTGTGCTTTTAAGGAATTCACATCTGGTCAGGTACTCTTGTCTACTGCCATTGTCCGGGTACGCAACGTTAATGGTAAATGGCTGCCTTGCAGAGATTAGATAGACTCAGCTTCTCAATCACGTTCTGTCTCAGAGTCATGTATTCAGCGGTTGAGCCTAAATCTGTTTCGCAATTATGTTCCTATTAGTGGTAATAGCAATGCAATTTCAGAAGCATCACACAACGTTTACATTATGTTAAGTTCTAAAGTTAACGATTTCAACACTAAAATCACATGTTCAATTTTCCCAAAAATCACTGGTTGTCTCGCAAACTCTCATATCATCATCAACCCATGGAACATTCCAGCCCATGTTGGGTTGGAAGACCAAGGCTTTAATGTTCCAGGACCAATTGATCTCCTGATTGGGGCAGGATTGTTTTTTTGACTTGTTACGTGAGGGAAGCATCACGGCACTAGGCCTCCTAACCATCCAAGAGACTTTCTTACGATGGATACTCTTCGGCAATATCCAAGGTCACAGTGGGAACGAACCACCAACAAGTCGTGTGTATATGTTTGTGTGCCATGACAGCGGTTTGGAAATTCTGCTACACAAATTCTGGAAAATTGGGGAGCTTAATGGGTCAGTGCTATCAACATAAGAGAAGGAATGTGAAAAATACTTCCAAGAAAACACAAGTTGAGATCACACAGGACGTTTCACTTTGCGATTACCCCTTTTTAAATCAGCTGAGAATCTTGGCACATCATTATAATGTGCCAAAAAACGGGTTGACAATCTAGAACGAAGGCTAGGTAATAAACTCACAATACAACAAGAGTACATAACCTTTATGAAGGAGTACCAGGAGCTAGGACAAGTGACAGTATTATCCGAAACCCCACTATACAAGGATAATGAACCAACTTATTATATTCCACATCATGCAGATACTAAGGAGAACAGCTCAACCACAAAGACGCGTGTAGTGTTTGATGCATCATGCAAGTCTAGCAATGGCAATTCATTAAATTACATTTTAATGGTAGGGCCTACAATAAAACAGGATCTTTTTTCTATCATTTTAAGATTTCTAACTCACCAAATTGTCTTTACAGCTGACGTTGAGAAAATTTATCGTTAAATCCAGGTTGACCCAAGAGACACAAATCGACAAAAAATACTCTGGCGAGAATCACCAGAAGATGAACTTTGAAGTCATCGTCTTACTACAGTAACTTATGGAACAGCATCAGCTTCATTCTTGGCCACAAGATGTCTTAAACATTTAGCTCTCGATAAAATAGTTGAACACCTGGTTGCTGCGAATTTCCTTAAAGAAGATATGTATGTTGATGATCAAATGAGTTGTGCACAGACACATGAAGGGGCACTTGGAGTATAAACAGAACTAATTAAGTTGACAAAGAAGGGAAATTTTCATTTACGCAAGTGGGCGTCCAACCTCCCAGAAGTCATGGTGGCCGTTCCAGCAAAACTGCTTGAAAATGGTTCAAGCCTACCAATTACAATGGATACTGATGGTATAATTCATGCTTTGGGCTTATTATGGAAACCAACTACAGACAAATTCCTATTTTCTTTTCAAATCCACCACCAACCACCAATTACTAAACAAAAGGTGTTAGGAATCATTGCCAGCATAATTGACCAGCTAGGCTTAGTCGGTCCAATCGTGGTAACATGTAAAATTTTTTTTACATAAACTTTGGCAAATCAAACTTCATTGGGATGGTGTTCTTCTACCATCGCTGCTTCATGAATGGCAGCTTTTTTACTATTAACTTTCAGATTTGAATGCAATTACCATAGAAAGATCAGTGATTAGACACGGCACAAAAGTAACACTTGATCTACATGGATTCACAGATGCATCCCAATTGGCATATGGGGCTTGTGTATATTTGCGGTGAGTGTATTTTTCGGCAGATATTTCAGTCGTTCTCAACTGTTCACGATCTAAGGTGGCACCTCTGAAGGTGCTATCTATCCCTCGTCTAGAGCTGTGTGCAGCAGTGCTATTAGTACACCTAATGGAGAAAACAAAATCCATTTTAAACCTTAATATCCACAGCACTTTAATGTGGACCGATTCAAGAGTAATGCTAGCTTGGGTCACTTCACCATCAAAATGATGGAAAACCTTCTTTGCCAATAGAGTGCCCGAAATTCAAGAATCTTCTAGTATTCCTGATTGGAATCATGTTATTAGAAAGGAAAACCCAGCTGATCTCCTATATAGGGGAGTGTATGAAAATTTTTTGAGGCAAATGGACATTTGGTGGCATTTTTCAACATTGTTATCCACATCACCAAACTCATGGCCCCTACAAGAGATTTCACTTATACCAATTGGTGAACTGTCAGCGTAGAAGCAGAACTTTGTTAGTCTACCATTAATAAGACTAATTTTTGTCTCAATTTTTGATACATTTTGGTCTCTTTCGCACTTGAAATATGTAATTTCCTACTGTTTGAGATTCATCTCCAATACAAAATGTCTGAAGTAAGCGAGAAGGGCAGGACCATTGTCAAGCAAAGAGCTCTTCTAAGCCCTATGCATCAGCATCAGACTTGCTCTATATCGATAATTTGCTCAAGAATTGCGTGATCTACAAACCTCACATCAGGTAAAATCTTAAAGTAAATTCAAGGACCTTCATCCATCTGTTAAACCATCATATGTATTAGGGTGGGCGTAAGACTGCAAGCATCATATGCATCTTATAATCAAAAACATCCATTGATTCTACCAGAAGGGCATCATCTAACACAGCTGATCATTCATAATGAACATCTCTTCTTGCTTCATGCAGGAATACAGTTGAAGTTATCGTCACTCAGACAACGCTTTTGGATTCCCAAGGGAAGGAGTTCTTTTCGCCAAATTATTTACAAATATCTCATCTGTTTCAAGTTAAAGGAGCAAACATCAGAACAACTGATGGGACAGTTTCCTCCTCAGCGTAAATAACCATCCCGTCCATTTCTTGACAATGGGGTCGATTATGAAGGACCCTTTCATATTGATCAGGGATCACTTCGAAGCAGGGTCACAGCAAAGTGCTATATCACATTATTCATTTGTCTGGCAACAAAGGCTATATACTTAGAGCTTGTGAGGGACCTATCAACTGAGGCTTTCTTGGCTGCACTACGTAGATTTATTTGCAAGAAGAGGAATATGCGCAAATCTATACAGCTACAATGGCAGCAATTTTACAGGAGTGAAAAATAAAATTAAAGAACTGTATACTATGTTCCAACTACAGCAGCATCTTGATGTCATCCATTACTTTGCAAACACAATTGGAATCAATCAGAATTTATACCCCCCACCTCGCCACATTTTGGTGGGTTATGGGAGGCAAGCATCAAATCCATTAACTATCACTTAAGGCGTGTTGTAGGCACCTCATCCTTGAATTTTGAAGAAATGTGTATGCTCTTGTATCAAATCGAAGCATGTCTAAATTCGCGACTTATACTTTCAATATCCAATTACTCAAGTAATCCATAAGTTTTAACTCTTGCACATTTTTTTTGGAGAAATTCTCACAAGCATACCTGATCCAGATCTAACTAGTCTTAAGGTCACTAGGTTATCCAGATGGCAAATTATTCAGCATATGTACCAACATCTCTGGAAGTGGTGGTCAACAGAGTATCTCACCCAGCTTCAGCAACGCACCAAGTTGTTAACAGAGGCTCCTAATATCCAACCGGGAACACTGGTGCTGATCAAGGATGATCGTCTACCTCCTCTCATGGGGAAGTCAGCCATCTTGGATAGAGTTCATCCAGGAACTGATGGGCTTGTTCGAGTGGTAACTTTCAGGAAAAGCACGGGAGAGTTGACTGGACCAGTGAGAAAGTTATGTGTGCTTCCAGTTTCAGTCATTTAATTCAAATGTTCACAGAAGACTACATTGTGTTTAGTTCTTGTTTTGTTTAATTAGCCTAATCAAGGTGGGTGGTATGTTCGGATCAGCTGTCTGTCAAGAGAACGTGATATTTCTCACTATAATCAGTTGGTGGAGTCAGCTTTGGTTCAACTTCTACACGCTGGATGTCGTAGTCTATACAAAAGACAATATCTGAGTGTTTCTATTATGTTAAGCTGACGAGACTGATTCTTTTGTTTATTTTGTTCTGTTACCAAGGAGATTAATGTTATTCTTATCGTAGACTTTTTTTTTGTGTGTAACTTAGAAAATATAGTTAAATAAACCTGCAAGTTGGAATTATGTCTTTAATAATTATTGGTCCTCCGAAGAAAAAGCAAAAAAATAATCTATAAAAATTAATAATACCCATTTTGTTGGATAAGCAAATTAAACGTCAAGCTCATCAAGCCTAATTAGTTGGTGACAGAGAAGTTGGGGCTCGTTATTGGGAGGGTATATTTCCTAGATATTGTTCCCAGCCCTCTTTCAACTAATGCGGGAAATTTATTCCAATATATTTTTTTTAATCAATGCTTTGCAAGTATAGTAGAATTGGGATAATCCGGACAGGTAACAAGATTGTATGAATATATTTAAATAATACTGCACCATTATTACCATTTACTTTATATTTTTTAATTCAAATTCATGGTTTAAAACAATTCATTTTCACAATCATGAAATGTCCTGACAATTAGATTTATTTAATAAGAAGTCAGGCCTTTTTCACTAGGCACTTTTTTGGATTTCGCACTAGATCTTTCCTTTTTGTTTTTATATTCCGCTAAATAAAAGATCACGGTTTCCTGGCTCTACCAGGTTATTGGGATCTACTAAAAAACTCCCCAATGAGGAAACTAATATGGAAATGTAGATAGACTTGAGAATTTTGCTACAGGATTTTTATTTCAGCCCAGATATGCTCAATTATTGTTTGGTGATGTTCTAACCAATTACAATTTGGTATAGATATTAAGTACCAGACTTTAAGCTATACGAAAAAAACCTAAAAACCTATTATCAATAAAAATGTGTATCATGAACATATTCAAAACTCAAACTGAGATAAATATAAATTATATAAAATCCACGAAATTTTTACCACAACAGCAAGGAAAAACGAATGAATATGCAGTAGTTCAAGTATATTCCTATAAATGACCGGCTTTTATGTAAGTTGATGAAACAAATGAAACGAAGTAGTAGGCCTGAACGTTGTTAGGGAAACATATTAGAAAAATAACCTTACGATTTTCCAAATTGCATGCCTACATGAGATCATACATTGTGTTACACAAACATATTAACTAATGAGAATCATGAGTATAGTTCTTCACTTAACAATGTCATCAGAAGCTTATTATCTTATTTATTTTGCAGGAGCTAATTTTTCCCTTCATTATCGCAATGCTAATGGATAACATTTAAGATAATATTTGTCTTTGTTTTTATATTCTTTTTTGTCTGGTGTTGTCTGTATCTTGTGGTTGGATAATATGTTCAAAGGTAATATTCTTATAGTACCTAAAAAAATTATATTATATTGTGAACTTCAATTATATATTATTTTAGTAAATTTTGAGCCCTCTATTTCATCCAAATTGGATTCGATTTATACATTTTGTTCTTCGTGTTGGATTTTTTATGTTTCTGAAGTTTCTCATGAATATGAAATGCTCCAACACGTCCATACCAGATTCAGATCAAGTATCGTTAAGTATAAGAAATAGCCTTGGAGATACATACATCCGCTACCTGGGTATTTAATCTACGTAGATACTCCTACATTTCTAAGACTTTTCAAATACATATAAAAGCGACACCTGGACAAGGAAATGAAGCCAGGCCCCTTGATAAAAACATTAGTGTACTACTACTGAGCTTTTAAAATTAGATCTATTTTCACTTAGACCACTTTTATAATAACAAGTTACCCACTTTATATAATGTTATAGACCTATTAATCAACGATATTATTTTTTTAATTGATCGTTTATTATTTGATGAAATTATTTTTGTATTAAAAGACTATTTTAGTTTTTGATAAATTATTTAATTGCTATAATCTTAATCTATTCTATTAATGAACTAATCATCTAAGCAGCCAAGAGTTGGACAACTGAGAACAGTCAAAAGGTCGTTACTGAGACAAATATTATGTATAAGATTGGGCGTAGAACATGTTGGATGTTTTGGCTAGTATCATATTAATTACAATATACGATTGTTAAATAGTTCTGAATAGGTTACATTCCTAGAAAGGAGAAAATTTCAATATTTAAGTAATGTATGTCCGTAGCGGGCCATATATTTAAATTGGGTACCAGAGATTCGTAAGCAGACACTTAACTTAACTAGCTAATAAGGCAGAATATCAATAAATTATTTTTTATGAAAACAATATTTTAAACATATATTTTTATTGTTTACATTTACTGACAAACCATATTATGCAAATACATTTATATTTATTAATTTTAAAAATGTATCAAATTGTATTTATCAGTGTGTTAAAACTAGTATATATTAATGAGTGAAGTAATTTATTTTCTATATTTAAATAAAATATTGTGGACACACTATTACACAAAAATCAGTTACTATAAGTGTGATTTAGCTCACTGCTACGTCAAGTCCTTCCTATTGAGCCAAGGAGATTATTTTTCCCTTGTTAACCGTCCTCCATGTTTCTCTCACAGAGTTAGTCTTCTCTCTTGGCTCAATGGACCAGAGAAAGAGCCAGCTTTGCTAGGCCAACTTGAAACTTTCCTTCTCATCTCTCTTTTCATCTCCTACCTGCATCTTCTTAATCAATAACCAGTGGAAGAGCCGTCTCACTATAACCAGGTCTTACTGGAACAAAACTGTATCTTAACAGTGCTTCGTTGGACGCTGTAAGGAGATTCAAACAATCTAGGAGAGATCTATTGATGCGGAAAATCAAGGTAATATGGCGTGCTGACCTTTCACAACTTAAACTACTTAAATGAAGATTACTCTTCATTGAATATAATGTCATCGGCTATATCACATATGAATATATTTAATCACGGTTTTACTTAGTATAATATTTCAATATTCAATATTTCAATATCGCAAAAGCTATTAATATTTGCCAAGAAGTAACTGTCAGAACGTAATTATTGGATCCAAACTGTACTTTATGAACTTGTGTCAGGGAAACATGAACTCACCCTCAAGGTTGTTCAACAATATATATTCTTTCTAATGAACCAAATAAAGCTATTACATCCCTTTGTACAAATTATGTTGTTGAGATATATTTTGAAATACAACTTCCTTGATAGTAGTTAAATAATTTACAATGTCAGACTATGAATCGCAATTAATATTGCCCTCACACAATACGTTAATGTTTTATATAAAACATGTAGAATGACTTTAAATTTATTTTCAACAACCTGGATTAAGATTTTGTAAATGAAAGTAGAACTCATGATAAAGGTAA
Source organism: Timema bartmani (assembly GCA_902151455.1). Classification (NCBI taxonomy): domain Eukaryota; kingdom Metazoa; phylum Arthropoda; class Insecta; order Phasmatodea; family Timematidae; genus Timema; species Timema bartmani. The sequence continues at coordinate 32,836 of CABFWB010000714.1, read as the reverse complement.
GGAAATTATACATTTTTCATTATCATCAATTAAAATAGATTTAAAATTTTAAATATTACATTTGATCTTAACCGAATTATTGGGTTGGATGTATGAACATAAAAAAAAGTTTTAAAATCACCTTAAAAATATATCTATACGCAATCCCAAGAATTGTTGTTTTATATAATACTCACATTTTGACCCAACATTCGCACGGGAGAGCTGCACCAAAGAAATATATCAAAATTAATAAGGGTGTTCAACATACAGCTGCCATTATTTTTACAGCCCCTTCGTGTACAGACCTGAGATAACTATGGAAATCACAAATCAATTATGGCAGTTATTAATTTAATATAAATCAAATCTTTGAAAAATGTATTACTTAGTCCACAAATTGTGTGCAAACATGAATGCAATTCATTGACAAGGCAATCGTTACCTAAACACGGCCATAAAAAATTAAAGGAGTAATTGACAAAGTTAAGGAAATATGTTCTGTAATATAACATCACTATCACAAAAGAGCATGAATGAAATAATATAGTATGTTACATAAAAATATAAATTAATGATTATATAATTTATCAAAGAAAATAACAGTACACAGGTCATATCCCAAGAACTCTTTTAGCTTAATTGTTATTTAGCTTTTAGTAGGCGCTAATTTTTTATTCTTACATTTTTAGTTATGAATTTGCAATACAAGCTATTTCTGATTAAAATGGTATTGTTTTGATTTGCTTTATTAATTTTAGAACTGTTTCTCCTCTTTTTAAGAAGATAATGTTTTCCATCATACAAGGAATATGGTTTTTCTATAAGCTAGGAGAGTCTGAGAGAGCCATCCCACTCCACCTCCAATTTCCGAGTACCAGATTATTTATACTGCAAACATTCCAACTTTTATAACTATGTGGGGTTGTCCTTCTACCAAATTGGCAAACCAGAGTTGTTTCCATGCCAAAAATTAGATTTTCTAATTATTCCAGCGATATGTCAAGTTACACCTCCACCCCGTCTTTTACATAACCCACATTACTATTTGGAAATTTTAAGACATATTTAGATATCCCAATTTTTTTACATTCTTGTGAATTCACGATTCTAATCCTATCGAAAATATTAATCTATATTATTAGAATAAATTTAAAGTTTTGACATTTCCAGGACTTCAATTTGAAAATTCCACAAGTTTAGACGTCATTCGGCTCTCTGAGAAGGTCTTTACATACAGAATTTTAATTTTCTTTCCTCAAAAATTGTGTTTTATGTTAGGTTTGAATATGTAGATAAGACCCCACCTCCCCATTTTCCACTCGTTCAATTAGAAGTGAAATAATGATCAGGCCTTTATATCTGTTTGGGATAGTCTCTATGACTGCCTGGAAAATGTCGATCAACTACCACTGTGAGAAATAGTTTATTCTATCAGTTTTGCAAATGTTGAGCCACACTGCCATTTCCTTAACTCCCACTTAGAACTTTCAAATATTAATTTGGTTATCTTAATAGAGCCTTCAATCCTATTGCTAGATTTTAATTTTCCATCTAAATTAAAAGTAGTTAATTACGATAGTTTTCAGAGTTAGGAACCCTCCCTTAGCCTCACTGTACCCCTTAGTCAAAAACATTTTTATACTTGTCATATTCCCAATCAAAAATTTCCAATATTTGAATTTTCATATTTACTTGAGTAGGGCCTATTAGCTACCTTCCTAATTTCATATTTCTACAGCACAAATAATTAGATCTTTAGATTGATCTAGGAATTTTTTAGATACCTCAACCCCGGTTTGAAATTAATTCTTAGAAATATCAGATATTAAGATATATTTGGTCTTCCGGAGTTATCTATCCATCTATTTGAAAGCTTTTAAATTTCTATATTATTTTTAAAAAATCTTATTAATTCCCCTATTTTCTTGAGCTCAATTATCAAATTTTCCATTTTCAGATTTGTATGTTTTTATGGGGAAATCCCTCCACGATCTTTACAAATTTCAGCTTTCTAACTTAAGTAGAAGTGCCTTATTTTCATCTTGACACAAATATACACACAACATGTCAACTTGCATTTTACTTTATGATATAAACGTTAGAATTTATTTCAGTTTGACACATTCTTCACACAGATAAGCCACTTAAAAATCTATATCAAATTAGGACGCTAGAATTCAAGCCATCAACTTTTTAAGAGTATCTAGACCAACAAATAGTGAATATTGGAACAGTTGACATTCATCAGCTCCCACAAATAGTTTCACTAGAACAACAACTAGTGAATAATGGAACAGTTGACATTCATCAGCTCCCACAAATAGTTTCACTAAACTAACAACTAGTGAAGGATGGAACAGTTTACATTCACTAGCTCCCACAAATAGTTTCAATAGACCAACAACTAGTGAAGGATGAAACAGTTTACATTCACCAGCTCCCACAAATAGTTTCAATAGACCAACAACTAGTGAAGAATGAAACAGTTTACATTCACTAGCTCCCATAAATAGTTTCAATAGACCAACAACTAGTGAAGGATGGAACAGTTTACATTCAGCAGCTCCCACAAATTGTTTCACTAAACCAACAACTAGTGAAGGTTGAAGAGTTTACACTCACCAGCTCCCACAAATAGTTTCAATAGACCAACAACTATTGAAGGATGGAACAGTTTACATTCACTAGCTCCCACAAATAGTTTCAATGGACCAACAACTATTGAAGGATGGAAAAGTTTACATTCACTAGCTCCCACAAATAGTTTCAATAGACCAACAACTAGTGAAGAATGAAACAGGTTGCATTCACTAGCTCAAACAAATAGTTTCAATAGACCAACAACTAGTTAAAGATGGAACAGCTTTCATTTCACCAGCTCCCACAAATAGTTTCAATAGACCAACAACTTGTGAAGGATGGACCTTGATAAGAGACGAGCAAAAATAGCTCAATGTAACAGCACTTACGCACAAAACCAAAGGTTTTGGACTAGTTTCCAATCCCCAGGTTGTTAATTTTTATTAAATTGAAGTTTAATTAAATTGTAAATTAATATACTCCAAGTTCAGGTAACATACTGAATCACTCCATTAACAGCATAATATTTGCCCAAGCATGATTATAAGTTAAGTTAAGTAAAGCTATACACATTTTTAACAATATATATAGTTATATATATATATCAATTATTTTGCTAGTTTGGACCCTCTACATTCTTGACAAACTATATCTTTAGCTCCCCTAAAATGTGTTTTCTACTTTTATACTTCCCCATCTCACTCCTATTTATAGATTTCTCTGTTTAGAATTAAAATATTTTAGATTTTATTTTTACTTAGAATAGTCCTTAAACCAACTAGAAAAAATTTCATCTCTATACCACAATGAAAAGTAGATGTTTAAGTTTTGAAAAATTTTACCCCATACTTCAACCTTTAATTTAATATTCCCCAAAACCATCTTAGAGATTTAAGCTTTTATTTGGATTTCTGCCTTTCCAAGTTTATATTTTCTAGCACACATAATCGATTTTCCCATTATTTTTATAGATCTATTACCTTTTTTCCTTTTCCTGAGTCAGAATCATATTTGCTAGTATTGAGAACATTTTCAAATTGAAATATAGTTTATATTAAATACGAATATTGTATTGGTAAATATTATTGAAAACATGTTAAATGATTTTCAATATTATAAAATTAAATTTTGTTTTTCTAATATACATATATGTATATAGAAAAATACAATAGAATTAATAAATTTAATTAAATGTTTTCTCTTAAAAATAAAATGGTTTTACTTATTCAAAATCAGTTGATCATGATGATCCAGAAATATTTCCTATACACAAATGAAACCGGAAACTTTTTTTATCGAAATCTATTATTTTAAAATCACTGCACATCGGAATCAAAAACGTTTATTTAAATAAAATATTTAATCTTAGCTATTTTTTATTAATTAATACTATATATTATATCTAAATTTATGAAACTTGTGTTGAACCTTTAGTAAAAAAAATCTACTATTTGATTTTGAAAATTATACGCCATAAACTTTGTAAAAGGGTGTGCAGTGCGCTTTAAAGAGATTTCCACGTAGCTTTGATTATATAACATGAATTATGAAGCAGTTTAATTTACATTCGGCTTCTGTTGATCGTGTGGTCATTACAAGGACTGCGGCGTAACGAGTTAGCGTGTTGAACAGTCATTTGGGGAGTTGGTTGGAAGTTTCTCAAGGTATTCACGAACGCTTTCAAAAGTACCTTTAGTTTTATTTAGCTCTTTCGCAGTGCAGTGGCATTCAGATAAAGAGAGATTGATCTCTAAATTGATAACAAGTCGTGTTGTTCTGTATATAATTAATTACTATGTATCAGTTACTTGATTTAAAATGGATACACATTTTTATTGGTGGATAAATATTGAACATTTATTGTTTATCTCGCCAATTGTTCCAGAAACACGTTTGGGAGTCTAGTGGAAGGAGGGTGGGATTGATATTTGGGTTTAAGAGGTATACATACTTTTAACTAGCCTACACGTTAATCGAAATTTGAAGTTATGACTACGTGAAATTTCAGTTCAATCAGTGTACTGATTTATCAGTTACGGAGATTGGTCAGGGTGCTGTTGGGGGCGACTGGGGATGGAGTGGGGTGGGGTGGTACAATGTGTAGTACCTGTAGGTATCCCCCCACTCAAAGGTAATCTTTTTAACCCAAGCTGTTCAGGAGATACGTTTGAGGAGTGAAAGGGGTGGGTAAGGGGGATGTTTTCTTTTGTTAAGTGATATAGGTAGTTCTAATTAACGACCATTACGTCTGAGTTATGACCATATGAAATTTCATCACAGTTAGTGTAGTGGTTTTTGAGTGAAATAGTAAAGTATATCAAATCGTTTGTAGCACAAGACACAATGACAGAGTGAATACTTAATAGTGTAGAAGTTGATAGGGTAGAGTGGGGGGAATATGGCACACTTAAGGGAAATTCCTTAGTATTCATATGTTTTATTATATATTACGATCCATTTAGCAGTAGCTATTATTATATAAATTATACCAATATATCACCTTACTTGAATTTCTCCATTATTATAAAAAGTACTGAAATATGTTTATTTTACCTGCGTCATTTTATTGTATCTTGAGAGTTAAACTTCTCCAAAAGTGGGGAAAGATGTTTCATGGTTTCAACGTAAACTCTTTTAATATTAGAAAATTAATTTACTGGGAAATAAGATGTTCAGTCTAGTACTTAGCTTTTTTTCCCCCTGTCAAATATGTTTCAAACACTCTTATTTACATATTTTAAGCATAATCGTTAGAGCCATTTTCAAAATATTTTGAATTTTCAAAAATCACTCATAATTAAGCAACCATGTATCTATTTTTTTCATAAACAAAGCATATAGGGTTATTTATAGTGGAAAGGAATCCTAAGATACCAATTTGTAACCAAATCATTATTACCATTTTAAAATTTTCAAGTTTTTGAAAATCAATCATCAGTAAACTAACCATATCTAGACCAAAAATAAGAACACATTATTAATTGGCATGTCAAAAACTATTAAAATACCCATTTGGAATAAAATCATTAGGGCCATTTGTAAAATATTTAATGTTTTTATAATCAGTTATCAGTGAACTACCGATAGATGATATTTTACACCAAAAACAGTGTTGTTGGTTATACCACACATTTTCCATGCATAAATTTTAATCAAAATGTCTAGATATATATTCAAAATATTTTAAATTTCCAAAAATGATCGCATTAATAATCTATCCTTTAACGATTTTTTATTCAAAACTATAGATACAGTGCCATTGATATTGTAAAAAAGTCTTGATAGCCATTTTAAAAAATATTTAATTAAATATTCAATAATATGTAAGCTACGCTTAGTTTGATGGATGGGGTCAAAATAAAAAGAACCCCTAGGTATATTCCTATAAAATAAAAATATCGTGTTTAAAGAAAATTCATACAACCGTTCCTAGTCCGTGACCAGGGACAGACAGACATATATGGAGAAACACAGAATTGTAAAATCCACTATTTTTGGTTCGTATTTACATAAAACGTAAAGATTCATCATAATCCTGAGATAGTTTTTATCTGAGCATGGTACTTTCTCTTGATAAGAGAAAGTAAACCAGTATTAAAGCAAAAGCAACATTGATTCTTATTATTAAATCATAGTGGGCTAAATACTAATGATTTAAATTAATTTAAACATGTAGGCACCTTAACCATTTCTAGGATTATAAAAAATACAAAATGTTTATTTCAATAAATTTACAGTAGTAAACAAATCTAACCCTAAATTTATTTTTTTGGACCTTCTTAAAAACGTGTTTAAGTGTGTTCGTTGAAACATATATTTTATTTAGTTTTAAATGTTTTTCTTGATTCATTCCTCTTATAAATTTCCATATGTTTGGACAGTTGAATTTCAGTCATCAATGCCTCATATTGGCGCCATAAAGATGTTCCACTTGAATTGGGAGCTCACAGTCAATATTCTGAGGTCAATTCTGAAATTGAATTTATTTTTCAAAGCTCAGTCTCCCCTGCAGGTTTCGTTCAAACAAACGTCGTAGCCCGCTTTGCGGTTGAGTAATGCAGATAGCGTGACTTTGATATTGCAGGAATCTCTACAAACCAGTCGACGGTTTCAAGCTTGATAACTGTCACGTAGTTTCGAACTGGTGCATGTAAGCATGGTTGTCCGTTCAACCAGAGGACAATTATATATTCATTTACTATAACTTTTAGCACACTACCTCTCTTATGCACTATAGATAATAATATACGTACTGACAATAAACTTAAAATTTCAGACTATATTGATCTTGCGCTGTTATTATTATAGCTTTATTTTGTCATGTATTTCGTAACTCATTCCACTGTGATCTATAAAATTATAGGATAACGAATTATTGAGAATTTTAAAGCTGCTGTGATAGTAAATATTAAGATATTAACACTAAAAACTTGTGTTTATGATAATTAATTTTATATATCATTTGACAATTAGATTCAAGTATTAGTTGTTTTAATTTTTGTATATCGGGATAAATTTCATTGGTATGTAAAGTTTGCTTATTTCAAATACTAACTTAATAATGTATTACAATTAAAATATACCAAATAATAAAATATGTTTAAATGAAAGTAAATAAAGCTTTTTTATGTTATTATTTATATTTCAAGCACCACACAACCGTTCAGGTAATATGCTCGGTGCTAACTACGCTAATGATTTTAGGGTATAAGAACGTTATATTTACAGGAATAGTAATCGTATTTACGAAGAGGTAGGGTGGAAGACTATTTAGTAAAAACCACCCTCAGTACACACGACTGATATAATACCGTCATCACCAGTCCAGTCTACTACGAGAGTTTAGAACATATGTACACTGAATCGGGTTTTATCCTTTTTTATTTTGTAGATACATAGTATATTTAATTAAATAGTGATTTTTGTAGAAATACATTTAATTACTACTTTAATATTAACCGTATGAATATTAATAACAATTTTATTTACAACTTGTTTTATAGCTAGCTACTACTGAAGTGTAACATCCAATTGCAGATTAGAGTCACCATGACTGTGATTGTGGAGATCTCTCAGCGTTTGTCAATAGCTTTGCTTGCGTAACGTCGGGGAGATTAAATTTTGTTTCGGCAAATCAACTTAACAACCAAAGCCATCATTTCAGAGCCATATGAGACATGAAAAATAATGTATAGTCAACGACGCCACATATTAACGACTATCTATAATCACCATCATCATCATAATCAGCATCATCATTTCTCTGGTCTTGTTTCCTGGTTTTTAAAGTATTGTATAGGAGTATATTGAGGAACCAAAAAAATCTACAGATCTGGTTCTCTTAAATTGAGGCATTGTTGCAATGAGAACAAAAAGAAAGAGTATAGATTTTGCAGTCATTTTATCAAAATTGTATATCTTAATTTGAGGCATTATTACAATAAAAATAGAAATAGTTGGTTAAAACATTTGCAGTTCTTGATTAAAATTTGTGTCTCTTGCGGCAAGGAATTTTTGCGAGGGGGAAAAAAAGATAATTCTCTCTTTTTGCAGTTCTTGCTACAAAATTGACTGTCTTACGTAAAGACTTTGTTTTGAGAATAACAAAAAATTTAGCTTTAATTTAATATCTAATTAAAAACAAAATTAACTTAGTTTTCACGAAAAACCATAAAATCAATGAAAAGGTAGCTTAATCTAGAGCGCAAACACAATCATTCTAACAGTGTATTACTTAAGTGGAGGTATAATTTCAATAAAAACCAAAATAACTAGTTTGAATTTAATATCTAAAAACCAAATACTCCTAATTTATGCATAAGACCATAAAATAACAAAACGGTATTTAAATTTAGGGCGGAAATGCAAGCATGCTAACATGCTACCACGAAAGTAAATAGTTTAAATTTAGTGACTTAGAAACAAAAGTAACTTGATCGAAGCACTCTAAACTGAGCACCCTATCACACCAAACAAAATTGTGCTGTAGGCTTGTTAATAAATAATAAACAAGCATATTTTTTCAAAACCCTAACCTTTTCGACACATCCAACAACTTCACATGCTATAAAATAATAACAACCTAGTCGATAATAGTGCTTTATGCGCTGACGAAGGTTCCTGGAGAAACATGACCCCTTAAAACATCCTCTCTCACCCTGCTGGAATCGAGTTTCATCTTTGTAATCATGCAAGCAGTCGTTTTGTAGGTTTTATGCTTACTCCCATTTTTTCGACACTACTTTTTATATTATGAAATAGCGTTATGGCATATAGCTTACCCTGTTTGAATTTTAGTACCAAGTTTTATTACCCGTTCAGGTTATACGGCTCTTACCCTGTTACTGGAAAAGTAAGAAGACTTAACAGAAAAAAGTCCTGTCTTGAGCTTAAGAATCAATTTTGATTTTACAGGCAAAAACAAACAAATAGACCAAATTTGATAATTATACTATATGGAATTTATTGCGTTTATAATACCCCCCCAAAAAATAGAAACTTGATAACAACTAGAATGTCTGGTCCACTTACCTCGTAAGGTAACCTACCTTACATGCTACACTATATTATAACACGCGCCATATTGGAGCTAAACAAGATAAGCTTGCTCCCTTTCAGGATAGAGTAAGGGTGCATTCCGACCTTAGAGTTCTATCATATATACTTGCAAGATGTACAGTACTTTGACCCTATACAAGAGGGTCCTTGAATTGCTTTAGTTATTTTAATCATAATATCTCCAATAATTTAATTTTACAATTTATAATACCAATAAAACCTATAATAAATTAACTTTTGATTAACCCAACCTTAACAAAGTATTAAAACATATTAGTTAGGAAAGTAATGATTGAATAAGTATTGATGAAAATGTATCATTTACATTTACGATGAAAATGTATCATTTACATTTACTTTATTATACTGATGTATTTTTAGTCCAGGAAACTGTACATTTGTATTTGTAGAATATCCATGATATATAGGACATTCACAATACAGATATTTCAGCCTCACTTTCTCCAAGATGTAACAATGTCAATCATTGTATTGTCTAGTTTTTACTTTATTGCTATCTTACAGGTAGAGAAAGTATTGTGATCATTAAAAAAAATTAGCTCGAGACTTTGATGAATCTCGACGTTTCATGACACCCCGAATCCGAAAATGTGATTTTTGAATTTCCGTCTGTCTGTCTGTCTGTCTGTCTGTACCTCTGACTAGAGCATAATCTATTTTACCAATCGGGTTAAAAATTATTATATAGGGTCTTCATAGGGCTACCCTGAGGGATTTTTGGAATTGGATATCCAACCCTAAAATTAAGGGTAGTATACTGAAGGGCAAAAAGAGAAAAAATTGATTTTCTCTAACGTTTTTGATTAAATTTCATTTATAAACATTTAAAAATTTTACAAACAAAATGGCTATACTCAATATTTCGGCAAAATGACTTTAAGGGCTCCGGTCAATGCAAGATGCGTAGTTTCTAATTTTTTTTATCATATCTCCGAAACAATTTGAGATATGAAATTACTTATCATCACAAATATGTAGATCTATTTATAATAAAAATATTTTACAAGAAACATATTTTTATAAAACCAATAACTTTAAATCAATACGCAAATTTATATATTCTTTAACTTTTCGAAAACTAAAGGTAAAGTATTGAGACCGTAGAAATAATCTAACCCGAAATGTTGATGGATGTCAACGTCTCATGACCCTCAGAACTCTAAAAAGTGGATTTTGCAATGCCGTCTGTCTGTGTGACTTTTTAACCTCAAAATAAAGAGTAGTTTAATAAAGGGCGAAAAGAGAAAAAATTGATTTTCTCAAAATCGGCTCATATGATTTTAATTAAAATTCGTATCTAGGCGTTGATTACGATTATAAATAAGCTGGATATTTTCATTTTACCACGAAAATGAATTTTTGGGTACTTTACAGAAGCGGAAATTTCCGTGTCTCCACAGCTATTTGAGATACTATTTTAAAAAAAAACTTTTATATGAAAAATATTTTTATAGAACTAACAGTTTATGAGATACTGGCAGATATATTAATATATAATTTCCTAAGCTCAGTGCATAAATGAGCCCATTGCATTCACAACACAATATTTGACTAAGCATGATTATAAGATAAGTGAAACGAAGTAATATACATGGTCTACAGAAACATTTTGGATAAAGATCTTACATAAAATAATTGATTGATATATAAATATATGGAATAAAACAGAATCATGATTTCACAAAGAGTATCGTGGCTCCCAAGCTATGTCACCATAAGTAGTTTATTCTTATCAATAATTTACTCACATCTAGGCGATATCTTATCCATCAATATTTAGCTATGTATTAACAACACAATAGATCTCCTTTAAGATGATCTTTACTTTTTATGTTTTTAATATCCAGGTGTTTGCGTCTGTCTCTGCAAAATTAAAAATGTATTTTACATCATTACCAAGATTTTACTCTTGATTTTCACGTAACAAAATTGTTTAAATATACTTATTATTATTATTATTATTATTATTATTATTATTATTATTATTATTATTATTATTGTGAAGCCACAAGCAAACGTATTTATATGATTATTTATTACATAATAAAGCTATAAAATATTTTATAAAATGCATTAAACAAATTAAGAAAATATGTTATGTGAAACACCAAATATTTCTAAATTCTGGGCGTAGAACAGTCACTAATTATATGATTTCAAGAAGATAAACTTTAATTTTAACTGTCAAAACTGTGTTCATGACAGAAAATTAACCTTGTGTGCCACAGTAGTGTCAATGCTATGTACGAGTATAATTCGTTCACATTCAGTTTTTTCTGTAAATAAGTCCATTGCCCTCGTTCAATGAACTGCTCATCCTTGAAAGACAGGATCTCCTTCTCTCTTCTCTCTTGAAGTCTGTCCTGAAAGTTTCTGAGTGGTTTTTCACCCGAGTTATTTACAAGAGGTGTGAGGAAAGTATCAGAGAGTAAATGGAGGGAGGCTCGAGTAACCTATATTGATTTTAGTTGGAGAGGTTATCTTTCTTTCCTTATCTTGAATGAAGGAATCTTAAGAGAAGCATAACATCCTGTAGAAAGAGGGTGTTGAGTTGATGTAGTCCTGGGGCAGACTGATAGGGTAGGTGAGTGGAGGGAGTTGTTTTGAAGGGGGGGGATGGTTTGGTATGATCCCCAGGGACTGAAGAGGATATTTAATACACCAAATGAACCATTTGTATCATGCTGTCACCTACTTGTGTACATGAATATTCTTAACATATTACTATCACAATTATTAGCTTTGTTTTAAAGAATGATGATTTAATGATCTGTTTAAAGGATCCAAATTTCTTAAAAGTGTACCTTTGATCAAACATTTATCTTTAACTTCAAAAGTGGCTGTTGGATAAAAATAACTATCCAGGGAATTATTTAAAACAAGATTTATCAATACCCAACTGTAACATATCTATACCAATATCCCAATAATGAAAATTATTGACAAAGCTAAACATAGACTTATCAATATATATTTATTATTCTGAATATATAAAAATGTTTTCAATTCTTCAAAATGTGTCTAATCAAAACTATCTTCAGTTTAATAACAAATTATGTTTCAAGAATGATAGGTTGGCAATGGGTTTTTCCATTTAGATATTTATGTTTGAAATTTCTATGCAAGATAGTAAGACTAAAACCATCATCCAATTTAAAAGTTACATCAATATAACATATATTTGGGTTATGCTGATGACATCTTTATAATCTTCAGCCAAAGATTTATTTCATAGTCTTGACTCCATTCCTATATTAATCTCCAATTAAAACTTACAGTGGAAAATGTTACTAACCAAAGCATAAATTAACTCTATCTAGAATTCATACACAAAAAATGAATAGTTAAAATAATTAACGCAAACCACGATAATATGACCTTATTTCACAAAATGAATAGAATTGACCAAAAAATTAGCTTTAAAATATACATTTATACAACAAGGGGCTCATAAACACAGTTTATATACTTATGAGCATTGTATTTGACGAACAAATAAAACCATGATATAAAATTCTGGCCTTGATAACAACTATCCATACATGATAATGCCCTATGAAATCAACATACCTAATATGCTAGAAGTGTTCCAGTCCCCCTCCCTCCTTGGCGTTAACATATTCAACCCTTGTAAATTTTTTGACGTCTTACAAATTGTCTCATAAATCAATGTCAGCTAGACATTTCCCATAAAGTGGGAACGCGTCTTATCATTTCTCCCATAATCGTTCACCCAGCATTCTAACAAGAAAACTGTCTGATAATAAATGGTGATATTATTTTAACAGTGATAAACTGTTTCTCTACACGTGTGCTCTGTTTATTGAAGTATCGCACGTGTATTGTTTCGTCATGCTTTTATAAGTGTATGATAAAATATTATTTTATTTCGTATCAATGGTTTGTGGCTATAACTTTTAGTGGTGCAATAGATTTGTTTAAAACTCAACATATTAAATAACTTCATTTATCTCAACTTCTTTTTAGAAATCTTCAATAATTATCATGATATTCTCGTATATATTAAAATAAACTATAATATAAGATTATTATGAACTAATAGTATTAAATTACTTTCAATAAATATTTTTATGAAATTGTTGTATATTTTTGTGTCTTTAGTGCATGATATTATCCTAGCTAATAACTCAGTGGCCATTTAACAAAACCAGGTCAGACACAAAATAGAAATGTATCTATGAACATTTACTCTTTCTGGCCCTTGAATTGTTAACATATCTCTCGTCATTAATTCAAGAGAGGATATTCAAGCAGTGAGTTATCTCATCGGTATCAAGAACTATCTTAATGATTCAACTTAATAGTGCTGAATGGGATGAGATACTGGTGACGTCACTCAGATTGAAAGGCCTAGCGTGAAAACTTATATCCTCAAAGTCAGCATTTACTCTCAGTTGGATGGATAGAGTAATCAAGTTCTACTCCCACATTGCTGGACTGGCTTTTACAGACCCTGTTTAGTAAGATGTATATTGAACACTAGCTACAATCGAAAACATCAATTATTAAATGCACCAAGTGTATAGCTAATACCTGCTTTGGTGGCCGCATGGACTAAGGTGCTTCTTTCTCAATAGACTTGACAGTCGATGATGGAGATACTGTGTTTCGAACCTGATCGTGTGAACTGAGAGTGATTCTCCTAAATATTTACCCACGCTCTCTCCTCGCAAATGCGGATGTACTTCCTCTTCAACCTTCCTCATCAATAACCCGTTTGAATAGTTAGTACAAAGTGTATATTCAGAATGGGTAGTAAGACGCGGTGCTCAAAATATGATTTAATATCTGTCTCTCAAATATATTCAGGTTCAATAATATTAGGTCTCAAAAATCAAACTAATCCACATGTCTATGAGACAGAGACCAATAGTTTGATTAAATCTATAAATATCATTAACAATATTATGTATAACTTAACCACTAAGCAACGCTTCATTTACAATTGTGCTCGTCAAACAAATTAAGTCCAATGTTATCATATTTACCTCTAAAGAAGATATCATTAGTGATTATGAAGAATGGCACAATCTGTGTACTCACTACTTTTTACTGATGATAATAATATAATTCCATTGATCTCAGGCCTGAAGATCAAATTCTATAACTTATTAACTAGATAAATAACACAAATAATTGTATATTGAGCTTCAAGGGGAGAGTCAAAAATGAATTATCATAACAAGACCCAGCATTATTCTGTAGAAAACAGTCAATTTTTTATCTATGAGTATTCAATATATAGCTATAAGGCTTAGAATATTTTGGTGTGTATATTAAGTAATATAAAGACTCACTTCCACTATAATGCTTAGTTTAAATCATATTTGCGTGTAGACACTCTGTTTTCAGTTCTTTTCAAATTATAAATTTAATATTAGCTTTTGTATTATTTTAACAAATTTTTAATGTTATAATTTTGTAATTAAAATTACTTTTAGGTTATTTTACATAACCAAAATTTTCCATTTTGATAATATTTCCATAAATGAGTCGTGTTTTTACTTTCTCTCTATCTTACAGGTAGAGAAAGTATGGTGATCGTCAAAAAAATCGAACTCGAGATTTTGATGAATTTTGACCTTTCATGACTTCCTGAATCCGAAAAAGTGGTTTTTGAATTTCCGTCTGTCTGTCTGTCTGTCTGTCTGTACCTCCAACTAGAGCCTAAACTATTTTACCGATTGAGCTGAAACTTGATATCTAGGGTTTTCATAGGGTTGCCCCGAGGGGTTTTTGGAATTGGATATCTACCCCTAAAATTAAGGGTAGTTTACTGAAGGG
>CABFWB010000714.1:0-13271 GCA_902151455.1 Timema bartmani | reverse complement strand
TTACGACGGGATGAAAAGGTCCATTTCGGCATTAGCAGCTTGTTCCACTTGGTTTTCAGCAGGGAGAAAAAAGGGTACATCCAGGCCTATACGCATATTAATGGGTTGATCCATCATACTTTCTACTTTTCTGTTAGGCCAAATCAAGAGGTTGTTCTGCCAGACAAACCTGCGTATTCAGGAAAAGTTCCTATGAATGAGACAAAGATTAAAGACATTCGAAAACTGATCCAGTATGTTCCTGTTGAATACCAAGAATTCTATAACGAAATCTTACAGTGGCCTGTAACCATTTGCAATACATGTGATCAATAACTTTTTGGCTTGTAAATTAAAGTTGAAACTATGTCAATTAAAGTTGAAATTATAATAAACATAATTGATTACTTCAACCCTATGGTCATTTTTTTTAAAAGGGCATAAGTCCTCAAAGTTTAGAATTAAATTTAAAATTCATGGTTGTTTTAAAAAATATAAATATGAATGGGGACGTTAATGTTGAAGCATATGAACAGGAAAAAATACCAAAGTATCATATTAAATTTTATTTAAAGATGCTATCAAGTTTTTTCCTTCTCCTGTAAAATTTTGTTCTTAGGACTAATACCCCTTTAAAAAAAACCTATTCAACTACTCGTATTTGAGAACCGAAATAACTTATCATTGTAAAGATGTAGTACTATTTAATATAAAATTATTTTACTTAATTTTTAAAAACACATAACCGTTTCTGAGATATAAGCAAATGTATAATGTTTTACTCAATTCTTTGAAAATGAAATTGATTACTCTGTTTGGTGAACCGAGATTTTCCACTTTTCTTAATGTTTCTGTAACACTGTATATCATTTAATTTATGCTTTCTAGTGGAATAGGATGTTTCTTTAACTTTTCCTTGAGCTCCAGCAGAGAAAAGTATTGATATTGTATAAAAAAATCTAGATTTGATGTTTTAATAAAAATAATGTTAAATAGTGTTTCTTGCAATACCACCTGTCTGTCTATTTGTCTCTCTCTATCTCAGCCTAGAGCAGAAACCAAATTATTATCTATCTATTTCATAAGGTTCTCTTGAGGATTTTCTGGAATTACTTATGAAATATTATATCATAATTTTGATCAAATTTTGTATTTCGGCATTATTTAATATTACAAACAAAATGGTAATTTTCTTTTTCAACTAGAATGATTTTGAGGATTCCTTAAATAAGCAAAAATTTCCATTTTAAATCATGTTTCTGCAACTATTTGAGAAACGACAGAGGTTATTATTGTAGGATTGTTTGAATAAATTAATGTTAGCCAATATTTGTATTAAGAATATACCTGTAATAATATTAATAATACAATTATTTTATTTTAAATAAATGTTTTATCAAACACACAGTTTCTGAGCTATAACTAAATATACTTGTATAAAGGTCTTGTAAAACTGAGATTTATTGTATTGGCCATTGGTGGTCCGTGAGGCTCAGCTTATATCAATGTTTCTGTAACATTTAATATTATTCCACCCATCCTTTTTGGTGGAGTGTTTCTGTAAAAAAAATATATTATTTCGTTTCATAAATCTTAATATATTTTAATTAAATGTATCTACTCTATTTTAAAGTAAAAAAGAGTCAAATGTCTGTGTGGTGCACCGTAATATTTGTCTTATACTATTCTTTTCCTCAAAACATTGTCCGAAAATCTATTTTTGTTTTAAATCATCAATTAAGAAATAATATACATTATATCAATAAGTAAAAACTATATATATTTATATATAGTCTACTTTGATCAATAGCTAAAAATAATACAACAAGCCACAACTGTTATTTTAAATAATATTAGTTTTATTTGTTAAAAAGACACGTGGACAAAATAGTAAAATACTAACTCCTTGCTTGTTCCACTAACTACTCCTTTTTGACAGGTTTAGAAGCTTAATCTTAAGCTTGGGGTAAAGTTCTGGCCTTACAACCTGATATCCATGGGTTTAAACCCAGCCAGGGTCAACGCAATTTTCTTGAAGGACAAAAATCTCTAGCACATCCTCCTCCGGAGGGGAAGTAAACCCGTCCATCCAATATTGATTGTGTAATGTAGTATAAGAGCCCTGGAAAGTATGTGAAAATACCTTCCCCACCAAAATAGGTAGGCCCTTTCACTTTAACTCATAGAAATTCTATTGTGCTGATATAATCAGTCGGCTCAGTAAAAGCATGTTAATAGTTAGGAACTGGCTGTAGTCCTGTAGGAAAATATGAGAAGGGAGATTTTTTCAGGAATGCTTAAAAGGTGTTTTAGTAATTATTTATGACTTGCGTGGACATCCGACACCTAGTATCTTTCCCTATTATGACGTCACAACAGATGGCGGCTCATCAATCACTCAACTTCTCATATATTTGTTAATACCTGCCCAATTTGCATGGAAATTGAGTCAATATATTGTAATTACACTTTTTTTGGTGAAAAGTAATTCTTTGTTAAATATTTTATATATATATATGCTTTTATTTTTATTAGTACCACAAAATATTCCTCCACATATCACTAAATTTGATATATTTTGAAAAAAATGCAATATTACTGTTGGAGAAATATAAGTAGTAATAAAAAAATATCATGATACCGCTAATAAAGTTAAATTACATTATCATAGAAATTAATATTTACAAACAGTGATTATATTATAATCATTTTCAGATTGTATCTAATAAGGATTTTTACAAGTTGAATCTGACTCCATAACATTCTCACACTTACAGAAGCGGCAGTGAACTACTTCATTTTCCTTGCAAATGCGCAAGGATTTGGCACATTTTAAACAATTACATGCTCCAAAAAAGTCATTGGGATATTTCTCTAAACTATTTTCTGGCATCTAACTATATTCTAACACTTCAAAAGTAAATTCACAGTGGTATAAGCGAACAACCATGTAATTAATTCAGTGTTGCTGAAGGTATGTGTAAAAATAAGCTCTCAACAAATTTCCCCTAGTACTTCTGCTTGAAGATGGCAAATCATCAATGTCCGTTTATTCAATGATTTTATGATGATAAACCCATAATCTGAGCTAATATAAAGATCTGCAAGATGATCTTTCCCGTAAATTACTACACTAAGTATTCTTCTACAGATTTAAGGATTTTTCTATCTCATCCCAGCCAGCTGATACTACAAAGTTCTCCAAATATACTGTAGATACTGTATTAATATCTCCTTTCTTTACACCAGACTTATCTGTGTAATCTGCTCCGGATAGGTCCTGGATGGCTGGAAGTAAAGAGCATAATTTTTCAACCAGTTCTTGTTAAATAGTTCGAACTAGCAAAGGTCACGTGGAATCACCAACTACAGTGCACACCCACATTTCTTGTACACCAAGTATATGTAGAGTGACACAAATCTAAAACCATTATGCCATTGTTAGCACTAGCAATAACGATAATAGTTAACCCAAACTGGAATGCATGCTATGAATGGATCAGTATTCTAAGGTCAGATTCCTCTATTGACAAACAATTAATCTCTGTGTGATTTACTTGCTTTTCATTTTGCACAGACGTACACTTGAATGATATCTCATCTTCTTCATCACCATAAAAGGCACTAAAGTTGTGAGTGGTAGGAGAGAAAACAATCACTGTATTGGCAATCAACTATTTTGTAATATCAGTTTGTTCCCTGATGATGATCCAATGTCTTTAGTCTCTCAGACTCTTTAGGTGATAATTTGTGACAACTATCAAAAATATTATCGACTCTTCCACAGTATATTGTGATGCCCCGAACATATGAAGAGTAAGCATAAACTGCTTCCCCAAAGGTATATGTGTATATGTATGCTATTATTATGTATGTATGCTATTATTATGTATGTATGCTATTATTATGTATTTTATGCTATTATTATGTATATCAGTAAATAGCAAGAAATACAATTTTCATGACACAGTAGATCAGCACCAAAAACGCTTGACACATACTGCAGATCACAAGTAGCAACATCATCCTGTAAGAAGAAATTAGCTTTAAGATCTCTCAGCTCTTTGGGTACTCATTTATACTTTACTTCTCATAAATGTGATGTGATTATGAGATTTCTGGTTACAGATAGTAAATAAATGGTCTCGATAATTAAGTCCTACTTAAGGAGTGTGGCTACGTGCCCATTTACATCTTTTCTTCTTCCTTTGAAGCTTTGAAAGGGACTTCTTATGACAGCTGTGTTTGTAGCATGCATTATTCATATAATAGTAAAACACCACTTACTCAATTAATGAGTTCAAACCGTTAGTATCAATGTCATTTGGCACTTTCGCAACTGCCCTGATTTTTTCTCTACCATTTTCAGTACTTAATAAATTGTTATCACTTTTATTACATATGATGCATGGTTTTTCATCTTGTTTGAAGTCGGTTACACTGTCTTTTGAAATTCTAGACAATTTAATGGAAGCTATATGTTCATTTAATTTCAATAACCTGCTACTAAAACAAAATTAATACCTGAAAGTTAGACAATTTAAGTATCTGTATTCATTAATTCGACCTAGACCCCTTCCACTAGCTTCATAAAGGTCAAATTAGAAAAATTGCAAGTTTCATTAAAATTGGGCAGGTACGAGGCGCGTCCACAGAATGAGGTCAGATAAATTAATTAAAAACTAGTAGGGAGAGAAAAGTTTTATAAAGGGATTAAAATACATTCATAGCTCCTTTATTTTTACACACAATCCCCATTGACTTTGAGACATTTTTTATATCTTGGCACCAAAACTGCTGAATCAGCTGAACAGTTTGAGCTGCCATGGGGGCTTTAGCATTGTCGTGCAAAGAAGAATCCCTGCTATCAGCATGACACGTCTTTTGTTCTGAATAGTGCGTCTGAGTCTTTTTAAGGTTTCACAATATCCTGTAGCATTGAAGGTATTCTTCCTCGTTCAGAAAAATTAACAAGAAGGTCACCTTTCTGATCTCAAAAATATAAGCCATGATTTTTTTTAAGGAGCGTTCCTGTTTGAATTTTTTCCCCTTTTGGGATGTTGAATAACACCACTGCATAAATTGTTGATTTGTTTCAACATTCGTATACTAAATTTAAATCTCGTCACCAGCTACGATAATAGAGAAAAGTTCATCTCCTTCCTTTTCAAAACGCTGCAAAAATATCTGAGCTGACTCCACAGATTTTTGTTTGTGTGTTTCGGTTGGCATCTTGGGAACCCATCTGGCACACAGTTTCCTGTAGCCTAGATTATCTGTCACAATTTTGCAAATGAGTGACCGTGACATTACTGGAAATTCAAAAGAAAGTTAAGTAAGTGTGAAACTACGGTTCTCACAGATTTTTGTGTCCACGCGTTCCACTAAATTGTCAATCACCACACTTGGTTGGCCACTTCGCTCCCAATCGTGAACATTGGTGACCTTCTTTGAACAGATGGACCCATTTTATCACCTTACTTTTACCCATGACATCAGTCCCGTAAACCTTACATATCTGAAGATAAATTTCTGCAGCGTTAAGGTTTTCCGTTAACATAAATTGTATGGCACTACAAACCTCACAGCTGGTGACAGCATTCATTTGAAATCGCTCTCACAGAATATCAGATGAGGATAAAACTGAATTAAAGGGACCAACATAAAACTGATGAGTCAATCTATGCTACTGACCATGCATGAAACCACTACGATTCTATTTTGGCGGGTATATCTCAATGGACCTTACTTTGTGGACGCGCCTCGTATTAAAAGAGATATGAACAGTGTTATGATCAAGTAGCTGCCATATTTGATGACGTCATAGCTGGAAAATGTACCAAGTGGTGGATGTCTACCCAACTAAGGAAAAAAAAAACCTTCTTACTCAAATTTTCCTGCAGAACTAGAGCAAGGGGCATGACTATCAAATACCTCAAATAAATAAATAGAATGTGAACAATAAAAGAGAAAATATTCAAACAAAGTTCAAATATGAGCTTGCGAAAAGTCGGTGAGGTGATAGTGATATATAATGTTCAGGGATAAACTAGTTCAACCTAAATTAAACTGGTGTTAGTGCTTTATAATGTTCTGGGCTAAAAAATATCAACCAAATTAAACTGGTTTTAGTGCTCTATAATGTTCTGGACTAAACAAGCGCGATCTAGTTTAAACTGGTGTTAGTGCTTTATAGTGTTCCGGACTTAAAAAACGCAACCTAAATTTAAGTGATGTTAGTGCCGTATAGGGTTGTGAGATAAACAAGCACAACCTAAATTAAGCTAAAAATTTTGCTCAAAAATAATGAAAATACTAATCCTTTACATAATTCTTAGTTTGAATATGGACAGTACATATTAAAATTGACCATCGTACATATATTTTAATATTCAAAAGTATGATTTAATTATTTCTAGGTGAAGGCCTTAAATATACTACGCACAATAGTGGACAATTATGGACAACAGACACAAAAGCGTATTGATTCCTACATAAAATACTCTATTTGTAATATTATATAAGTTACCATATACAAAGCTTGAGTAAAATTAAATCAAATCGGTTTCCTTATTTTACGCCGTTATAAATATTGTCTATGAAAAAATATCTATATTCAATCGATGTATTAAGAAAAATATTTGTCCATCAAAGTTTGCTTGAAATAGGCTAATATGTACAGTACGTCATTCATGCTCTGGTTAGTAGAAGTAATAGATCGAGTTAACTACATGGATGTAAGTCATATGATACTCTTTATCTAGCTACGTCATAAATAACTTTTTTTAAATATCAAAAGTTACTAATCTTAAATTAATTCACCACTATATTATACGTGATATATTCAGGGAGTAGTTTATTTTGGTTCAATTTTGGACCAATTTTTTTATTAAAAATTGTTCTTAATAATCATTTAACTATGTCTTAAATGAATACTATGTTTACTACTAATTTTTATTAAAATAACATAAACGTGCTAGGTTTTTCAAAAAATATTTGCTAAATTTGGGTATACTTGGCATGTTTAAAATTAAATTCTGGACCTAAATAATAATCATAATGTATTTATATTATACCATTTTTGTGTAAATCAGATTAAATTTATTGAATATGTTATTTTAGAAAATTGTAGACACCGTTTTTATTGTATGAAAATAATAAAAATATATTAATAATGTACTCAGTGTTATATGTGTTTACCAAGTTTTTGTCATAATATTATCCTAAGTTCTTTGTAATTTTTCGACACTTCTCATATAATATGTTGAAAAAGTTTAAGACTAATTTCTAAATATTAGTTTAAATATTGGTTAGCCATTTGGCAGCTCATTACATTTTTGAATCTAGCTATAACAGTTATGATAAAATCCTAGCGTTTAGATTACCCAAAATAGTTCATTATTAATCTGGCCTTCAAAAAGGTAGTCCTAAGGAAGATAAAAAAAAAACTTAACCCACGCTTTTTATTAAGATCTACAAAGAGCCTCACCTTAGTACTTTTTCTTTTTATACATAAATATATCCCAATATTTTATTTAAAACAAAATTAGATGTATTCATTAATTTTTAAAATCACCAAAATAAAACATAATACCATTTGAGGGATTCTAAAAACCAGTTTTTATGACTAGGCTAGACTCAACACAACAACCAAGTAAAAGTATCCCTGGATACCTGGTGAACCAGGTTGACTCAGTGGTAGAGCAATAGCACGTAAAACCAAAAGACCCGGGTTGGACTTCCATATCAGTCATTATTATGTTTGGTCACTCTGTCTCATTAATTGATAGGTTTACACGGATAAAAACTAATTACACTAATGTTACGCTATACTTAATTTAGATTGAATTCTGAGGAAGGTTATCCGCATTTGCTTAGAGGTAGAGGGGGAAAACCTCTAGAAAAATCTTAGTACTCACAACAGGGTTTCGAACCCTGATCTTATCATAGGCATTTCAGTATATCGCTTTGTTTATTTTTAGTAGATATTATATTCTGAATATAATTTACTAGGTAATTAATTACTTTTGAAAAATTTGTGCTATATAATAAGAAATGTACAGTTTTATAATTGTTTTGTAATTTCAAACATCAAAAATAAAAGTATATACAAAGTTATACAAACTCTCTTCATTCATGCTTGAATGGTTTGCATCTGCAGTAAATGGCAACAGCGCCAGAGGAGTAAGTAAGGTGGTGGTGAATGGTGATAGACACTCTCCCGAGAAATAGCTGATAGAGCGTACAAAGGAAAGATGGGTAGCTGTCAGTTTTCTGAGTGTCATTTGGAGTGTTTGGGGGAATGGTGTTTTGCTACCCTCTGAAGCAGGATAACTCGTTTGGAGAGAGGAGGTAACGTATCTTAAAAAGAGTATTTATCTATCTTAAAGGTTCTAGGGCATGATGAGATAGCTTGAAGAGTGAAAGGAAATTTGAATAACTGATATTGTTCCATCATATTTATTGGGAATATTTAATTGCTTTAAGGATTTAATTCAAAGTCTTTATAGGTGAGAATTGGATTGGAAATAGAAGGGAAACCCATGATTTTTCAACGGAAATAGATAAAATTTACTGCTAATGGAAGGACATACATGTTGGGGTTTTTGATTAAGAGATAGTTTTCACCAGGGGCCTCGTTGTTGTCACGACGCTTACGAACAGCAGGTTAGGCTACCCAGTGATTTGGATAGAGGAATTAACCGGGAGAGGTTATGTGTACCATTATTTGCACCAAAATACTCATTTTTATGTGCCTGGAGAGAGAATGAAAAACCTATAAATATTAAGTGAGTTGTTCTCACAAATATGGCTGATATAGGAATGAGGGGAAGGAATAATACATATACCATCATAGCTTTTTAGACTTTTTGGAAGAGATTTGTTCAACCCTTTACACAGCTTTAGAGTAAATATTTGCCATTGGTTTGGCAACCATGTTGTTGGAGGGGTGGTCTGAAGGAGGAAAGGTTGAGAGCGAAGGGATTGAGATGATAGTGTTGAGACCTCTATTTTCAAACATTCCAGTGATCAAACCAGGGACCCTTGTATCAGTAAGTGAACACATTACAAATTTAGTTGGATACAATCGAGTAAAAATAATCGAGTAACTCGATTATATGGTGTAATCGTTTGTGTTCGATTCTTACGTAATTAGTAGAGTAACTCTACTTGGTCCAGTCAGTCCTTGTTATTATTGTATTTTATCTCTTCTTACCAGCTAAGTGAGAATAGAACTAATCGGCTTTCTATTTCCAATTGAAGACCATGTTCCCGTAGAGGTTATTTTTCAAGAACAGTTTCTGTTATTCCTGAAGATTTCCCGTATTAGTTTAAATATTTGACATGCATTCTCAATACAAAATACTCGAAGATGTAAAGTACACTATCAAGCTTACTGAATCACATTTCTAATTCATTTTACTTGGTTATCCTATCCCTACAATTATTACTCCCACTCTTTTAGATTTCTAGGAAAAGTAGAAAACAATCTACAAGCAGAACCGGTTTAGTTATTTTAAGTGTTAAACTTTGTATGATTAGAAAATAAAACATTATAAGAAACCAACAACAGAATTCACAAAAAGTATTTTAGTACTATATTGCATTCAAGTAAACAATTAAAAATAGAGTTAAGAGATGATTTTGGTACGTTGAAGCACATTAAATGTATCAACAGTCACATCATATAAGAAAGCAACGAGAAGAATTAATAATAAGAACTACATTGGCGTTTGCCTAATAAGAGGATATCAAACTGCTATTTGACCACCTTCTTTCCACCAATGCAGTAGGTCGAGATTGATTCCAGGCAAGACTCCATGATTTATTCTTATTCCAAGAATTAGTTTTGTAAAAATATATATTTGATCAAAGATAACATAATTAAAATCTTCATTCATAAAACAGGAACCATTATTATCAATTTATTTACTAATAATGTAAAAACAGAAATGTTTATTTTATTAAAAATACATAAATATATTTTTATTTCTCTATTCTTCTATTTTGAGAAACTTGTTAAAACACATTATTTTGCATTGACTGCACATTGTTCTGGCAGCGCAAAACCTCAATATAAGCCTGTGGATGTCCATATCAGCACCGACTAGCTATAGAAATAACTTATGGCTAACCGATTGCCACGGCACTATTTAAGTAAACGTTTCGCTCAAAATTACTCTAGTAATTTTACTCGATAACTCAATTGTTCTAAAGAGAAATAACTCGATTCTTAGAATTACTCAACTATTTTTATCGCAGGGTGAGGAAACACGATATAGTTAGTAGTGACAAGTCATCTCAACATGTTCAGCTTGTAGGCGGGGATTATAGGTGGCGAGGTAGGGCGATAGATGAATGAAACATGTCCTAACTCGTTTGAAGTATTTTGTTATACAAACAGCTATAGCTATGTGGGTAGTCATTGATACGTACGCCACTATAGCAATTAGCGGCCGTGAAGTTGGCAGCATTGATTGTTGTCATGGTAGCTATGCTAATATTTCATTAGCATCGTTATCTTGTGGATTTTATGATCACGCGAAAAAACATGAGTGTTTTTGCAGTTTTTATGGTGAAACTTTTTTTGGCAGAAATAAATAAAATATTTCTCAAGTACAAACAGAGAGTTTCATTTTGTTCACATCTTGATATCAACAGTTATTGAATATCTGTCACTAGCATAGCGCCATTAGATAGGAAACTTTTTAAATATAGACAAAAGTTGTCATTAATTTCCAGGACACCCTTCACAGATATCTGTTGATATAAATATGTGAAGAAAATTAAATTCTACGTTTGTATTGGAGAAATATTTTATTTTGCTAAATAAATATTTTGCCATAAAAACTGCCAAAGCTCTTAACTTTTTCTCGCGTTTCCTAGATCTCCATTTTAAGACTCTTATATAAACATAATTTCTCAAAGATTTTAAGAAATAAACGATGCATAATTCAATTATGTTTACTATTTCATGTATAAAAACCTATTTCTTACATCCAAAATTAGTATTTTTTAAAATAATTAATTATTAAAAAGACACTCTTTCTTATTTATAATCTATTATATTTATTATTTATTGAATCTAAATAAAATAATCTTCGATTCTTGTGTTCATGTGTCATTTTTAAATTTAAAGAACATCTTAATTTTAAGTTAAATATTCATAGATACTAATAGTCAATTATAAAACTCTACGAAAAGACGAATTATAATCGTAACATCTGTTCCTGGCTAGCTCAGCTTCTCTTATTGACGTGATTATCAGGAAATCCCCACTAATAAAATAAATATACTTTGATCACTTTATATTAATTTATTGTTAGAACGTATCCCTTTATACGTTATTACTATAACAATTAACAACTTCAGTTGTACAAACGACCCATTCCTACGCCAGTCACGTGTTGTCGCCACCCCGGTCACTGCGCGTCTCCTACTGGTGTAACAGTCAGAGTTGGTTCCTCCTTCGTGTGTTTTCAAATTATGATGACATTGACTATTGCTCCAGAGTAGACTGACAATCTAGACCTATCACATGAGAGTTATTTGAATTCTGTTTTTCTGGTTGGCTGGACAATGCAACCGCCCGTACTAAGTAAAAGGTTTATTTATCTTAGAACGAAAACTCTTTTCGTTGGTTTCATCGTCAAAGCACCCAATAAGCACATTTAAAATAAAATAAATGTACTGACATTCAAACTGCCTGAAGGGCTTAAATATTATAAAATGCAAATGAATGATTAAAAAATAATATACTAAAATAAAGATAATTTCCTAGTATAAATATAAAATGCAAATATACTATTAAAAGTGCAGTCTCGACCTTCCTTTTAAAAACAACATTGGGTTTACAAGTTGGGACACAACACAATAAAAGTACAGTAATATAAATTATCAGAACGTAATGATTATCGCCAATAAGGATCATTTCATTCCCTCAGAGTGATTTGGATAGTTTGAGTGTAAATTTGTTTTATATTCTCAATTGATTTGTAAAAATTATCACTTGGTTATGGAATATGAAGTATGATTGTGTACTTCTTCTTTGTTGTGGTTTTTTTTGGTGCTTTAATTTCTGTTAAAAATATTAAAGTTAGTAGGAATATACCAGAAATGGCTTTTTGTACTTGTGTCTTAAGTGTACAATTAACAAAAATTCAAAAATTAGGTGTATTTACAAATGAAGTACGAACTATGAAAGGGAATATTTTCAGTCACTTTTTCAAATTATATTTTTGCTGCAATCAGCCCGTTGTTGTTTGACCACTATTTGAGGTAATCAGGTTTTTGGTGCTATTTTCGGCGTTTAGATATTCCGGAAGCTCCCTAGC
Organism: Timema bartmani; assembly: GCA_902151455.1. NCBI lineage: Eukaryota > Metazoa > Arthropoda > Insecta > Phasmatodea > Timematidae > Timema > Timema bartmani. The sequence goes on along the minus strand of CABFWB010000714.1, from coordinate 957 downwards.
ACCCCTTTGCATATTGCATTGTTCCAATCTAGCTTATTTTAATTTTTTCTTAGCTATTAAAGGAGAACATTATTTTGTATTCGTCCTGTAAAAGTATTTTAGGTCTTCACAGTAACAAGACTAAACTGTTGATGTTAGACAGACAAAAAACTAATGCAAATATGCCCATGTGTGTGTAAGTATGTGAATTCACTGACTCAACAATTATTATCTAATGATCTACTGACCATGTACCGTACAAATTTTACACGTTTAATAAAATCTACCAACACAATTATATCATCTTTCTCATCCTATGCCTGTAAAGAGAGAAATACAAACATTTGTAAAAGTATATTCCAATCTTGTTAGCCTATTTCATCTCAATCTATTGGAAATATTGCAAATTTTCAACTAAATGTATTATAAATAAGAGATTTAAAAATTTAAAATCCTTGCTATTAAATTAATTCATTTTATATTTCTATCAACATTATTTTCTATTAGGTAAGTAGTTTAATTCACGATTTCAAAATCCATAGTAGCACCAAAACCAGTTTACGTTAAGTTTGATTCAGTTGTTTTAATAGATCTGTGTTCCTTCAATTTTCTCAAAAATTTAGTGACAGCAATATGGGTATTTTTAATAATAAAAATGGCACAGTATATAGCTGAATATGACGTATTATTTGGTGTGAGAGCTAGTTATTCACATGTATATTGTTAGTAAATGTTAACCTTGCACTTATTATAATAAAAATTAATACATTTGTTTCAGACTTAAAATTGTATGTGTTAATAATATGGGTGCTGTGATTGGTAGAAGTGGGTTTTATTAAACAAATAACAGCAAATAGTTTGCACTGAGTAACTAAAATATTGTGTTAATCCACACCAAACACTATGGTATCAATTCTAGTGATGGTCTAGTCTAGTCACTGTCCTAACCTAATACAGCCACACACTATGGTATCAATT
>CABFWB010000713.1:221709-237255 GCA_902151455.1 Timema bartmani | reverse complement strand
TTTCATCTGTTGTGGATGAAAAATTCTACAGATCTATTTGTGTTTTATTAAGCTACGCGCAATTGGTGTATTATTATTCTGAGTTGTATACAACCCTTGTGCATTAATGGGACAGCTTCATTTTCGTTTTAATTCAACAGGTACAAAAAAATAGTGTAAATGTAAGTATGCAAAAAAAAGTTATCTGTGTTTTAAATATGAATAACCTTTTTTTTCATAAGTCCATTCACACAAGCTATTTTAATAAACAGTTATTTTGTTTTTCCTGAAAAAAATTATACGAAAATGGAGATGTCTCGTTATTTCACCGGGGGCTTTGTTACAAATTTGATTTGATATTCTGAATTAGACTAGGTTGGATAGGACATGTTTTTCATCCAATAATATGACTGTAAATACATAAGGTCAATACATTAAAGCCAATATAAGGTTATACTTTGTTTGATTCTAAAGTACTTATTGCTAAGGGAACATTTAAACTTACGGTACTCTCAACACCTGATAAAATATTTTAACTAACCGGTGAAAGAATGGTATACTTTATATAATTAATTAAAGGTTTATGGATGGTTTTTATCCTAACGTCTATAATAGGTTATGCAGAATAGAAGCAGACAAAAGCGTCATATATCGTGGTGGCCATACTGCTAGTTTATTTCATGCGTACGATTCGTATTGTCCGTGGAACATTTAGAACGTAACATTAACTACTTTTTTTTACCCTTTTTTTTTTAAAAAAAAACCTTTGTTACGGTTTGTAGGTACATCATTTTTTTTTTTCTAAATTTGGTTATGATTAAATATTTATTTGCTAATTAAAGTGAAACTATAACAAATGTTTACCTGTGCTTTATCTTAATTTGAAGTTAAAGACTTGTAAGGGTCTAAATCAATACTTAATTACTACCCACAACATAATTGAGGACATTTTAATGAACACTTATTATAAAAAATTGAAAAGATTATGGCATTGGATTTTACGATCGTTTTAATATTGTTTGGTAATGTTTTGAAAATTAATATGATTAGAACCTACTTCATTGGTCGCATGGTATAACGCACTACTTTCACAGTGAACTTTCCGATAATTGGTAGATCAAGGTTTGAATCTCGGTCGGGTGTACTGAAGGGGGTTTTTCCAAAAATAATTCCACTCTCCCCTCAATCAAATGCAGGTACACTTTCTATAGTTATAATCTCCATACTGCCTAGCATAATTAGTTCTTAAACATATTACCTGAACGGGTAGTAAGACACAGTAAAAAAAGAGTATATTTACTCTTATTAGTTATTATGAGACGAACAGGTAGTAAGCTAGGGTGAAGAAATAATTCTCATGAACTTCACATTGATGTAGGGTGGCTAAAGTGTCAACCTCATATTGTCTAATTTACTGGTTACAGCAAATTGGTGGTTTGAGTCCTTGCTGAATGTAGTGTGATTTTGTTTTAACTAAAATTGTTTCTCAGCTGCCATCGTGTAATATAGGTAAGTTCACTATATCTTATTGCCTTCCTCATACATATCCCACTTTGTATCTAGCTAGACAAGTAGTTGGACGTGGAGCACAAAATAAATTTAAAAATTATGTACAAGGAAACTCTTTAATCTGTCGGAAACATTATTAAACTGGTGGGTTGAATGTACTTTGTAAACTTGGTTATTTAACTTTCTTTAACTTATGTTCACTAGTTTATTTTCTCCTTTTTTTGTTACTAAATATGTAATAGAATCATTTCAAAAACATGCTAAGGAACACAATAAACTTTAATAATAGCCCATATTTTTCAAAACTTTAATATCTTCATTTTATATAATATACTATATAAAGTACTTAGAAACTTTAAAATCATAAAAAACCTTTTTAAAGTTAAATAGTTAGAAAATATGACCGTTATTTACAACATTATATTTATAGGTTTTTACTTTTAGAATTTAAATTTTTATTGTTTTATCCAATTGAACCTTTAAATGGAGAGAAGTAAATGTCTTAAGTTATAAATATATTTTTAAAACATCAATAATTTAAATGATTTTATCATTAGTAAAATTATTCATAGTGATATTATCTTATCATTTCTAAAAATTAAGGACATTGTCATATAATTTGGAAGTTAGTTTGTAAATCATTTGCTGATAAGTGTATTTTAAGGGGGTCTACGTTTAATATTCCAAAAACAAAAGATTAAATATAATAAATAACTTTTATATTTGTATAACGTACACAAATTTAAAAATCTATATCAAATTTTAATTGAATATTTTTCTAAAGTGTATAAAAAGTATAATTTTTATAATTGTGATTATAATCATTAATATTTAATCTTTACGATTTTTATATAATGATAATTATATATCACAGTCACGTGATGACTATAGTTTTTATCAGATAACTTTATAATTGGTATAACCTTGTAAAGAAATACTTTATCCATAACATTAGGAACTCGAAATTATATGCCGCACTTACAAAAGTACATAATAGATTCCTATCTTCAGCTATTTCTATCCAGACCAACTCACCACACCCTATATATTTCAGGTCCATTCTAATGTATATTTTCTAGATCCACGTTTTACTAAACATTCGTGTTATACGATTATGTAGGCTACTAGATAATCTAATGGTTTTAGGGATTATAAAGTTTATATTTATTGAAGTAAACCCACATTTACGTAGAAGGTAGTGGAAAACCATTTTGTAAAACCCTCCCTTAGTACACCTGACTCAGATTCAAACCTCATTCTATCCATTATAGGCAGTCTAGTCTACTGCGAGAGTAGTGTGCTAGACCATGCAGCCACCGAAGTGGGTTCATTCTAATGACGTACTCCCATATTCGTATAGGTCTTTTCTATGATCTATTACCATTGGGTTTATCTATCAGTCACTACTTTGAACGTGGTTGTAGTTTTTTCCACCCTCACTGGGTGTTCTATCCAACATAGACTGTGAGATTTGTGTAACCTAACAATGTCTGGTAGGGAAGAAAGGATAGTTATCTCAATAATGTGTAAACGCCTTTAAAATTAAAATAGGTCTTTAAAACAATTATTGTTATTGTCATTTTGGAGTTCATGTTGTCACAACCTACCTCCTGTCAGGATAGCTTGCAGAGGGGGTAAGGTTGAAGGCCAGGTTATTTTATGGGTTCGAAGTCAATAATAATAATATATATAGCTTTATGAATTTGTGTTTAGTAGTATTTATTAAAAGATAATACAAAATGTTATGTTAATCATAAGATAAAGAAATAGAGAGACTGGACGCCCGCAATCGTGGAAGAACGTGTGAATAATTAGGCCGATGAAGTTGACTGTTACTTCACAGACTTCAACAGAACTCAATCTTGAGACCCTGAGTTCAATGGATGCCCTCGAAGTATAAGTGCTATTGATGACCCGATGATCTCGTCTGATAAAGTACGGTGTCGGACAGAGTGACCGCCTTTGATATTGATGGAATTGTTACAGACCCGTTGACAAAAATTAAAGGTAGTTTATACACGTTATGACCCCTCTTCTGGCAAATTAGTTAAATTATTGTTATGAATTGTCAGCGCTCTCCTGTAACCTTTTTAGTACGTTACTTAAAACATGCTAAGCCAGCAATTTTAGCGTGTGCGTCCACTCGAGTTATAAATATCAAAACAAACTTTCAAACATGGCTCAAGGATTATGACACTATATAATACTTAATACGATTTATATATTCAAGAATTATGTTGTGCAGAATGTTTTGAAGAGAAAATCAAAATGTATTGGAGCTCTATAAAGTTTTTCCTTACGTTCTATGATAGGAGCCTACCAAATCTAGAGGCAATTAATTTTTTCTAAATATAAGTGGCTATACGATAACCATTTCCTAGTAAGAATGTCAAACAACAAGTTTTTAGGAAATCTTATTCCAACATAAATGGTGTCTGTGTTAACACAGCTTATCATTATAATAATTTGCATTAGGGCCTAGTAAGATAAATTTAAAGTTGGTAATTGTAAATCACTAGACGTTGATAAGACGTGTTCCAAAAACAAAACTGTTCATTTTTCAGCCACATGGAGCTGAACCATAATGGTAAGGAATAAAAATTCTGGGAAATAAAGTGTTTGCAACACATATAAGTATTTTCAGCTTAGGTTAATATTTAGATAGTAAGTTAATGGCTGCTATAGTTAAATATAAGAGCCATCTTGTGAGAAATCACAATGTTTGAAATAAAATCAATACTGCCGTATGCAATGCCTGTATTATAATCTGATTGAAAATTGCAAAAACGGAAATTCTAAAGTTTCTTTTTGTTATTTTAGATATTTATAAAATGTGTATAGGAATTATAAGCATTCGGCCAATCTACTAAACAGTATGAAAAGAGTATAATATATTTTTTACATTAACAAATAAGTGCAGTGTTTATGCATAAAATAAATCAAGAATTCTACGATTATTTTCTTCTGATTATTATTTTTTGCAGTGTAGCTTACTATCCATCCGTGATATAATTTGACAACACTTAAAGAAGAGAGATATAATATAAGCGTAATGAGATGGTGATAAGAAATTGAGGGAAAAACATCCTCGTTAGGGTTCAGCCCAAATTCGAACCCCAAAGTCTATATCACCAGAAAATAGACCAGACGAGCTTTGCGTTAAGCCCACATTTACACTGATGTGAGTCTTGAGTCTATATTGATATCACTTATCCATACCAAAATATATGTAATGTACCCTTCGGTGTAAGCTTGGACTTATGATTTATGATTCTTAATTTTTTTGCATGGAAATTCGGGTGCACTTCCTCTAGACTACAGATTTCAAACTCAAAAGTGCCTGAAGGCCACAATAGAATTCTTGGGTCTATTGGTAGGCAACATCAAAATCGGCTGAGAGTGGAAGGGAATAATTATCACGCGGCTACACAAGCAATTATTAAATTAGAGCGCAATCAAGCTTATTACTGAATGAACATCATTTGGAGATTTCACGGAGTATTCCCACTTAAGTCAAAACCTTCTGTTTCTTTGCTAAATATCTCAATTTTACCACAGTAGATTACTTTTCCAAGAATCTTCGCTGTCCTCAGGTGAAGGCATCGCGGACCACATGCGGCCCATGCTACACAAGTTGGAAGCCTCTGCTCCATATAGTTAGTCAAATGTGTATACACACATTTATCGATGAACTCTCCAATTTATTAAAACCTCAAAAAAGCAGCTACATTTATAATCTTATATGACTATACGTTTCACATTAATTTCTCAATAGTCCTTGAAATATGACTGTTAGTAATATCTCAGTCGACCTAAGTGATCTTGGGGTAAAGTGATTGCCTCAGAATCCGATGTCCATGGTTTCAAACCGGGGTGGGGTTGACGATAAACGATAAAAATCCATAACACAATTTTTCTTTGTAGGAAAAGTAAAGCCATCTGTCTCATGTTGATTGTGGCGTTTAAAAGAAAACTAGAAAGTATGCGGAAATACCTTTCCCAGTAAAATTGTTAGGTAATTTACCTCTCACTCATTGACATTCTATTGTGCTGATATGATCAGTCTGTTCAGAAAGTGAACGTTAGATACCTCAAATATTTACAAATTGATAAATAGTAAAGCCATAGATTTAAAATATAGCGTTAAACACACCAAACTGAAGTTTTGTGCAGAATCGATTTTAGCATAATGAAGCAGCGTCCTTTTTGGAATTTATATTATTTTCCCAGTTTCATTGTTCTTATTTTAATTAGAATTTTTAATGAGATAAATATCTATAGCTTAAATTTGTCGTGTGCTGCATATATATATATATATGAGCGTGTGCACTTCTATGAAGGGAGATTGGGAAACCATGAATATAAAACACTATCAGTGCATTAGGCCAGGATTAAAAGAACATTTCTTGAGTGATGCATCAGAACCATATTCGCTAACTCATGGTCCACAGGCCGCATCTAGCCCGAGAGACATATCATACAGATCTACTTGTCTGCAAAATTGTTATATTTTTATCATCCGGCATTCAGTTTTATATGCACTTAATAAATAGTAGTTTAATTTTAGTATTCATATAACTTAATATAGAATATTAAAAAAATACTCATAACTAAATCAACCTGTGATATATTTTGTTTTCAATTTAAATACTTTAATGTGGAAATTTTTATTTACAGAATTTAATAAATACCTATTCAAGTATTTTGGTAACCCATGTACGGGAGGATAAAAGTTTTATAATATTTTAAACAAACATTAAATATTTTGAATAATAATCAAATAGCTAGTATAGACCTACCTCAGTGGACACGCGGATTAAACATCAAGCTCTTTTTGTTAAATTGACTAGTGTTGGAGAGGTCAGGGCTAAAATTTCAGCTGAATTAAAGTTGGGTGTATTCTTATAGATGGTTTCCCACATTCCTTTTATTAAAATGCAGCTACATTTTCCTAAATAATTCTTTCTCATTCTTTACCCAGTGGTTTGATTAAAATCTGTATCCTAGTTATATAGTCTGTAAGGGTAGTAAGGCGAACCACAAAAACCAAAGTATAGAGTACATTTAAACAAATTTGCTTATATAGGTCGTGGCCTGTAGCTTGGCCCAAGTTTGTGAATCTGTCGAGTTTGAAACCATTGCCTTAGACTATGCGACCAACGATATAGGTGAAACTAAATAAATATCCCTTTTGAGATAGCTCATTGCCAGTGGGCTCTACGGGTTTACCCTTGACCTGGGAGATCAGCATCAGAATTCAAATTTAGGCCAATTACAATTGGTAAGATTTTTTTATAAAATTACTTGGTCCCCCCACCAACCCATCATATATTTTGGTGAGTGAAAGAGAATTTAATTTTTAATGATTCGTTCTTTCACTAGAGTTGGTGGTCATGCAGTATTAACGTCAATAGAGTTTTGTCTGATTTGCTAGTGGAGGTTATTAAGCTCAAATCCCATCCGAAATCTAGGATGAGGGATGTTATTAAATTTTTTCAGCTACTATACCACGCACAGGAGGATATATTAAGTCAAATCTCTACCTTCTTTATTCTTAATCTATTAAATGTGATTAGAATTGCAGATAACCTAGATGGGTAGTACGGCGCCTTGTAAGAACCGTAATGCAATAATAAATGTATATATTATTTGAATTTGAACATTATTTAATTCAAAAATTCATTATATTCTTTCACACAACTATAAATGATATCTAAAAAATACAAGGTTTATTTTAAAAATGCTTTATGAGCTATAATACCATTTAAACACATTGATTAATTTGTCAGGAGAAGCATAATAGCAAGGTGGATGCAGTTGAAATGAGATATCTAAAATATGCATGTTCAAAAAGACGTATGTACATAGTTAGAAATGAATGGGAGCTGAAGGAGTGCGGTTTGAAAGGGAGTCAAATAGTTAAATGTGAATAGAAGTGTCTTACGTTGGTTTGGACATGTTGTTAGAATGAGTGTGGGTCGAGTGACGAAGTAAATATTGGAAGTAAAAGTGTGTGGATCAAAAGGAAGAGGTAGACCATGTAGGACTTGGTTAAACGCTGTAGACAAATGTGTGAAAAAGAGAGACATTCAGATTTTTAAGAATAAAAGAGCATGCATGATTCGATATAGGGATGTTGTTGAAACGAAGAAAGTATGCGAGGATATGTAGAGTGGAGAAAGTTAGTGAGGATGGATTAAGTACGGGGTTGTGTTATTTTTTTTTTTAGACTTACGACCAGTTTCTTGCCTATCTCGTAAGGAGAAAGCATGACTAGGTGTGTATGTATTAATGATAAATATTGTGTCAACATTTCCAATATTGGTCTTCTCTTTTTATGAAACATAAGCTTTGTCTACACTTATACATTTGCTCTATGATCTTTATCAATATGACCCGCCTCGGTGGCGTAGGTGGCTAACGCACTAGTCATGTTGAGCTCGACCATCGAGGATGGGGAGATCGAGGTTCGAATCTCGGTCGGGTGAACTGGGGTGGTTTTTCCTAAAGGGTTTTCCACTCTACCTCCACGCAAATGCGGGTTCACTTCCTCTAAATTCTACCTCCCCAATTCCTAATCCATTAGAGTAATTAGTACTTAAGCGTATAACCCGAACGGGTAGTAAGACGCGGTGTTAAATATTATAATATTATTTATCAATATGTCTACCTTTCAATAAGTACTGTAATTGCTCAAATATTACCACAATGTCACTGGATACGGAATTAAATCGAATATATGATTGTAGCTATAATATTTGAAGGCTTGATGGCTTATTTTTGGCCCACCCTCAATATACCAGTCCTAAGTGACACGATACTTTCAACCTATTACCAAAGACGACGGTTTTTGGCAAAGCTTATTCCTAGTGAACCATTCTGTACCATGTCAATTTTTTTTCTTGTTGTTTTAACTCAAGTCAGTCGATACAAACTAAAGTTGCCATGATAGTAGACAGTTAACCGTTCATACTTTCCCTTAATCTAACGGGAAAAAAAACAAACTTTCAGACCTTGCGGAACAATTTCAGAGCGCCGCCGTCCTGGCAGAGACAATCAATAAAACCTTCCGTCCTAAATTTAATTTTTTATTATTTTTACTTCATTACTGTTTTTTTTAACTGTTTCAAAAACTTTGTCTAGGTTCCAAACAAGTAAGGCCTAAGTATAATCAAATACGCGTAATAATATCTTAATTTAGACGAAATACTGTTTATTTATTCTTTTAATAATTAGTTCAATTGTCCCTGTATTCAAGATGTATAAGGAAATAGGTTCACAATTTATATGTTAATAGAGATGGTGGTGCTTGATGTTCACATCTTGGATGGATACATTAAATGCGGATTTATAAATTTGATTTAATACTATGCTTTTCTCATTAGATTTACAAACAAATGCAAGCACATTTTATTTAAATACCCTCTTTATCCATTACACAATTTATAGCTCCATTAAATAGTTTAAAAAGTATGTACAACGTTTATCAATGTTTAGTGTTTGTTTATTGTTCTGAGGGTAATTGAATAGATTCCATGCATAATTTAAATATAAATTAGGGTTTAACAATATATAATATTTTTACTATGGTGAATTTACAGTTGAGTAAATAAGTGTTGTGTATTTTCTTGGTTTAAATTATTCTATAGTTTGTGTTCTGATATAATCAAATTGTTAAGAAATAATGCCCCGAAGAAAGTAGATCTCTACTAAAGCTATCATCTTTTTTAACACTTTATAAATCTAAATTAATTTTTTGTATAGATTTGATCTAATTACTCTATTCACCAAAAATTACTATCTAAAACAAAATTAATATATCTAATGTATATATAAATTCTGTATTTTGTTCACTGGGCCCTTTTCTGAAAGTGGATTTACCTGTTTCAAAAAGTTTTCGAATAATTAAATTTAGTCATCAATGAATGAAGTACTTTTACAGAAGTAAACATCTGGTTGTGGATCCTAACAGACCATTAATTTTGTAAACGCTTCTCTCTTGTAATGTCAATTAAAACGTGACCCTTTGGTTATGAGGTTACCGTCCCCGTGGTATGGGTTACACAATTAGTTAGTTCTTCATATAGGGTGTAGAGTAACTACCATTACAGTCAAACATGGTTTAAATAGCACGCCACCTTTATTCACTTTATTTTTTAGGATAGTTTGTGTTAAGTTCCTTAAAACCATTGATAAAATTTGTCAACCACAAAAATACATATATACCTAATCACACCATTGCCTTAAGGGGTAGGCAATAAACTGTGCCTATTACTAAAAAAAACTTTGTACTTAATTCACGTCCTCACTAACTTTCTCCACACTTCCTTATCCTTGTATGCTCCTTTTTCCTCAACAACATCCATACATCCTCACTAACTTTCTCCACACTTCCTTATCCTTGTATGCTCCTTTTTCCTCAACAACATCCATACATCCTCACTAACTTTCTCCACACTTCCTTATCCTTGTATGCTCCTTTTTCCTCAACAACATCCATACATCGAGTCACATTACAAACATACTTAACATTTAAATATTGCTACAAGCATTTTAAATATATATATATATATAATTTACTTTCAATACTAGTTAAATAAATGGATATTTCAAAATAATTCTATTAATTTTTTGAAGAAAAACTCTACATATTTAAAAAAATAAAAACGACTTTTACAGTGACTATAATTATTTCTAGAATTTATTTCTTTTTTGTCATAAGTACAACCCAAAGGGGTAGTAAGATGCTGTGCCAAAATAAAAAACAAAAATAAATCCCGTCAATTGTAATTCACCGTATGGCTCTGTACACTAAGAGAGGAGGGATAAAAGATGATAGAGTTTTATTGGAGATACAGCCGAATATACGCAGGAAGTTAAATACTGAGAAGCCCTTTAGGAAATATCAACTAAGTGAATCCAGTCAGGATTTGAATCTCAATCCCTCTGCTATAAGCAAACTATACCAAAGGAATCAGATGACTGTATCCACCACTGTGTTGAATAAAGTTATTCAAAAACTATTTTTCCAGAGTTAATAAGGTGAATTTATCATCTGAATGCCAAGCAATGAATAATTGAATAATACATCACATGATTGTGAGATATTTGGATGTAGATAGTGTTCGATAGTATCTTTTTGCCATCTATGAATATCGGTTAATTTCCTTTAAGAAAAAAAGCGTGAAAATGTTTCGAAATGTTTTTCTTACTAACCACTATACAAATTCAATGTGAGTAAAATTGTCTTCAAACTTTTTTTTTTATCGACAACTGAAAAGTTTTTCTTATCACCTATTTCTTCTCATTTGGTCATTGGCATTTGATGGGGGTAAAAATGTCACAAAAATATTAACTTTCACTTTCTTGAAAAGCTTCGCTAACAATACTGAGCGTAATATGAAACACACACACAAACACACACAATATCTTTTTTTTACCTCCATTAGTGAAGACCACTCAAGGTGGCTTGTGACAGTCATAAATATCTACATCTAGGGCCATGTTCGTCCAAGCTATATTTTTCATCGATCGTTCACTTATTTCAAAAAGTTAGTCTACTAAATTTTGTTATACTTTCCCATTTATAGAAAGGATTGTAATTGTTTAGTTTGCCACCTCATTATTACTATGTATTCGGACATTTTATCTACCAATTAATTAAAAAAGTTTTGTTTCACAATTTTGTGTGTTCTTCGCTCTTTTCAAATATACCTTTCTATACCTGAGGCTAAGGCCAAAACAATTAATTAATGTATTTCATTTGAACCTTTATTTATTTTTTTAACACCTTTTCTTATCATCCAATCGAACTATATGCCCATGTACTAATTACGTTAATGGAAGGAGGTAGGTTTAATTTTAAAGGAAGTGTACTAGGACTTTATTTGAGTGAGAGTGGAAAATCATTTACCAAAAACAACTTTCAGTACACCCAATCGATATTGAACAATGATCTCCCCATCATTGGCAGTCTAGTCTTTTGCAAGAGTGATGCCTTGGATCATGCCACAGAAGGTGTTCATTCTAACTTGATGTTTAGATAACATTTTAGAACACATTCTAAAAAAATTGTTGAAAGTATGGAGTGGTTATAGTTAGAAGTTAAGGCTTGAATAAATTTCTCTAGAAAGATATATAAAAATTGAATTAATAGATTAAACAGTGCTAAATTGGTTGATATATTAATTGAATTTACAAATCAAAATGTATAATTTTAATATACTTCTGGTGGAAAAACATATTGTAAGATATTAACATTTATATTCAATTAAAATATATCATCAACTAAACCATAAACTAGTTGATGAAAAAGTCTAAAACATAGGTTGACACGTCAACAATATTATTACAAAAACTTTTAAGATACAATATAGTATGGTACAAAACGATGTTTTAGGTTCAAATATGTTGTGAAATAAAATAATTAAATTTGAGGTTAACCCCTGCCAAACAAATGTTAATGAAGTAATTAAGTGATGTGGAATAATCTAAGTATTATCTGTTCCTTTGTCCCATTACTCCATTGTGATATCCGGCACTGGAAAGATGCTGGATTAATTCATTCCGACATGTTTCGGTACTTATGATATCATAATCATGGACATTAAGTCATCGTGAAAATCACGATGTGTTATTACGATGGCAATATGTTAACTTGTAATTTCAATTAATACATCCACCAATTTAGCAACTGTATAGATTCAAGTTTTATATATAATTATAGAGCAATTTATCTAAGTATTAACTTTTAAATGATATAAAGATGTTACATGGTCGTACCTCTATACAACATCATGATGTTTAATCTGACTCTAAAATCGCGTATGGCCTACAAAAAACTTAGTTTTAAAAAGCTCAAAATATTTCGAGAATTGCTATACTGATGTTGTTTAAAATGATTGTAGGCAGTGTTTTGTATCATTGGTATTCCAATTAAGGTACTCTTACCCCTGGAGCTACACAAATACATCCTAGAGGGAATGTAAAATTTAAGTAAATATAGCCCAGAAACATTGCATAATCCAGTTTATATCTGCGAGTTAGCTGCAAGGGTGTAAGGATATGATCTAGGAGCGCCAGTATGATCTTATCTCTCCTAGATGTAGAGTAACTTACATAATATTTAGCTTACATTATGCACTAACTAACTTTAGGGATACAAAGTAGGATATAAAATACTGTATCTGAGTACGTGATAAAAAATGTTTGAATACCAATGTTATAGATAACATTTTTGAAAATTCTCTAAAAGAATAGTTTAAATTGAGGAGTGGTTATAATGAAAGTTAAGACTTAGATAAGTTGCACTAGAAAATTATAAAATTATTTTATAAATCGAGCATTTAATAAAGAAGTTTATATGTTTAGTGAAATTAACAAGCACAGAAATTTACAATTTAAATACATTTTATTAAGAAATATAGTGTATGATCTGAACAATTATATACAATTACAATTGCAGCATGAATAAATTGTACATTTTTGTGCTTGCCAATTTCACTCAACATATAAACTTCTTTATTAAAGGCTTGATTTATAAATTAATTCTATAATTTTATAGTTCAACTTATCTATGTCTTAACTTTCACGGTTATAGATGAAAAATAAAAAAAACGTATACTTGGTAGCTTTGGAAAAATTTATTTTTCAAACAGCATTTTTATGTATTACTGATGGGAGTGACAACTCCAAGGTATTTGGAATTATTCCCATGTCATCAACATAAATACATTAATAACATGATAAACCCGGTAAAAATGTTGTTAGTATGGTCTAAATTAATATTTATTAGTTAAATAAACAATAGTAAAATTTATCAATTTATTTTACAAATTTAAAATAATTGTGTTAATATTGCAATTTTTTTTACATTGTTTTATCATGTCATCATAGTACTTTGGACATTGAAGTGGATCAAAAAGTCCCGATTTTAAAATACCTTGGATTTTTACTTCCCTTTGATAACTGCATACTTATTTTTTTAAATATTAAAAATTGATTAATTTACTTATAGCTTATTTGATGAAATTCGACATTTTTGGAAAATTTCCTTACAAAATTTTCTTCAAAATGGAGATGATTTTACATGATAAGTTAGAGTATTTGTTTGCTTTTGTGAAGTCAAATCATTTAAAGATAATTTACTTATTTTTTATAAAATTTTGTAACCAACTACAATGAATAAGGTATTATGTAAATGTACTTAGGGTTGTGTTTTACAATTTTTTAAAAATACAATCTTGAGTTGAATAAATAAGGGCTAAGTAGATTAATTGAAAATTAAAATATTGGAGGTTTTAAAATTGCCCCTATTTAAACTATTCTAACTACAGTGTTATTAGAATTAAAAAATTACATTGGTAGATTGTTTATCTACTGAAATCCCAAATCAGCCGTAAAAATCTCAAAATAGAAATTGTATCTTCCTACTTCACAGTAGCATGTTGATGGTTGATTGACCAAACTATGATACGCACTTAAATTAAGCTAGTATTTAAGTCGGTTGGCTAGTTTTTAAGTAAGCTTATTTTTAGGTTGGCTCTGAACAAGTAAGCTAAGAATTATTATTAATATTATTTTTTATAATATAATTTGTACATGTGTTCGATTGCACTGAATATTCATCTAAGTATACCTAGTGTAAAAATTACAATAAAATATAAATGATATTAGTTAAAATTTAAGTATAATAGATTTGATTACCTAATAAGTGTAGCTAGTTATGAAATTAAATAAGTAAATTAAATTTTCATTTCCCATTTTTAAAATACCATATCTAACCGACAGATGTATATGTACCATCAAGATATTTAAAATACTTTTTCCAAATAGTGTTTAAAATACTTTTTAAAATAAAATGATTGAGATTTACTAACATATAGTAATACCAAGAACCTACTAAGCTCAAGATTATATTAGCTTTCTCCGAATGCATCTCAAGAACTAAAGAAAGTCAACCCATTTGGATTATATTTTAAATGATAAGAAATACAAAAATTTCAACCTTCATCCTTAATTTTGGAACTTAAAACTAAATGAAGAAAAATAAATTAATATTAATTTCTCAAATGTGTACTGTAATTAATATAGCTCTTACTCTATTAGGGATCATTATGCATCTGTACACCTTTTTAAATCAAGGTCAATGAATTAATTACCACCTCAACTGATGAGTACGTGATATACATTTCAAACAAATATATTCTGATTTTTCTACTATGGGATGGTCGAAGCTCAAATCCTGGCTTGTTATAAGAAGAGTTGCTTTCGTTTAAATGGCTTATCACTCCTCCTCCACACAAATGCTGAATTTTACCTTCCTCATTGTTACTATATTAACATTATTAATATTATATAAAAAAATCCCAAAAGAACATCAAGAGGTTTCTAAAAGGTTAACCAAAAAAATCTATACATGATAAACCTATATAAATTATTTCGTAATTTATCCAGGATTTTAAACTATATTATTAGAGAAACAACCTTACAGTCAACTAGAAAGATAATTAAATTTAAGATACCCTTAAGCCTAAGACTTATCAAAATGTAGTTTTCTTTATACTTCAATTGCCATCGTAAATATTGGAATAAGTTTAATCTTTTCATCTTTTTCACTTGTTTCAATTCCACTTTTTTTTAAAGCAAAATACGGAATTTCACACCATGATCAGGTAAAAACTTTATCACCTACCTAGCTAATGGAGTGAGACAGGCTATTAAGTTATTTTTACTACCTCTTATTGACATTAACTACATCGTAAGAAACCTGATCTGTCTTGCTTGATTTTTGACACACATCTTCTTAAATGTCTTTTAATCGATGTTTGATCTTGCATCAAATTCATACACTTTATTTTAACTTTCATGACACTTCTTTTGTCTTATGCCTTTGAGACTTTTGTTTTTTAAATTTTTGCATTAACTTCCCCTAATCACTGGGCATCATTAGCTTTATATTATACAAATATTAGTAAACTTTAAAAAAAATTTATTTATTTACACTCCTCACCGAGAAACTAGGAGAGCAAGGAGAAAACATGGAATTTTTTGTTTATA
>CABFWB010000713.1:182348-211764 GCA_902151455.1 Timema bartmani | reverse complement strand
GGATAAGTCACATGTTGAAAGCCATCCCCAGTGTTATCGGTCCAAACTTGAACCTTAAGGTAATTAAATAATAAAATTGATTAAAATTAAGCCTAACAATACAATTGAAGTGAAAATTTATTTTTGATGTGTATGGGTGGATGAAGGGTAATATGTTGAACTTAAATTTGGCTTGGATAGTTTTAAAATTCTAGTATTTGATTCTTAAAAAATAAAATAAACTAGTTAATATATTGGAATCTTGGTTCCCAAGATCATCTGGCCCTTTTTAGGAATCTTAATCTATCTAATAACTCAAGTTATCATTAATATAATATATATTAGGTTCATTAAATTAGTATATTAGGTTAATTAATTAAAGCCTGTGTTGAAAGGCATTGTAGCCAAAATTGCCGGATTTTATTCATTTATCAGCTCACTATAAGAAATATTCAAATGTGATTGCTTATATCTAGCAAGGTAAATATAATGTTTTGAACTTTGTACATTTGTACTCGGGAAAATTTGACCTTCAAATAATTTTAAAAGAATTTTATTTATAATGTCTGTGTTATATTAGACAAGATACAGAACAAAAATCTGTTTAACAAATACAAATCGTGCTACTCTCACAGTAGACTAGACTGTCGTTGACGGGGAGGTTTAGGTTCAAATCTCGGTCGTGTGTACTGAAGTTTTTTTTTCCAAAATTGCTTTCCACTTTCCCTCCACGCAAATTCGGGAACACCTAATCTGATCTAAACTTCCTAATCCCTAAAACCATTAGCGTAGTGAATGCATAAGCATATAAACCGAACAAGTAGTAATAACTGGTGCTAAAAAGATAGTAATAAACATATAGTATTTATTATAAGATTTAACCGATTTTCCCAATGGGGCAAACCCTAGTATGTTACAATGCTATTTTAAAACTTGAACTTCAAGTTTTATAAATTCTCAAGTGGTGACAGATGTGTAGGGGTGGGGATAAAATATACATTGGGCATCTAATGGTTTTGGCACATAATTTCTACGCGGTAACTCCCTTACGTGCACCCAAGAACCCTTGCACTTATTGCACTTCTCTAAACCCTCTAGGGAACACTTTGAATAATACCACTTCTAACTCTCTCAGGAGACTGAGGGGCGTTGAAACAGAAGAAAGGGAATATTCCCTGAACCTCTAGAGAGCAATAAGGAAGGGGGGTGGGAGGAGATAGTAAATGACGTCATAAGGTTGAAATATAAAATGTCCTAAAAACTCGTGGATATGATGTTAATAACTATCTTTTTTTCCCTACTATACCAGTAAATGTTGTATTGATTGACTCCTTAACTTACAATATTAATATGAATAATTATATACGTTATATTCTTGTTATTAATACAATTTTAAGCTACATAGCTAACTTGTTTAAACAAAAGCTTTAGTTTTTAATAAATAAGCTACGCTTTTCATTCTTTAAAGACGATCATGTAGAATACATATAGGTTCTATTAATTAAAATCTAACAATCAGATCACCATGAGTATTAAATAATATAATAAGATCTACCTCCTATATGGTGATGCATCTAACTTAAAAAGTGACAGATTTTAAATATCTACTAAGTCTAAATTAACTAAATTAATTCTAAGCTAATAATAAGCACTATGAAAAGATCTAATAATTGAAAAATCATTAGTTTTGATATAAAAACAAATGAAGTTATTTGAAAAAGTCCTATAAGATTACTTTTATCCCTACGTCTCCTTTACCTGGTTGGGCTTCACGCACATTTTAATCTCTCTTTTTTGGTATGAACGAGGAAGATGTTTTTAAAGGAAATATACCTGGATATTTTTGGAGGGAGGGGAGTAAAGGATTTAGGAAAAATGCCACTATCTCACCAAGCCGTCAATTGAATATCAATCTTACAGTCACTGACAAGTCAGAATAATTGAGCTTGACATTTAGATAGTATATTCCCCAATGACCTCAATTTGTGGTGTTGTTTAGCTTAGAAAAATATTTTAAAATACATCTATTTAGTCTAATATAAGTTAAGTAAGGCTTACTTATCATAAAAATAAGTTATTTTCAAAATGTTGCAAACATAGTTTAATAGACAAAGAGATACTAATAAGTAGGAAATTTTCAAACAAGCAAACACAAAGTGAGTTTGAAATTTTTAATAATTAGAAATTATGGGGTGATATAGGTGCATACATTTTTTAATTTTTCCTTCAATTAATCTTAAAGTTTTGAAATAATGAATATTAATTTATATGATTGGAAAACTTCATAAATTTGCCTATTTTTATATTATAATATAGTATAAAATCGTATTTTTTAAATTACTAACATGATATATATTTTTTGTTAAAATTAGATGGGTGTTTATTGAGGGGAGAGCGATATTGTTTTTTCCAAAACTTTTTTCATCTTTATTTAAGTGTGAGTAATAAACATGTAGAACAATTGTAAAGTAAACAAGATCCTTAAAGTTTAGGTTCTGGCAAGAATATCTCTTACTATACATCAACCAATTTGAGTTTCCAGTCGAACCGAGCTATGTTCAGACGCCTTTCTCACTAAGTGAAGTTCGTGCCCTTAGATCTTTTCACAAGCTTTACCAACTTTGAGTGAGGAAAGGGATTATCTTTATTCCTTTTACTGTCTTCAAAACAATAAAAGATAAATAATATTTGTTGATAGAATTACAAAAACCACCTTGTCGGTCGATTTCACAGAAGTTCCTCTACATACATGCATACATACATACATACATACATACATACATACATACATACATACATACATACATACATACATACATACATACATACATACACACATACATACACACACACATACACACACACATACACACACACATACACATACACATACACATACACATACACATACACATACACATACACATACACATACATACACATACACATACACATACACATACATACATACACACACACACCATTCTCTTTCTGGGTAGGAAATAAACTTGTGCAGATAACTAAAAAAACACAGCTCCGTAATTAATACATCCTCATTATCCTTCTCCACATTTCACTATTCTTGGATATTTCCTTCGCTTATACAACATCCATACACCGAAACTTACGTGCTCTTTTATTCTTAAAATCTTAAAGTTTATGTTTTTCTCTCATTCATCAAACACAGTTATCCACTTCTTAAATGGCCTAACCCTTCTTTTGATCCAATCACTCTACCTTCATATATATACACTGTCACTAGATCCAAAAACATCCTTTAAACATACCCAAATTAATGTAAGACGCTTCTTTCACAACTAATTATTGGAATTCTTTTCCATTCCGTCAACACCCATTCAATACTGAATCAATAAGAGCTTTTCCACACACATTTTTAGATATCTCATTCCAACCGCATTGCCTTCGTAATTATATGAAAGTTAAACGATGCCGTTTTTGCCATTCATACTTTTAAGAAATCGCAAATAAAATAAACTGTAAGCGTACACCTGTTAAATTAGTGAATGGATACATAAAATAGATCTTCTTATCTTTAAAAAGTATAATTCATTGACTTAAGCATTTATTTTAATCATTTTTAGAGAATTTAAGATAAACCTTTATAATATTACATTAGAAATATTATTACTGATAGGCCTATACGGCTCAATACACAAGCACACACACATATATATAATTCATAAATTATATATATTATATATATAATTCATAAATTATATATATATATAATTCATAAATTATATATATATATAATTCATAAATTATATATATATATTTAATTCATAAATTTTATATATATAATTCATAAACTACCAATCTACACATATAGCTAATAAATAACTATTTATTTTGGAATTTTATATATTTTAATTATATTCCTATTAAAGTTTAATAATATTTAGGAAATGTTTGGGTTCTACAATTCATATACTTACATAAAAAATGTGTTATGAAGTTTTCAATCTATTCGGGCATTAAATAAGTTATAAGCGTATAGCTCGAATGGGTAATAAGACGTTGGGCTCAAAAAACTAATTTATAAGTAAAAGGGTGGACCCCTTTTGTGATTTTCGCAAATTTTTTACTTAAAATAAGAACCAACACACACTGCTTTAAATAAACAAACTCATAGTAGGCTTATTTGAACAAATCCTTTTTTTTACAAAATGTCAGGAGTGCTATCCGTGTAACCAATTGCCTAGGTAAACAAGTTGTTGGTTTTTTGTTTTTGTATTGTATTTGTGTGTTTTAATTAAGCTATATAAGCTTACTTAAGTTGATTTTTATACCAGTATTGGTGGTTAAATTTAAAAAGACCACAGTATTATCACCTCTGGTTTACCGCGGACAGGGAGTTCAAGGTTAGATTCATGACCAGGAATACTAGAGTGTTTTTCTTTAAATGGTTTCTCAGTCTCTCTTAAACCAATTACGGATATTGTTTCTTCTAAATTAATATACTGTTATCATGCTGAAAACCCTAGAATATATATGCATAAAAGTTATATTGAGAGAAGGAAGTGGTATGTAAAATTAAATTTATGTAATTTAAAATGTTAATATAAAAACATGATTAAACTAAATATTCTGAATCTCTCAAAAAAAATTTATATCAAATAATATTAAGAACAAATTTAATCAGATATTGCCTAAACACTCATCGATAGGATGTTTAATTACACTTTTCTAAATGTAAGAATTGAGTCTCAAAACATAATATTTCTTATTAAATCTCTTTGAATTGAACCTTTATTTTTTCACCCAATTTCTTACAACCTCTTATTTTGAGACATTGTGGAGTGTAGTATTCTTTCCAACCACTTGGCACTCCTTATAAAATCAAAGACAAATAACGATAAATTATTATTATTTGTAGCAAAATTGTGGTAAACTTAATTTCCTTACATCTCTTTCACAACAAGGATTTGGTTTCTTATTTAAAAAAAAGCTTCCTCATTAAAATGTTGAAACAAACAAATAACACCTTTTTTTTTATACATAAATTACTTTGAAAGTATTATTTCTCTTGAATTAAAGGAACATACCTCTTTAAATTACAATCGTCCCAGTTAACTTCATTGTAATTATTTTAATTTAAAATCAAAGCGCATTGAATATATGGACTATACTTTATATTTCGTCAATTTAAATTTAAATCATATATATTATTTTTCTAAATAAAATTTTAATCTATGATTGAGTTTATGGAGTGAAAGCCTAGAGGATATTTACTCACCTATTAGTTATTATGTGTAATGGATTAGAGGGAATAATTTAGGTAAAAAATAAACTTTTATACGATCAGATACTAACCCTTATCCTTCCTCATCAACAAAAATAAAAATAAAATAGATATTCCTGATATTATTACGCGTTCCTTCAGATGTTGTTAACAGCCAGTCATCTATTACGTTCGAATTCAGACAAAATTGTTTTTTTATTTTTTTCACTAGATATAAAATTTGTGTCATTAAAGTGGACGGATGGATGATATTGTCAATTCTATTTTTACTTAACGTGAAATTTTAAAGAAACTAATCATATATTAAACGAAATATAAACCATCCAAGCTCTAGAATATAAATAACGCCAAGTCATCCCTGCCATCAAATTATCATTGGAAAAGAAAAAAATAAACTCCTGGAAAGGTGAGCCGTGGACTCTTAGCTCATTATGCGAACGTCTAACATTAGAGCTAAGGTGTTAGAAAAATAAACAATTATTTATACATACATATCTATATATATATATATATGTATTAGCTGTGTATTTTTAATANAAAAATAAACAATTATTTATACATACATATCTATATATATATATATATGTATTAGCTGTGTATTTTTAATACATATATAAACATTTATCAAACTGGTGACGGATTCATACGACTTTCCAATTTTTTTTTTTTTTTTGTGATTCGTGTTGCTATTACTCCATTTTCCAAACCATGGAACGAATTATTCTAATCCTTAAGGTTTTATTTTTCCTTTTCAGTTTTAATGTAGTTACGTGTCTTTCATTCTCATTTTATCATCCTTTTTCAACCGCACGTATGTGTATATCTGTCTTCTTCCCAGTTTTTTCCATCATTCTTCCCGATTCTCTTTCTGCTCTTTCTCAGACACAGTATTCTTCTCCCTCATTAAAGATAAGCTCTTGATGGAGATTTCAATGGCTTGAACCAGGTCTCGAGGTAAATTGAATGAGGGCACACAAAAGTGGCTTTATATAATTTATACTTAGCTACGACATTGAGATTCTGGAGGAGGTTGAAGAAGAGACGATGAGGTAGAGTCTGATATCTTCTGGGGAAATTGAAGGGCCTCTTCCTTGCTTGAAAGGATAGGTGTAGTCTTGTGGAAATATGAGGTAAATTTTAATCAATTACGTATTATTAGGTTACCTATGTACAATAACCCTCTATATTGGCTGGTTATATCTCCGTATTCAATACGCAAACTAGGCATTGATGGTTATTACCTCAGTACTTTACTGAAAGAGATAATCTTGAGGAACTGATCACCAAATATGAATATAGCTCACTATACAGTTTTCCATAAAGTTTGAAATCATAGGGAATTCATTTTATCAACGTATATGGAGTTGATTATTACTACAGCCATCTACTAGCCACATTTTTTAAACATATTACTTATACTATTTATATCAGACTAAACGTATTCAGACCGACAGATGCGGATGAGTGAATAGTTTGCCATTGCGGATTGCGCACTAATAAAATAATTACTGACGCCTATGCGACTGTATATTTATAGCCATCGTTCATTGAAATCAAATAAATTTGGTAATTAGTTTTTAAACCTATCTAGAACCAGGTAGCAATCATGTATATTTATTGATTGACCTATTAATCAAAACTATTTGTATATTTTGTGAATTAATATATTAATGAATTGAAATTTTAATAAAAGGATGTCTTGCTACATTATAATCTAAATAAATTATACGATTTTCCCCAATAGTGTATTAAAGCTTGGGCGAAAAGAAAATTCAAAAATAGGTTTAGAGTAAACTAACTTTAAGTTGGATTTCCACAGTAAAACAATCATAACGACCTGTTAATCACACTAAATACTCTTAATATATAAATATTAAACAGATGATTAGAACTTTTAAAAATTAAATAGAAAAGTTATATTAATTTTAGAGAACTATAACTTTTTTATGTATAAAAATAAAAAGTACTATCATTTATGATTAGGAACTACTATTCTCAGATACCCTTTTAATCAAAGCTTAAAAGCCATTTTAGAAAAATTAAACATTTTCTAAAATTCAAAATAAAAAAGAAGTCATAAAATTTAAATGTCATGTTAGAACCAATTCCATCAAACTGCTTTGTATGTGAGGCTAGGGACAGACAGATGGATATGAGGATGGAGAGAAATGTAAACTCCACTTTTTGATGTTAAGGTTCACATAAACAGTAAATATTTATTACAATATTGATATAAATTATTTCAAGATTAAAATATTTCCTCTTGATATGAGAAATTACAAATTTATTTTTAAAATAAAGGGTTGAACTTGCCAATACAAATGTATGAAAAAATGCTAAGAAGGTTTAATATCTCACGACTTCTCTTATTAATTTTAAAATTAACTTCCAAATTATTTGTTTTAAAACAATACAATTTTAAAAGAGATTTCAAATTATTTCATGAAGAAACTATTTTGTCAATAAATATATATAGCCTTAGTATTTTGTAAACAGTTGAGAAGAAAAAATTTTAGAAATAATTGAGAGCTATATAATTTTAATAAATTGTAATTTGGAATTCCTACGCGGTAATAAATTATAATTATAGAATGTAATACACAAATTTAAAAAAAATGTATAGGTACGTTTTGAAACAACAGATTAATATATTTTTACTTTATAAATTACATATGCATTCTCTGATGAATCCTACAATGAAAGTACAAGAACAAATCAAATTATACCTACATAAATAAATATATAATTCCTACGTTCCCTTACGAATAGCCTGTGCATACATCTCAAAAAACAGCTCCTCACTAACTTTCTCCACATTTTCTTTCCAACTGAGCTAAAATACAGTCGTAAATTTTACCAGCCGATTCATTTTTGGAACTAGAATAGCTTGCTCCTGTAACCATTAAAGAGGCTTATTTTGAAGAAGTATATCAGAATATACAAAATGAACTAAATCCTGGAGATCCTTGACCACGACGCATAGCTGGGAGTTATTCAAAGATACCTTGCCTTCGTACTTTGCCAAGATTCTATTGCCAAGTTTCAGCAATATTTAGACAAATAAGTATAGTTTTCGTCTTCACACACGCTGATGAGCATGCTGGGTGACAGGGATAGTTTCACAACGTATGAACATATCTAGGATCATTTCTGGCAGGCATTGACCTCGTCAGCTCTAGTGACTCGGAATGACCAGTGGAGTTTTCGGAAATCGAATGTTTAGCAAATAAAAATGTATCACTAAAAAAACCTAGATATTTGTTTCGGATTCAATCGATCTATGCGTTTTGGGTCAAAATAAATTTACCTTAATTTAATTTGTATATTTTTTGGTCAATATAATCTTAAGAAAATCCCGATACTTGTTAAGCTAGGAGTTATAAATAAACAGGGTTTAGCAAAAAAAATCTTCTTGTTTTGGTATTTGTTATTTGTAGTTTGACTCTATCTTGGTCTCTATACACCTTATCCTGACTGTCTGGGCCAACAATCACCTACTTTGCTGAGTTTCGCAATGGTCAGCAGTAGATTGCTGGTCTTGACAATTTATCTGGAGAACAGAACATTTCTTGGAAATTTAATTTGGAGAAACGGACTCTTCATTTTGGTTGTGGCGTGAAGAGTACATGGACTGATGTGAGTTCAAGTTAATGCTGGGATTAAGGAGGTCCTGTTTTAACCAGATAATTTTACATTTTTTACTTCTGTCTGTCTATCAGGATGTAGGTTCCACAATAGCTTTTCTATGCCTGAACCAATTTAAACTAAATTTTTCAACAACATTCTTTGAACCTAGGCCTAACAGCGTATATATGTATGTTTTATAGTTATACTAATCCATTTCAATGTGGTGGCCACTAAAAGGATTTCATTTAATACCTCCACTCAAATGATTTGAATTTAAAATTCTTATTCCTCAATTGCGTACCTACGTAGTGTACTAATCCATTTCAATGTGGTGGCCACTAAAAGGATTTCATTTAATACCTCCTCTCAAATGAATTGAATTTAAAATTCTTATTCCTCAATTGCGTACCTACGTAGTGGGATGTATTTTTTTTAAATTTGACATATATTGCGACACTTAAGCATAAATAACATTCAATCTTTATAGAAATAATATACTTATTAATCACACATAGTATTATTTTGATCTCTGTATAAATTAATCACCAAGAAAAAAATCAACTTTATATTTAAGGAAAATTCATGGGAGATATTTCAGGTTAAAATAAAAGATAAATTTTAAGATTGTATTAACAACAAAAACATAGTGAAAGCCTATTGTTTTTTATCACTGCATCTTTCTTACCCTTTTGGATTAAACGGATATGTACTAACGCTAAATTTGTTAGGGATAAGTAAGGTTCAAATTTAGAGGAAATGTACCAGCATTTTAAAGGAGGAAGAGTGGAATCCCATTTAGGAAACACGATCCTTAGTGCAACCAGCTATAATTCAAATCCCAATCTTCCATTCATTATTAGTCTAGCCTATTGCGAGAGTGACGCCTTAGACTATACGCACACCAAAATGGAATTGATCCACGGTTCACGGAAATAATTGTCTAAAAAGTTTAGCATTTTTACGTGATCTGCCTCTTACTATCCTTCAAGACTGTGAAGCCTACTACTAATTCTCGCATGAAAGGAAATTAGGTACACACTCGGTAAGGATTTGAACCCCGACTTCCCAAATCACTAATAAAACTGGCTAAACGAGACTGACATATTTTCATATGCCCCCACAAGTAGGAGTCACAACGTTTTTTACAATGTCTAATGCATCAAACTCGCAATATTATGGATTGCTTGGTACAGAAAGTTCAAGATTTGTATCTCGTCGGCGCCGGTCCGTCCTGTCTAGAAATAACTATCCACAATCCCCACTGTTTTACAACCCTCTCTCTACGCTATTGCCAATGCACTTACTTTGATGCACTTTCTTACACTTACATTTTTACAAGACTCTACCCGCACAAACTTGCATGGAACAAGGAATTAAATTTTGTGTTTTTTATTTTATGTTTTCTGGCTGGCCGGTAACGGGGATTTTAGGTTCTAGATACCACCCAGGTACATTGAGGGGTTTCTTATTCTCTAAATTATCCATCCACCCTCCAGATTCCTCGAAAAAATGTTGTTACACTTCGTCTGAATTAAATTTTCCTCATATCTTCTCACTATATTACGCTGTTAGTAATCATATTGTTACCCGATGGCGCGTGGTTCAAATGGCTGGCTCATTTAACCCGGTTTGCTAGTGATTGTGAGGTCGAGGTTAAAATCCTGGCCAAAGGTATTGAGGGTAGTTGGTCCTAAATGCTTTTCAAGCTTTAATACATGTAAAAATGGGGTACATTTCCTATAGCTATACCTTTCTAATCCTATACACACTGTCGTAATTTTAAATGTATTTAAACCAATTTCAGTAACCGTATGGCCATCAATATCGTGTTAGAGTGGCAAGCTAAGGATGGGAGGATTGGTCTTAAAATCTCAGCTGGGTTTATTAGGTGTTTTAACTCAAATGGTTCCCCAATTCTCTTCCACGCAAAGTCAGCTATATTATCTCTAAATGCTTCCTTCCTCATCCCAACCCCATTATAGTAGCTTTTCCTTAAATACGTGTATAACCTGAACAGGTAATAAGGCACGATGATATATAAAACATATATACGTATATATTTATATATACACATATATACGTATATATACATATATACGTATATATACATATAAATATTTATACGTAAGAGATAGGTAAATGGTTAAGTGTTAAGTAATATGTTGGTAAGAAGGGGAGGAATATTTTTGTATTAAAAGTATTAGTTATTTTTTAAAGAACATGTAGCTAATTTTTTTAGCCTTCAATGTTTTTGAAATCGTTCTAACAAACAAATAATAAAAACCCCGTTGTACCATAATCACGTTATAACTCAAAGAGACAAGTGTGTCCTTTCTGTATGATAGAGTGGATCCCCTCAGTTATCTGCCACACGCCGATAAACAAGGTGTTTAGTGATGGCAACACCTGCTCTTATTTTCTTCCCTGACAGTTTCAATGAGAGGTGGTTGATGGGCGAACACGCGTGTCTATTGGTTGTTGGAGGTCGACTAAAGCGATTATTCTTGTCGTGTGTGTGTGTGTGTGTGTGTGTGAGTGTACGCGCTCGTCACCGGTGACGCCGAGTATCCCAAGGTAATTCAATTTGTACCCCTGGCGTTGTGTCCGGTAACCTTGTTTTCTCTCTGCCCTGGAGGAAGATGTTCTTGGTGACTGGCCTGATATACAGGTTGCATTTTACCCCCGCAGCCATCTAATCCTTTCTTCTCTCTCGCTCTATACCGTTTCTGAACCTTTCCCTCTCTCTTTAAGTTCGACCTCTCTTGTTAAGCCGATAAGTAGACCCATTCAAGAGATTGTCAGAGAGTGTCAGCTTACGCCGTCCGTGTTTTATGGCAATTGGTTTATCTTACGATGGTTCTACCTTTTAAATGGCTCTTCAGTAAACTTATATTGTTTCAGGGAAGTATTCATAAAAGATAGGATTTTAATATTCTAATTTTAATATTAATGACAGTATATTCCAGCTTCTTTAGCAATTCAAACGCTTCTGATAAATATTTTAAAATAAAGGTTTAACTTCAAGTAATTGAATATTTTACTTTACTAAATATTAGTATAAAATTAAAGCTTACCAGTCAGAATCTGGCGAAAAATTGTTGGAGTCCATTTTATTGCTTGTCCAAGTCACAGGAGCTTAGTGAAACTTAGAATAAATTCATATGTTTTGTGATATTTGTGTTAGTCTACATCTCAATATTTTTTTATAAAATCAATTTTTATAACATTGTAAACCATGTGAAAATAACGTCCATTCATTTAAAGACTATCTTAAACTATACATAGATTGCGGCATCACTTTTGTAAAATTTGCTAATTTTTATATGAAAATTCTTTGACGTACATTAATTTATTAACAAAAAAAGGAAAGATTAAAATCTGTTTCGTCTTATTCAAGAAAAAGAAGTGAAAACCAGTTTAAATACTAAAATTGCTACTGCATACATACATACATATTCTAGAATTTTTTTAATTTCTGGGCACCTATTAAAGATTTAGTTAAAAAATATTTTCTAGAACTTGTTGAATCATTGTTGAAAGGAATTGCAACACGTTAAGATAGGTTTAGCTAAAGTGTTACTATGGGTTTGCATGTACTCTCGTACGTAACTTGATATATTTAAAAAGAACCTTTTAGAGCAAATACAAATATAGGAACAATTACTCTACATTGATAGAAACTAAATTTATTTCACAGCTCTTTGTAGGAGTGATTGTGAAATACATTGTTCAGTCTATATATATCCTTAAGACATAGATGTTCATGATGCAGGGATCAAGTATTGACGCAGATAGCAGTAATAATATATTGATTCATATAGTTATTAGCATATGAGACGTTACTGTAGTATAGCGCTAACCACAGTGAATGATCGACTAGAGAATTTCGATTTATTAAGCAGTCTAATAAACGAAATTTACAATCATATTCAAATTAAGCCTATTTATAGTTAAAGGATAGAAATATACGAAGTGAACAAATTGACTGAAAGTAAACTAAATTTGAATTGCTTTGACAATAAGACTAAATAAAATAGAATTTTAAATGATCATATACACTTGTTTTACTCATAAATTGTTTAATACACACCGTTTTGGTTGTAAAACATTTCTTTATTTAAATAACTTTAAATAACTATCAAGATAAGTCTTGCTATTAATATTAGGTGTTCTGTTTGACTACAGATCTATTCCTTTTGTCAGTGAACTTAGATCGCCAATGCACCCAGTCCTCTGCCTTCTCCTTCAGCTACCAGAATTCTCTTATTTTCTTGAAGCAATTCAATATTTCAGATCTCCTTCTTCCTAAGCTCGTCATTCCCTCAACCATTCCTTATATGACGTCATACAGAAGAAAGTTCCTCCTAAGGATGTTACTGATTCAGTATGCTTTGCACCGAGGAATCAAATCCAAAATGGTTTCCTTCTCACCCATTCTTATTAAGACTTATTTATTTGTAACCCTGTTAGTCCACGTGATATTCTCAAGTCATTTCCAGCACCACACTGCAAATCTCTCTTATTATCTCCTTTCCATTTTCCTGAGAGTCCAAATTTCTTCTCCATATAGCACGATGCTCCAAATGTAACATTTAAACAATTTCTTCCTCAGTTCCAAACTCAACTTGCCAGTCAGCGGTAACCTCCTTTGGTTGAAGGCCTACCTGGCCATGTCGATCATCAATCTACATTCCTTGGTGCAGTAAGCATCCTTTATCAACTAACTTCCGAGGTACTTGAACTGCTATTTGATTTCTAGCTCCTCGTTTCCTATTTTGATTCTAAGTGGCTCTTCATTTTTTTAGCTCACCATTACTTTTGACTTCTCAATGTTGATATCCATTCCTTATCTTCTCCTTATATCCACCAGCCAGTTCATCATTTCCTGCAACTCTTCCACGTATTTTACCGTGTTGATGAGGCGTACTCCTATCTTGAGATTGCTACGTACCGCCAGGGATTCTTTGTACAGTTACTCTCCATTCAATTTGAACAGACTCTGTGACAATGAGAAGCCCTGTCTTTCTCCTCTTCCTATCTATAAGCTGTTGGTCTTTCCATCAATCGGCCTCACCTTCACTCGCTGTCCCAGGTACAAGTTTGAAATCAGCCTCCAGTCGATACCAATCTTATTGAGTATTACCATCAGTTTCTTCCATTTCAATCCACACAAATCCTTTTGCCAGATGATTAAACCAATGTATACCTCTTCGTTGACTGACTAACATAACTCTCTCTTAAGTTATCCTCAGCATCCCTCTAGCCTCTGGATTATTTTCCGAATCAAAATTGGTCTTATTCCATCAAACTTTATATTTTCTGTTCCATTATCCTGTTGAGTAATCTTGCCACGATCTTCACCAGATTATAGATGAGGCTCATAGTCCTGTGGTAAAATAATTTCTTGGCTGGTTTCTTATTCTGTATATCCACCATGGCTACTTCTAGAAATTCCTTGGGTCATTTCCCTGTTTCGTAGATTGTATTTATAATTTTTGTCAGAGCCATTAATCCATTGTTTCCCTGTTACTTCAGAAGGTTAATTGGTATGTCATATCCAGACGCTTTCATTCTTCGCATATCCTTTATGACTCTTTCCTCTTCACTCTTTATAATGCTGGTTCCTTTTTCGTCTTTCTTTATTTACTCCTTGGCCATATTCCAGGCTCCCTGGTGTATTATCCTTGTAGTACCGTTTTTCTATAAATCTTTCCCAAAACACACGAACCTTTTATGGTCCATCACTATCTGACCTTTAAGGTTTTTTATTTCTATTTTTCACCAAACTTTGTTTTCAGTCCCGCCCAGCACCTTTGCTTTCTGGTACATGAGTTTATTCCTTCATTTTCTTCGCATTTCAATAATCTCATCGCATGTCTTTTATATAGTATTCTATTCAGTCATTCCTCCCTTTGTCTGTTTCTCTCCTTAACTCGTTTCTTAGCGTGGTATATTCTTTTTGTTGAAGTTTTTCCATTTCCTTCTTATTGCCATTTTTAAAAGGATGTATGTGGGTATCCAGTACATTCGTGCTGTTCAAGTCACATTTCCAAAATTGTCATTTATTACCTTAAAAATTATTCTCAACACTATTTAACTTCCTTCCCTCACTAATACTATCTTCTGTCACCTCACTTAACATTTGTTATATTGAATCCCTTATAATGTCATTCTTCATTTTAATATTTTTAAATCTTATCTGGGTTTTTTTTACTTGCTCATCTTCCTGATCCTCTCCCAATTTTTTTCAATATACGCCCCAGTAGGTTGAGGTCTGGATGTATGGAATGACAAAAAAAAATCCATAATAATTTTTGGGGTAGAAACTCATTCATAGGTAGTTTCGTGAAGAGTTGTTTTTCTAAAACTTTTGATATTTGACATATGGCTCAAAAATTTGGTTACAATTGGGTATCTTGCGAGTGTATAACATATAAAATACCTAAATTTTTTGTAGGTAAATATAATTTATGGTAGTGGACTGATGAATGGTTTTTTAATTAACTCGAAACGATTTCGTGCCAAAAGGATATCTCGATAGTGTTTGATAAAACAAATAACGCTATTCTTGTTTTTGGTGTAAAAAACTATTAATGGGTTGTTTACACTCAACTGATTTTCAAAAATATGAAATTTTAAAAAAATTGACATTAAGATTTGCTTCCAAATCTGTATATTTATAATGTTTGAAATTACAATCTATACTTTATATTTGTTGTTGAATTACACACTCATTTATCGGTAGTTTACATTTTTGTATTTTTTCAAAACTGTAAAAAAAATTAAAATGACTAGCTCAATTTGATTTCATACGGGTGTCTTGGGAAAGTTTGACATGAAAATAAACATTATTTGATTTCAGGAAAAAATTTGATAAATGATCATTTGATGCTGAGTGATTCTTTAAATTTTGAACTATCTTGAAAATGTCCAAAACTATTTTGAATAAACTATATTTCTGGGGATTGTTTGGCATGAACATGACAATTAAAGAAGTATACTTAATTTTGGAGGGTAATTCGTTTATTGGTACGTAATTTACTGATAACTTTTTTAATTTAAATCTTTTAATAAATGATTTTAGCTATTTGTTTAAAAAATGTTACCTTATAAATCACTTGTAATTATAAATAGTTATAGGGTATAGTTGCCAAAGATGGGTTTAACAAGTTTTACCATTTTTTGTGATACACCTACTATTCTCTAATTCTATAAAAATTATCAGTTTAGAATTAAAATACATATTATATAATGTTTAAACATATTGAAGGGTTAGGAAGACATAAATCAAAACTTAAAATGGGTCTATTGGACTGCATTGGGAATCCACGGGTAAAAATTGGCCCTCCCAAATTGATACTAAAAATAGATATAAATGTTTTTGGAAATATATTTAAGCTAAAAAATTTATATTGTAGGCAAAATAATCACAATAAAATTAAATAATACAATTTTTACTATATGATGCAAAATAAACAGCTCAACTTTTTATTTGTGTGTGCATTTATAGTTTAAAGAACTTAGTAGCTAGCATTTTAGTCAATATCGTAACAGTCTCAGCAGACAAATTCGAGACATTTTCTATATGCTTGAATGCCATCACATTTTTCATTAACGTTTCTTTTATAATGTGTACACAGCCTGATTTCATAAATGTGATCAAGTTTAGACAAGTGACAGAACTGTCTTTCCTGTCTTTCAAATATGAAATTACTTATCGATACAAATATGTAGATCGATTTTAATACAAATATTTAAATCGAAGAATATTTTAAAAAACCAATAACTTTCAAGCTATATTTCAACATTTATATCTCTTAACATTTCGAACACTTAAGGCAAAGTATTACGACCGTAAAAAAAAACTAACCTGAAATTTTGATGGATGTCGACGTCTCATGACCACCTGAACTTTAAAAAGTTGTCTTTGGAATGCCGTCTGTCTGTGTGTCTGTTTAAAATTAAAATCAAGAGTAGTTTAATAAAGGGCGAAAAGAGAAAAAATCGATTTTATCAGAATCAGCTTTAACGATTTTGATCAAAATTCGTATCTAGGCGTCAATTAAGATTATAAATAAACTGGATATATTCAATTTCCCATGAAAATTATATTTAGGGTAATTTAAAGAGAGGACATCTCCATTTCCCCACAACTATTTGAGATACTAAATAACTTATCATTGCAAAACTATTAAAAAAATATTTATATGAAATATAATTTTATAAAACCAACAGTTTCTGAGATATTGTCAAATATATTAATACAATTTTGTGAGCTTTAGATGTAAAAAGATACTACTTAAGTCTTAACGCAATAATTCTTCAATGCCATAGAGTAATGAAATATAACTAATTCTTTTAAAAAATGTTATGTTATTTTTCCTTAAACCTCTGAGAAGAAATGTTTGTACAATAATGATCTATCTCCATTCAAGACTCAATAGTCAATATTTACATTTTTTATGGGTCAAAATTTATAAATAAGGAATTTAATAGTACTTATATGACGAGGAGATGTGCAACATGTAATAAAAGTTTTACATAAGTATAGTGCAATTTATGCTTTGGTTTGCTAGTGTATATTATTTCGTTTCACATATATTACAAGTTTTGAGTAAATATCTCTATTTTTAAACAATAAAGCTAGAAAGTCCGTGCGGTGTTCCATACCATTTATCTCCTTTTGTTCCTTTTATTTTTATTATTATTTTTGGTGTACCTAGAAAATATTAAAAGCTTTCGTTCTCGCCTTCATTAACGGTATCATTAACAAATGATTTTGTAGTATAGATATTTTTTATCAATGGATACAGCATTGGAGGATAAACTACATTCTTTAAAAGAGCTGTTTGTGGGACTTTCTTTCTGATCAGAATTAATAATTTCAGCTTTGACATGATTTTCATTTCTTCTGTTCATAAACTAGATTGGAGGTAGATTCTTCATTAGTAGAATTTTCCCGCATAGTTTGTCTTTTAAAAGTGTTGTAGCCATTTAATTAATGTTGATGTTTTCACCATTCTCCATTATTTCAACTACTGTTCCAGGTGTGAGATCATTGCGCTATCGGGTTTGCATCATTTGCCTTTAAACAAAATTAATGTAGGTATCGTCTGTCCTAGCATGTACCACAGGCAACATATGTCATGTTCTCGCCGTGATTTGGGCCAACAATATGAACCCTATTGAACCATATAGATCGGAACTAGATTGTTGTTTATTTAAGGAAAGATGGCAACATTTTTCATCATTGTTGAGGTCAATTTGGGTTTCTTCATTACGTCTAGATCAAACATAAATTCAAGTGGTCTATTTAAGTAGCCATCTGCAATGGAAATATTTAGCTTAGCTAGCAGCTTTGGCGGGGTTTAGATTCTGGGATTTACTTCTTGATACTTAAGGATGAGTTTTTATAAACTGTCCAAATCAATTTTTACCTGCTATTTTTTAATTTACATTAAAAGTGTTTGTAATTCTGTTCAATTCTTTCTTTCATTCTTTCATCAGTTTTATTAATTTTCAACAACCATTAATTGACAATACATAAAAATGCAACATGATAATAAATAAAAAAGACATACACCAACCCCTTGGGGTTCTCGTAAATAAAAAACAATTTGTAATAAATTAAAGTGTTTTTCTGTTCAATTCAAAGTTACAGAAAACATTAATACTGATTACCTTTTCACTGATAGGCATGCCGATGTCATGTAATTGAACAAATCTAGCACACAGCTCATCGTCTTTATACTAGAGACAAAACTGGATATTACCGTTTCTTTTCAGTACTGCCACTATTAATGTGTTTGCACAAAGTCTTTAGTAGAATTTTGAAATTGTAAGCAGCCACTCTCACACAACTACCTCTGGTGATGATTAACATAGGATCCACCAACTGTCGCTGATACGAGTGTCAGAGTATTCTACTCATTTTGAGCTGCATATAGGAAAGCCTGTTTAGTATTTATTTTAATGATTTCTAAACACCATAGCTGTTAATGAAATATTTTCCCCTTTATAAAAATGGTCTAGATGCCATATTCATTCAGTTTGGTTTTCCATGAAGGTCTGAGCTCAAATATCACTTTCCCTCCACGTAATCTCGGCTACATCTCCCATAAATTATGCCTTACTCATCTTTACCATATTAGCGAGCCATAATAAGCTCTCCTAACCCAAATGGGTTATGTGATGTCATGAAATTAAATTGAATTGAATAAAAATTAAAATCTGAAAGTGGACCTCCTTCCCCTAAACTTAAGGATATTACGTATCCCAGACCCCCCGGTAAGAAATTCTTCACCCTTAAAATGGCTCCCTGTATCTGACCCTGTGTGTAGCTAACCTTTGTGGTGATGTACTTTCCAAAATAATAATACAAAAATAAAATACCATATATTTAAGTAACTAATCGTTTTTGTCAATACCTTAATGTATAATATTTATCAATTGAATTAGGAAGGTAGAAAACGTTTTAATCACCCATAAGCAATATAATTTATCATATGCATATTTAAACGCAGAAACACTCTATTGCAATATTTATCCAACAATAGCTGTTCTAAAATCAATATATTTAATGTGGTCACAATGGTTCCTCAATGAACACTCCATCGAAACTTCCATCAGCTCCTTCCCCTCCACCAATTGTTCCATTGCCACGTGCAGAATAGCACCGTGCCTGGCCGCATCTTGTTTCGATTGTCCCCGTTTTTATGCAAAGGAGACTGTACGTGCAAGGCATACGAGCGATATGGCATCTTCCAAGCGAGCGATGAGACCCGCCATCTTGATAGCATCGAAGTGCACCGTGGGGGGAAATAAATAGTAAATAGCTAGACACAGGGAAGGGTATATATGGAGGCGCCCGTATCGCGCGCAGCTTTATACGTTCCTTCCAAACCCCGACAACCCCCTTTCTACCCGTTCTCTGTTTTCATCCGCCCTTACAGAGTCGCGAAGCAACTTAAAAATCTATAGACTAGGCGCGCTTACAAGAAAGATGCAAGAGTGGGCGCTTGAATTACGATAGATTTATGTGAAGGGAATTTATAGCTTTGTACACAAATATGATAATAGCCTTCCGAAGGAAATGTGAGTCGTGCCAGGCTTTAGATTACAAGGACATTGAACAAAAATTATGATGATTGAATTTAACTCGTTTTTATTTAGTTTTTGTTTTTCGTGGGAGAGGGAGAAAAAAATGTACTTGCTTTGTAAATATGTGTTAACAAAGTTATTTTATTTTAGTCGAAGATAAATGTTGTGTATTTTGATTAAATAGGGGGAAAATGAATTTGATTTAAATTAGTTATTAATTAAAATATCAGTATATTAAATAATTTACACTTATATCTTTGAAATATATTAGTAAATATTCTAAACCGCCTGAACTCCTTGTTCCTGGGATTAAGTGCTTGCGGGTTCAAGCCCAGCCAAGGTAGACAGATTATTCTTGAACGATAAAAATCCATGGCACTGATAATCTTTAGAAGCGTTTTTCCTAATTAAATTTAAACATAAACTTCAAATTTATTTTTATTAAACATTAATATAAGTATAACGTTTGAGATATTACAGGTCTAATAATATAGTTACCATTCATTTTGTTTAAAACCTATGTAAATGTATATTTTATATAACTACATCAAATGGTTTTATAACCTCTATATTTAGGAATATTTTATTACTCTAACCTTAAGTGTAAGTTGACTTGTGTCTCAACGTTACAAATAAAAACATTATTTTTCATAAATTTTGATAGCAAGCATAATTTTATATTCTTAAGAATTTTAAAAACGCGTCGTAAATGATGATTAATAGAGTTAATTCATAATTAAATAATCAATATTATATACATTCTTTAACTCTTAGTGGTCGAACCTTAAGTAATTTAGTAAAAAACTATCTTAGTTTTGAAAAACATTTGTACAAACCCATGTAATGTATCATGGACAGTAAATAATAGTAGGAGCAACTTCAGTGGTAAAATGGACAAAGGCATCACTCTCGTAATATTGACTACTTCCGATGACGTGAAAATTGGTTTTCAAACTCCAATAGTGCGTACTTAAGTTTACTTTTCCCAAAAGATATTTCACGCTTTCCTCATGCAAATTTGGGTTCATTTCCTCTCAAATTCAACTTTCATCATCTCTGTTGCACTAGCCTAGGTTATTTATCTATGAATATTCCAAACGGGTAGGGTTACGCCTTGACCAAAATAATAATCAAAATATGCCGAGTAAAATTGTGTTTGACATTATATTCAGTGTTCTTGTCATTCCCTGTGTCACAGGGTTAGGATTTGATCCTGATCTGGATATATTATGGTTTATTTTGACGACTGACACAGGTAATTTACGGTTTACACGTAAAGATTACGTTGTACTGAACTATTGTTGATGGGATGTGAAGGTTCAAATCTCGGTTGGGTCAGCTTAGGACAGTTTTTCAGATGTGATTAATACATGTGTTTAACATATACCCTATTTAAGCAAATGAGGGTACTCTTTCTTAAACCACTCTCCTCATCACGGTCCCATCGAGTAGGCCTTTAGATTAAAACCTTGTTATATAGTTGAAAAATGCATAGAATAATTTTTTTTCCTCATTTTACAAATGAATGCTGTATAATTTCCTTGAAATTATATATATTAGTCTTGTTTACGTTCATTAAATAAT
This sequence comes from Timema bartmani, assembly GCA_902151455.1. Classification (NCBI taxonomy): domain Eukaryota; kingdom Metazoa; phylum Arthropoda; class Insecta; order Phasmatodea; family Timematidae; genus Timema; species Timema bartmani. Next base: position 190,211 of record CABFWB010000713.1, on the reverse strand, counting down.
TTATCATATTAATATGCTTATAAAGGTAGCTTATGTGTAGTTTATGGAATAAATGCATTTACAATAAAAATACTATTATTGCCTGGGAACTCAAAATTAAACTAGAATTTGGATAATCTCAACTACTTTTTCACCATCTAAAGACTAAAACCAATAATCTTCTACCTTATCAAGATTCTTACCAATATAGGTACCAAAAGTGGTCACCCAACGTTAAAAAATATAATTTTAATAACCATACATCCCACAGAAATGGAATGATGTAACATAAATATATATTTTAGTACCACGTCTTACTACCCGTTTGGGCTGTACACATATGTACTAATTACGCTATGGCTTTTAGGTATATGGAATTTTTTTTATATATATTTATATATATATACATATATATATAGGATGTATATTGTGTACCCTTATTATTGCGTGGAGGGAGAGTGGAAAACATTTTAGGAAAAAAACATTTTCAGTACACCTGACCAAGATTCGATCCTCAACCTCCTTGTCTTCTGAAAGAGTGACGTCTTAGACCATGCATCCATCAAGGCGCGCACAAATAAACTTAAATTTGATATAAAACTGAAAATGAATAATTGATGGCAGGGAATGTACCTATGTTATTCGATGTTCCCGGCTTCACTGTTCTATTACAGTGTCGACGGGTGGTCTGATCGAAGGGGTGGGTAGGTAACACCCTAGAGATTGAGTAACAATGTAAGGACCAAGTAAGGGGGTGGGCTTAGGGGGCTCGGTTTAGGGGTTAGGGGGCATGGGGACCATTGAGAGGAACGTGCCAAAATTGGGTAAAGCCTTTGTGTAAATGTCAGGAATATATTGGTGGTTACAGTAGGGGATTGGGCTGATGTCAGGGGGTTGATGGGGGGAAAGTTGGAGATTTGGTCTGGAGGGCATTGTCAAAAGGGGAGGTGGCGGTGACTTTTATTGCACAAGTCTTTTCGAATGTTCGGGCGTCTCCTTCAAATTTGAAGAGGACTCAAGAAGTGTCTGCACATTTCAGAGATTTTTTTTTTTTAAATCAAGAATAATAATGAACACATGGTAAATTATTTGTTGTTTTATTTAAAATATTATTTGTTTGTCCATGTTGTTTGATGTGCACTGACGATAGACTAAGTACAATACACCCCATCCACGTTAAATAGGGGGGAGATGGGGGTTGGCAGCAAAAAAAATATTTTTATTGAAATATTGGTTTAAATTCACTAACGCTAACCTATGTGGGAAACCAAGTTATTTTCTTGGTAATACTATAATATTAATAAAAAGTGTAAATGAATGCTATTAATAATATTTCACTAAGGATTAATCCAAAATTGGCTTTTTCGTAACTAATCGAAAAAACGAAACATATTAATAATACTATTATTATATAATTTCTTGTTCCATGGTTGTGGAAAAAATATATATTATAGTGCATGAAATGTTAAATTAAAAAATTAATCATTCACATTTATTTTATCTTGTTAAAACTAGCCACAAAAATAAATATACATTTTTTGATAATCTTAGAGAAAGATAGCCATACAAAATATCATTTACAAATTAAAACTTTTGATTTTATAAACACCTGCAGATGAACACAACCTTTCATAGTTTATACATCGTTATCAACAACCTTCATTTCATCTGGTTAACCAGCTTCATTCGTTAAGAGAACGCAGCATTTTTAAAGCTATCGTTTGTATAACATTTTATAGTTAGCCAGAGATGACGCTTTCACATATAAGAAACAAACAAACGGTTATTTTTATATGCTTGTGTTTCTATAATGTAAAATCCCCTAGAATAGAAACAGAATTAGAATCAAATTAATTTTTGTGAGAACTTTAATTGCCAAATTTGATAACAATTCAAAATATGGGCTAGCAGATCATATAGTTTTACGAATGGATACAAGAGAGATGATATGATAACTTTTGCTAGCTTTCAGTTACCTCCACTGCAATGGCAAATCAAATTATATATCCATGACTTCAGCCAGTGGCCACGTTGATAAAGGCGTCAGACTTGCATTGTCTGGTTTGCCTGCGATGAAGTGTGTTGAGGGTCAAATGCAAACAGAAGGGGAAAAAAAGACGATTATTTTTAAAACACGGCTTCCAAAGTTACACGCATATGGAGTTACACTTTAACTTAAATAATATATAACATATCTCTGGGCTGGTAATAAACATAAATGAAAAAAATCAATGATTCTTCCATTTAAAAGAATATAGCAGGACTATGCTATGAAATACCTTTTATAAATTAAAACATTTCTTTGGCAGTTAGTTATGATAACATTTTACTATACTATTATTTTATATTATAGGTCTTGAAAATATATATTTAAAGTAAAACTGCAAATCACATAACTTGACTTATAAATATATATTAAAGTAGGATTAGTAAATTTTGTAATTATTGTAGGATACAGTTTATCCCAACAACATACTAATACATAGTATCACCGACGATGTGATTTCTTAAAATTATTCCTTACAATTTATAACATGAATACCAATTTATTCCATGTTTACACAAACCAAGATGTCAGTAATAAGTCACAAGCAATGACCTCTTTTTTTTATGCATTAGGTCTTTCTATCTGGTCTGACTATATTCCTATTTATATTAATGAGGTAGTGATGAGAAAGTTAGAATTTAAAGGGGTCGAACCGACATTTGCAAATCGGTAAAGATCGTGTCATGTTTTTAGTCTACAGATACCCGTTTCTGTGGTCTAATGATTGAAAGTATCACACTCTCATAATGTACTAAGCTTCAAAAAATGAGAAGATTAGTGTCCGAATCCCGTTAGGTTGAACTGAAGGCGTTTTACTAATAAAAAACTCCACTCTCCCTCCAAGTATATGCGGGTTCACTTTTTATATATTCAATCTACCTCATCCCATACATTATTTAAATTAGTATAGATGCGTAAATTTAATATGGATATTATAGCATTTTGCTAAGAAAAAAGTTTAACATATATTAAAAATGTATTAAACATATTATTTTATAAAGATAATATATGCCAGATCTTCAGTTTGACCTATTTTCTCAATTGTTAACCTGTAATAGAATTATATTAGCGTGAAAGTTGTGTATTTTTATCATATTTGTCAGATATTCTATAATTATACTTTCTATAAATGTCAAGCATGAAAATGTTCCTATAGTTCAACTAAACATACTTTTTTTTTTTTACCGCTTCGAATGAAGAAGTGATACACTTACGTCCTTCTTACCCGACCAATCCTCGAATGGATGCTGGCTTCTAACCACTGGTAGCTGTAACAATAGAACACACCTCTCCACAGTCGAAACAATGGAAAGGTCAACAATATAGACTGTTCATTCCTCTTGTGAATGTTGTAGTCAAGTGGTTGGCAGGATGCAGGTGTACACCTGGCGTTTCTGCTCTACCTCAAATTCCGTGAGGTAAATGACACCTACAAACAGGAGAAGTACTTTGTAATTTATTCTTTTTTACTTTACACCCTGTCTATCCTGACCGGTAGAAGTCTTTCCCTTGATGTATTATTATAAATTACTCTATATTATAAGCTATGCTACTGTTGAACAATTCAAGCCAAGCTTACCATCATTCAGGGTAAACAAAGAATGATTTAAATTAATGAATAGTAAAATTGCACACAGAATGTATACGACCATAAAAATTCACCATTAACGAATGATTTAAAACATCAAATTTCAGACCACGATAAACAAACTCTGTTACACTAGTTAAAAGTCTTAATAATTATATATTATTATCTAAGAAAATTTGAAGCAAAAGAAAATTAAAAGTCTTAATAATTATATATTATTATCTAAGAAAATGTGAAGCAAAAGAAAATTAAATTTTTTTTTTTTCTCTCATTGAGTGGAATGTTTAAAGATTCAAAGAGCCCCCCTTTCGTTAAGGAGATGCTTAAAATATTTATTAAAATCATTTATAAATTATAACATTTCAAATTTTAATCAAATTAATATATAAATCTTCAACTGTATTTGCAGATAAGGAACCAATTTTTATTAAATAAAACGTAAATGGGAGACATTCCTTCTGTGTTGGTAATGACATTTTTCTTAGAAGAAAAAGATGACGGAAGGCCCCCGTATCCCGCTCTGCCGTGTGTGAGAGCCGACTCTACTACTGCTCTCTCCACATGTGCAACTAAGCTACACTAGGGTGGGGTACTACGCGTGCGTCAGGCCAAGGCCTATGCACTTTAAAATGCGGGCAAGTAAGAAAAGAAGTACGACTCTATTAGAGTAGGGTAGGGCAGGCCTGGCAGACAAAGGGAAATGCCAACAGGACCACCCCACTGAGTGGAAGTAAGAGCAGGGAAAAACCCCTTGGACTAAGTCAAGGGTAAAAACCTGCGATAGTATCGTGCAGGGTGCATGCGTAAGTTAGTGATAATATGGTTTGACGCATATTCCCACTAACATAGGATATTACTGGATTTTTTTTCCCCTCTTTCTTCATATATATATATATATATATATATGTGTGTGTGTGTGTATGTGTGTGCGCGCGCACGCACTACATATCTCGCTATATATATATGTATATACATAATTGGTTATTATTATAATTGTATAGATAGAAATATACTACTTCTGACGTTGCTATTAGAATAGAATTATTTTGTATGAAACTCAACAATAGTATTATTCTCTATTTATTTAAAAATATATTATGAAATATGTTAATTTAAAATAAAAATTAATTATAGTTTTATAATGATTATGTCAAGCGTTTTTTCACAAATTTTAACCTCCAAGAAATAATAACAAATATACTTTTGCTTTAGTAAAAAATTTTTTTTTTTTAAATTATCATTATGTTCATGGTTGGTGTATTCTGATAAAATTAATCAATTTTTACCTACGTTTATAGTTGAAATTTAAATTTGTTCTTTGAAGTAATTCTAAACATGTATATTTGGATATTTGTAATGCTTGGATATTTTGAAAATGTTTAAACTTAAATTTTAATATTAAAAAAAAATCTTTTCATAATATGTATTCGCATAAAAAAGGCTTAACACGTAAAAGTCATTTGATTTTTGAAACATGTTTGAAACTATAATTTTTTGAGTAATATTTGAATAACCCACATATTTTTTGCCCACCCCCTTTATAATCCCGCCCCACTCTCTATACTTTATTAATGAAGATTTGAAATTCTAAGAGCCAAACTGATTTTCAGACAATTTCTCATCACCAGCCGTTCGCAACCCCTGGTGTGAAATGTAAACATCGTGTAACTGATGGAAATTACTGAAAAGTTTTCCCTCAAAATCTTCAATGTGAGTTTGTGCGTCTTTCATAATAACTTTCTACTTCACTCATTCCTTTCAGTTTCAAAAGTAGGAGTGAGATAGAGTGGGGAAAGCACGAAAAAAAAAAAAAGGTTCTCTGAAAGCTTTTGTTGTGGTTTCTGGTAACCAGCATTTCCTTCTGAAGTTGATTAGAAGAAGACGAGGAACAAAGAGATTTTGCAAAACCTTATTGAAGTGTGGTGCATGATGGATAGCAGTTCTCATTTCTTACACGACTCTACTTTGAGCAGTGTTCCGTCTCATTATCAACTTGTGAAAAGTCTTAATATTCGACGTCACTTCGGGAACAAGGATACATCTCAATGTGTGTTCTCACATCTCAGAAAAGCTATACTTATTTTTGTGTTTATCAAATATTGTAATATTCGTAGAGATAGTTTTAATTTGAGCTATTTAGGAATCGACTTATTAAAGGAGTGCATGTCTTATAGACTAGCTTTATTCTAGAATAGTCACAATAATCAGTCCCCTTACTGTTAACTCGCAACTGTGAAAGGATTAGACCCAGTTAAAACAAGTAAAATACTTTTTTAGAGCTAGAAATTGAACTCAAGAACCTCAAATTTGAATAGGGATTCACAAACAACCGATCTAAGTTGTATAATTTAATTATATATTATTAATTTTAAGAGAATATATTAATTTAATGCTCTCACTGTTTTTAATTGGCTGAAAAACATTACTATTTATCATTTTAAACAGATTTTTTTTCATTTGTTTCAGTCTGACTAAAGTTCTGAGCTATCCTCATATTTACAAAAACCTGTTAGTGATCAGAAAGGTATAATTAACATGACGAATTTTCGTTTAAAGTAGATCCACATAAATATCCCCAGCTTGGATTTGAAACCCCATTTCCTTTCACCAAATTACATAGAGGATTATTATGAAGCCCTTAAAAATATGCGCACCAGAGACGACATTAGCAAAGCTTAATATACACTTGACAGTCGTCGTTTTAAGAAATAAAATAAACGGTATGACATAATCGCACAAACTTTCTTATATTGTGTATTACGGCTTCAAAGATAATTTTGAAAAAAAAAAAAGTTTTGAGTAAACTACTCTTTAAAATGATTTACTCATAAAACCAATATATGATCATGTTAATCATAATAACCAATATTTAACTATAATTTCTTTACCAAATTGCTTGGATGTATTTAATAATATACATTTGAAATAAAATTATTTGGGCCATCATTCATTAGTTATTTTAAAGTCTTTGGTATAAAAACAATACTATATACTTGGTTTCGGGTAAAAATTTATTAAAGTGTTGTTTAATAATGAGTGATTTTTGAAATTTTCTAATATTTCAAAAATAGCTTTAACGATTTTTCTTGAAATATGAGTGTTTGACATGACCATGATAAATAAATCTGTATAATAGTTTGATTGGAGGGAGGGGTGCAGGAGTTGAATTTGGCTAAAGGAAGTTTATTAATAATTTTTTTATTAAAAATATTAAAATAACACTCTAGTGAGTTGGTTCAAAATGGGTATCTGTTAATTTGTTTGCACTATAAATAGTTAAATATATTTATTTTTCTAAAATTCATTCATATAATAATTGTTAACAAATGAGTATTTTTTGTAAATTTTATTTTTTAAAGTTGTGTAGATTAAACGACTTGGTTCAGAATCTAATTGGGGGGTTATTTTGCATTATAAATAATAAGGTGTCCTAATCTGTTCAAAATAAATTAATTTAAGGATAGTTTAGTTAAGACAAACTATAGAAAAATTTACTTACTTTAAAATTGATATTGAAGATTAAATTCAAAACAGAAATATGGCAATAGTTTTTCATGATAAATAAAATTAATATTAATTAATACAAATGAATAATTTTAAGATAATTAACAAATAATCAAATTTGAATTTTGTTTAATATATAATTAAACAATATTGTTTAAAATTCATATATAAAGAGTGTTCATTATGATCAACAAGATGATATGTTTGTTTAGGCTTATATGATGAAAACATAATAAAGAATTGTTTTCTTAAAATATACATTTGAAAATTACCTTCAAAGCTATAATTCACGATATGGAAAACTTTTTGCGATTATGTCTTAAAGCCCTATAAAGAATAACAGTTAAAAAATCATAGTGCTTTAATTCATTCCTAGATCAATATAACAGATGATAAATTCACGGAGAATATATGCATTGATCTCAAATTTTTGTTACGTTATATTGTTTTGTGAGGTTTTTTTTATCGATTTAAATTTGTTTTAAACTCTTAGCTATCGACTTACTTTCCTTCTTTTTTCGTGTCGCGTGAAAATTCTCTCTCGTTGTGTCGTAGCAACGGTGGCTGGAAACGTTTTAATAAAATCAACTTCACTTCGCTTTTCATAACGCTTTTCATACTCTTGTGGGGGTGCTTAGCATTCAGGATTTTGGGCTTCCTCGTCCGCATTTGTAATGAGAATTAAAATTCGCTTCTTTTCCTTGGTAACTACGCGTTAATATATTCATTGCAGTTTTAGTCGGTG
>CABFWB010000713.1:164708-182204 GCA_902151455.1 Timema bartmani | reverse complement strand
GGATGGTTTGAAAGTGAGCCAGTTGATAAAGGTTTTTTTTTTTAAAGATGGCGACTCGATTTAATAAAGAAAGAACCTTTAACCACGTCCACTTTAAATTATTTGTTCAGTGATTTTCATAGAGCTCGCAACTGTCACTTTTTATTTTACCGAGAGAGTAAAATAAAAGTTGCTAAAGAGAAAGGATTTCACTGTTGATTTCCTTCTAGTCTTTCACAGTGTGAAAAACTACCCATCCCTGTGGGGGTAGTTGGTATTTTTTTTTTTACTAGAGGGGAAGTTTTATTTTGAAGCCACAGGAGGGCGACTTTGACGCAAAGAGGGCGGAGAAGTCAAATTAAGGGGGAACCCCCTTTAACCCCCCCCCCCATGCCTTTCTGTTCTCTTTTCAAAGCTTGACAACAATGTACGATTGTTTGTCGCCCTTTTAACACCAGATGCACTTAATAGCGTATTCCTGATTCTTCTCTTCAACCTCGTGTTAAGATTTATATTTTTTCAAACATACTTTTTGACATGTGTAAATATGTTAAAAACAATCATTATTAATTTTTTATGAGGATTAGTTAGTTTTTCTTTTGTTATTTTAAGTGCATTTCTTACCATAGTATTACTAATAGTTGATTAATTTTTAAAATAAAATTAAAGGGTCCTGTTGATATAAAACTGTTGACATAATGTGTTTGGTTCCTTCTTGATATCTTTGGGAATTTTGACTCATAGGCGTATCGCTTGCAAAAACATTTAAGCTCCAAAACATCATTGTTAAACCCACTTCAGTGTCTGCATGGTCTAAGGTGCTACTCTCTCATTATATTGGAGTGCCTGTGATGGGTAGAATGAGGTTCAAATCTCGGCCGGGTGTCCAAAATTGTCTTCCATTCTCTGCCCACGCAAATTTGGGTATTATTCATTTAAATATAGCCGTCATAATCCCTTAAACCATAAATGTAGCTAGTACATAATCGTATAACCCGAACGGGTAGTAAGACGTGGTGCTATAAAATAAATTATGGTGTATGTTATATAACAATCTACGTGATGGTTATTATTAGTGCTTGAAATAAGAAGAGAATAAAGAGAAAGTTTTAAATAATTAATATCATCTAGTAATTTTTTCATCCCAATGTCTATTGTGTTTTAATGATCAGGGTGGTCCTTGGTTATATTATTAAGATTGGGAATAAGTAGTTGCTCATTAATTTGTTAAGGGTTCTTATTGATATTAAATTATTAAATTGCTCGATACTAGGGCTAAGAGTGTAGAATTAAACGTGATGTCTGTCCTATGTTAAAATAGTTCATAGTTAGCTGTTTGATTCCAAAGTTGGGCGTGGACAAGGTTTTTATTTTCTTCAAAGGCTTCACACTCTCCCACCATACAAAAATTGACACGTTACATATTAACTACCTTCCTCATCCTTACCTCTTGTGTGTAGTTAAATTTGGTTACCTATAACGGTTGACAGAAGTACACAGTACTAAAAATATATACAATTTTCACTACAGTATAGTATAAAAAGAACTAATTGGGCATTGTATTCACTATTATAAAATAATCTCAATAGGCCCAAACGATCATTCAGATGACGATCAACATGATCCAAGTCAAGCATGCAAACCCTTGATTGATCACTTTACACATATTACGATGAAAAAAATTGCATTGCACAAAATTAAATTACACCACAAGTACGACACTGTTTACTCTCTGGCATGGCATGTGAGAAAATTCTCACGAAAGAAAATATTGCATAAACTTATCTATAGATTCTATCATACAAATATCATAGGGTGGATTTATTTTAATTTGAAAGAAAAGGTTGTAAAGCGTAAAAAGCTTATTTCTTCTGGTACATCATGTGATATTTATTACCCGGGTGAGATATACAGATATCCTTACATATAATTTGATTAGAACGTTTCCGGTAATAGAAATTACGAGTAAGTGACTGAACAGATTTTGACAAACGAGTACTTATTTTAACGGATAGGAGTCCAGGATGACGGGAAAAATAGAAGTTTTCCACGAAAATCCGAATTTTACACAGAATTCTCAGTTTTTTATTCTTGGTTTAGTCACCATGGATACCTTTATTGGCTGCATTATATTATTTGCTGTGTTATGTTATTTGCTGCATAAATGTAAATTTTTTAATAAAATATATCTCTTTGGCTAGAAATTAATAACTCAATTTTTATTTGTTGGTCCGAACACATCTCAATTTTCTCTTTGGACGAATATTTCTCTCTGGATGCTGGTCATAACACATCTAAATTGAGATGCATAAACTGAAACATAAATTTTTTATTGGAATGTTGCTATCGTTAACTCGCATTTAAATAAATAATATTGAGCATATCTCGAAAATTAAAAGGTTAAGTTGTGAACTTCGTGAAAATATTGTCTACGTTATGTTTCGCGCATAATAAAATTATGTTTAAATATGTTTTGGTTTGTGTTATAAGCTCAAAAACTATAAAATGATCATGATTATTTTTAAAAATAGCCATTTTAACTATTTGTGTATGAGTTTTGGGGATCATTTTTTTTTTCAAATAGTGGGTTTTGATGTTCATTCAAATAATGGGTTTTGATGTTCATTTTAGCAAATAATAACACAAACACATATGTTAAGCTACATTTTTCATTTTACCGCTTAATTTCTAGGATATGATATTTAAAAGAGTAATGTTTTGTGTACCCCATCTGTATTTTTATATTCTTACAAATACAATAAAATCAGTTATGTATCCATGTTGATAATTAATTTTGAGGGAATGATCTTTCAAAGAAGCCTAATGTTTTGTGTACCACATCCATATTTTCACATTCTTTTTATCTATCTGACACTCTGTATCCCGGTCTCACACACACAAACTTTATAATACTCTCTCATATAATAACCTCTCATTCTCTTTTTCACTATTTTTCCCTCTTTTTCACACTTTATCCCTCTTTTTCACACACTGTCTACCCTCACATACACTCTCTATCACCCAATTTCTCTCACATTATCTTTATTATACTCACTCTCTTAAGCTCTCTTTCAAACGCTCTTTCTCTCAAACGTTCTATCTCTTAACCGCTGTATAAAAATCTCGCTCTCTCTCTGTCTCTCTCAAACTCCTATTTAAACTTTCTCAAAAATACTCTCGTCTCTTTATCTCAATTTCACTATCTCAAACTCACTCTCTCTCAAACACTCTTTCTCTCAAATTCACTCTCTCAATTTCTCTAACTATAATTTGATAAGCTCGTTTGCGGTAGTAGAAATTACTAAGAAAGGGCTGAACAGATTTTGACAAAATATCTCTCATTTTAAAGGTTATGAATCTAGTATGTCGGGAAAAATAGTAGTTTCCAACAAAAAATTGACTTTCTCAGAGAATTTTCATATATATACATTCATACACTCACGCACAAAGCAGGGTTTCCATGGTGATGTAAACAAAGAATGAAAAGCTGAATATATATGTATATATATATATATATAGAGAGAGAGAGAGAGAGAGAAAATATTTATCTCTGGTTACAAATATATATATAGAGAGAGAGAGAGAGAGAGAGAGAGAGAGAGAAAATATTTATCTCTGGTTACAAATAATACCAACTCAACTCTTACTTTAGTGGTATAATGCAACAGATAGAAAGATTAAGGCAGTTATTTGTATATTTATCAAACAAATTGATTGTATCAGGTTTTATATATATAGGCTATATAGAATTGTTGATAATTATCCTTTATATTTATTGTCTTTAAATATTTACCTCGGCTTTTTTTTAATAATAATTTGAAAAACCCTTTTGTCTTTGGTTAAAAGTAATAACTAATTTTTACTTGAGTGTTTTGGTGCAACAAATAGTGAGCTGGAAGAGTGGTCATTTTAATGTTCTCATCGTGGCTCAAAGGCGGAAAATAAATTTTTTAATTCAAACTAGACACCAAAAGATTTATGTAAAGTTTAGATATAGCCTTTGACGAGAAAGCTTCTAACTAGAAAGTTGAGTTAATGCTTTTGATAGAGATATTTCCTAATAAAAAGTTTAGAATATATTTTAGTTCAATAATTTGCAGAAATCGTTGCAACGATCCACTAGTATATATACAAACTAATAGGCTAAGTATGAAGTAGGAAGAATATATATATATATATATATATATATATTCTTAGGGGAGATTTTCACGCATTTTCATGGAAGTTGGCTAAAAAATAATTTTTGAAAAAAAAAAGTATCAACACACCTGGCTGATATTCAAGCCATAATCTTAGCATCAATGAAAAAATATTCGATTTATATGTCTTTATTCACGTGCCCACCGATGTTAATCGTATAAGCCTATACTTTTACCTTCTCTCGACCCCTCGAAAAGTGAAGTATTCTAATCGTTAAAAAAAATCAAACTCGAGATTTTAATAAATGTCGAGGTTTTATTATCCCCTGAAACAGAAAAAGTTGTTTTTGCGATGCCATTTGTCTGTCTGAACCTCGGAAACCAAAACCAATTTACCAATCGGGCTAAAACTTGGTATCTAGGGTTATGTCCAGCTGAAGGTTTTTGGAATTATATATCTAATCCTAAATTTAAGGGTAGTTTACTAAATGTCAATAATATAAAGTATCGATTTTTTAAAAACTCGCTCAAACTATTTTGATTAGATTTGGTATCTAGGCCTAGTTTACCATTAAAAACAAAATGGAGACTCTATTTTTTCCATGAAAATGACTTAAAGTGGACCTTGTATTAGCATAAATTTCCAATTTTGATCATATATTCACAACTATTTGAGATGAGAAATGGATTATCATTTTAAAATTGTAGTACTGTTAAACTTGAAAAATATATTATATTCTGAAATACATTTTTATAAAACAAATAGTTTCTTATCCATAAGCAGATATATATTTTTAATGGATCACTTATAAATTAATAGGAAATTGATTATTGTTATCTTTGGTGAACAGAGATTTTCCTTTTTTCAGAATATTTCTGTAACATTGTAAATTATTACATTAATGCTATTTTGTGGAGTGTTTGCTTAAGTTTCCTTATTTCGTTTCACAAATTTTAAGAGTTCTTAGTAAATATATTTTTCTTAACATTTAAGATAGATAAGGTATTTGCGGTGCACCGTACCATTTATTTTAATGTGTGTAAACTTGTATATAGTGCTTTGAACTTAATATGTATATTGTGCGTTATATGTATTGTTTGAAAGATCTTTAGGATAATATGTTTATTGCTTTAAACATATATGTAGTGTAGTGGGCAATGTTTTGTGCATCTATGTTAATAATTGTGTAGTTCTTTACGCATCTATGTTGTGGCGTATGTAGTGCCTTATGCATTTATGTTGTATAATGGGAAGTAGTTTCAACTTATATGTTTTGGGTCTAGTGAATTGAATTCCAAAAGTGTAAGTTATATAGAGATTAATAAAATATAGCTCTATATTCAAAATCAAAGGAAATCTAAAAAAAACTAGAAATATCTAAAATTCGAATAACCCATTTTCGTAAGTATCTAAGCAGCTAGTAAGCAATAAAACAATTACGTCAAATATATACACCCAATGACACATATTTTATATTTGCTATGTGAAACACACATTCACAATAAAACATACATACATAAATAAAACAAGTAAAATTAAAACACAAGTTATTATAAGCACTTAGAAAAATTTGCATGCGAAAATTGCAAACTTAGATCAGAATTGATGAAAGCCAATCCATCACATCTCCTGTATTAGGAAACCCATTCGCCGCGCCACCTGTAAATAGCTCCCCGCCTTCTCATGTATTATGTGTCAATAGGATAACTCCAACTTTATTTGACACTCTCTGCATATGGATTTATTTAGTAAAGATCGCTAAATTAGGTTTGAAATGAGTAAAAACTTGAACTAACAATATAATTACAGGCTTCAAACTATCATTTTCCTTCTAAAATTCAAACTAAATGTTATTTTATAGCATTAATTTGAATATAAATTTCATTGAGTCTAGGCTGGTCTGAATTATACTATTTTTCGAATCAACCAATGTCAAGTTATACAAATCCCTGTACTTCTATGGCTTGTAATGAAAGCTACTTTGAATTTCGAACTTTTGACTCAAGAAACTGCTGTACGAGTATATCTTGGTAAGGTGATCCTTTAATTATACTAGCCTGGGGAAATCAACTTTATGGATCTGAAATTTAATGGACTGAAAAAATATCGATTTGAGAAATAATTAGACCCCATTTAATCTTTAAAAAAAACGTAGTTTAGTAGATTATCAACATTTTCTAGACTTCGTGGTCAGGAACACTAAGCCTGCGTCCTATTACCGCCAGTAAAGTCAATATGTTAATTCTCCCTCCCCATGATAAATGTTTTGTATGTAATTTACTCGGAGCTGTTTTATTGCCTCTGGGGAATTAATTACGTCTGTATGTCACCATCGCTGGCTGATCTGCTTGCGTTCATACGATCCTACTCAATATCTACACTTTTCGAACGAAAGTTACGACGGAGCTTCGTCTGTTCTGTTTATTACCCGGACATTAAATAGGGTTTGGGAGGGATGGGAACGGGTAAGGGGGGAGGATATTGAAGGGGGTTGGCGTGTTTATGTATGTTGGGAGAGGGTGGTAGTAGGGTGTGTCCTCGTTTGTCAACAGATGACGTCAGAGTCACGTGAGGAGACAGAAGAGCGGCCACCATGATATTTTGTTCAGGAATCTCTGATACTATGAGGGGGTCGGCTTACAATCACTTTTATGGAAAGTTTGAGTCATGCTTGATGGAGGGGTGGTCGATTGGATTATAATTTAACTAAGATTGATGAGTGGGCGTAAGATCCTGTGGGATTGAATTCATAATTATCATTTGTCAATTCATAGGTGAGCGCATAGCCTAGACCTCTAGTAAGACGCGTTTCTTGGGGGAAAAAATGGGCACATGGACTAAATGCTATTTCTGATTTATGGTGACTATGAGTTCAAGGAATTGAGCTCAAATAAGGTTTTTGAAAATTAATTTGAATGAATGAATCCCAATAAATATTTCCCTTAAATTCTAACTAACTTATCCATACCAATCAAACGAAATAAAATAGGATATGACCTGACGGGTGGTAAGATGCTGATTAAAAAAATTTAGTCTACTAATTGAAATAAAGTTATAGACCAGCACCTAGTTAGTAAATTAAGATGTTTCATATTATTTATTATCTAATACATTTGATACGTTTTACCAAACTTAAACATTTGTAAATAATACTGAACTAAAATTAATATCAGCAACATTTTATTATCTTATACAAAATATGGAGATTTTCAATTTATGTGATAGTGTTTAAAACAAGTTAAATAAATTTAGCTATAACCACAATCATTCTGTAATATGTATATTAGAATATATAATGTATTAAACTAAAATTAAAAATATTGATTTATTTGACTACAATTATTATAGTATTTATGCTATCCAGAAAAAATTAAGCATTACTATTATTTAGTGTCCGAAACAATGTTTTTTGCATAAAATAAAATATTTAACACATACTATGATTTAAAAAAAGAATTTATAAAATACAAATTATTAGCAAACAACAAGACTTAAAAACAAACGGCATCTCAACCATTTCGGTAGCTAACGCAATCACCAGGAATTGTATTATAGTCAGAAAATAAGCCCATGGATGGTAAAAAATTGTTTAATTATTTCATATACATTTAACTGTGATTGAGCCATGATTTCGTAGGATTTAAATTGATATTTCAAACCATTTAGACACTTAACTGTAAATTTAAATGTTTTTATCCAACCAACTACAATGATCATGTTTTTTTATACTCTCCTAAGCCAAATGGGGTCCAAATACCTTCAAATAAATCTTACTGGAATTGTTCCCCAAGGCTAGAAGTATTTAAAAGTCAAAATTTTCATAAGGCCTTTGTAATATTAAGATATTTAAAAGCTTGTTATTCGTCATTATTATTATTATTATTTTTATTTTTATTTATCACTATCACCACGTTTTACTACCCCGTCGGTTTATACGCTTAAATACTAATTACGCTAATGGGTAAGTGATTGGGAAGGTTGAATATTGAGGAAATTAACACACCATTTAGGGAAAACCACCCCCAGTTCACCCGACTGAGATTCGAACCTTGATCTCTCCGTCCTCGACAGTCTGGCTCTACACAAAACTAGCACAATAGCCAACTACGCCACCGAGGCGGGTGTCATAATGTTAAAACTTCAAGAAGTTATAGAAAAAATATGTCACTGACTTTTATAAGTAGTGTGGGACCTTTTTTTTTTGGCATATTTCACAAAATATTAATAGGTGAACCAAAATCAGCATTTATATAAAAAAAAGTTCAAATACTTAAAGAATAGACCTAAAAACACTGTTACATATTTAATGACATACACAAAAAAATGTTATATATAACTAATATTGCATGACCAACATTAACAATGTGTGACATAAATCTTTCAGAATTGAGTCTACCTTCCTATTTTATCCAGCCAAATAACGTTTTACTATTAGTTTTGATATGCTGATTTACGATCCAGCTTACTACCCATTCAAGCTACACCAAACTTTATATACACTAATCAGGCATAGAAATCACTACGGTAGCATTTTATAGGAAGTGTACCAGCATTTTAATAAAGTGAACGATAGAGATCATTTAGGTTAAAAACACCCAGATAGAGTTCCAGCCTTTAACTCTGCATCACCGGAAAGCTAGACAAAATGAGCCCAACGTTATTTTCGTGTGCGTACTGATTTGGGTAGCATTAACTAAACTACCAAAATATATCTCTAACCACACAACAATAATAAAATACCTTATATACCTTGCGCACACACCAATAGACCCTTAAACAGCGCATATGGAACGCTATTGGCTCTCACACTTTAAATATTTCCAGCTACTTACTTAAAGGATATATACAGTCTTTCCACCCCCCCAGTAGCGTGATATTCAGCCACAAAACACTTTTTGGCCACCACTCCGCCCTGATAGATGTCGCTGAAGAACCCGTGGGCGCGAAAGCACTAATAATTCAGACGCCATGCGTCTCTTGTAGTGATGAAACATTGATCAAGCGTGAGAGTACCTCCAAATGTTCTCTTCCTTCCTCCCCCTCACCTTACTTTCCCCTCCTTCTACTACCTTCTATCCCTCTATCCACTCCATTTTGTGTACCTACCTCCCAGCCACTTCGAGGTGTTTGTTTTTTTACGTTATTATTTCATAAAATATTTCATCATTTCAGGGAACCGAACTAAAAGTCACGGAATATTTAAAATATCAAGTTAAGGACGTAAAATTATCGTTGGGGCATATCCAATACTCTTTCAGGTAATGAATCTTAAAGATCACCAACTTTGCTCGAAAAAAAATAATTACATTACTGAGAGAAATATTTTTCTGATGTGTTTCCAAATAAAATATGTCTTTAAAATGTGCACCTGTCGAGAGTTTAGAATTCAGAACCTTTAGCTTAGTGAAACGTTACTAAAAAATGACCATCCCACATTTGTATGGAGGAAGATTGATAATCCAGACATTCTAAAACAGGCTCCCGGTACTGCCACCTTAATATATTTCAAAAGTTGCATCATTGACCACAAGACCACAGTTTTTGGTTAATTATTTAATGTTTGCATGTATATATTTATATATCATATTGAAACTTGTTTATAATTATTACTTTACACCCTATAATAATCATAAATATACTTTAAAATAAATGTATTCAATTTTTAAATTTTGATTATCCTTTTAATATATGTGTCTGTCATACTTCAATTTTATTCAACAATTATATCATCTTTTTATTGAAAAGAGATCAGCTCAATAGACTAGTGGACCCTAATACACGTTAGCACCCTTTTTATAAATATTTCCCTTAAAGATATTTTAAGATGCTTACAAAACTCACTCCTATCTAATATAACACCTATTAAAATATATACATAATTTTGAATCATTAATTTAATTAAAATCAAGTCAATACCTACATTAAGAGAATTAGCATCACATTGTTTTATTTATTAAGATAATATAAGATTTGAAAGCTTCATTATCTCTTTAATTATCCTCATTTTTTACCAATATTTCCGTTTATAGCCTTGTTAAATATTAAATATTATTACTTTACTTTAAGAAGAAGGCTATGCTTCAAAACACTCACTGACTTTAATCTAAGAAGAGCAAGATTGCTTGTAAGAACTCCCTGAAAACATGCTAACTCCTCCATTTAAAGGTTTTCTCTATTATTTTATAAAATGAAATGTACATTTTTAAATATCATAGTGATATTTGTTCTTTATTCTTAGTTCTTTTGAGAGTCATACATTTTTTTATCAAATTCCTTTATTAACAAGGGAGGTCGAGGTGACCACAATTTGTTTTAGAACTCCGGTAGGAGGAAACATAAATGTAATTGAGACATGAGTGTTATCTGGTTTGATTATTTTGTGTAACTAATACGTAGAACTATTAGATTTAGATAAATTCTAAGGGACTATAGACATTTATATAAACCCAACAGGATATATTTTGTCTATCATGTAATTCCAATAGTCTCTTTTCCCCATTCTTAGCTGTCTTTTTTCTTCCAAGTTGTATTTACGACTAACCTCTGCGTTTTAAAAGGTCTTTAAGGAACAATTGCCGTAATTATCTTAGCATAGTCGTGTAATTATTTAGGTCGCCCCCTCTCGCCAAACACCCCATGACAACAACACGAATTTCTCACGCATGTCTACAATTTATAAGAGTTTCTTGTTGAGATACTTCCCATTTATACACTTTCCTATAGTGGTCCTTTACTTTATTAGGTCTTCCTTAGAGTTAGAGTGGTCTATGGAACACTTAGAAGCTCTTATATTTAATTATTATTTTATAATCTAGTCAACAATGCTTTGTGACTCGGTTTAAATTGAGTGTGTTTATGATGGTTATGTAACCAAACAAAACATGTTATTTTGGTCCCATAGTTTTAATAATATACATATATAAACACGTATATGGTAATTGCAAACTTTTTAGCTTTTCAGTTTAGAAATGTTACTTAAGGTCCTTGAACCTGTCGGGTTCAAGTCTAAAATCTATTTTGTGGGATGGTGGGTGGAAGGGTGAAATATGTGGCGTGGCTTCACAACTGACAAAAGTATCCTTCCACGATAGCAAGAATGGATGTATCATGGAAAACGTAGATGGCGTTAGCAACCGGACAGGTCTTGCGGAAAAATCATACGATTGGATATGTCAATTTTCTCGAGAGCGAGTAAAATTTGTATGATAATATTTTCAGCACCCCTTCTAAGATAATGTATTGATGTTTATTAATTTTTACATTTTATTATTAATTGTTTGAAGCCAGCAGTTTACTATCGATAAATGTCAATTTTATCGATATTTATTCACTGTTAAAATTATAGAGGAGGTGTGTATACAAAAAGTATAGTTTAATCAACATGCTTCTATTTTTGAACAAACCGTTTCTGAAAAGAAAATTGCAAACTAATAATAATTATTGAAGATAACCATGTGTTCCCATGGCTCTGCATTTCCACGCCAAATGAAAAGGGCCAGTTGCCTTAACTATAAATTTAATACCATATTAGCCATTTCGGTGGACAATTGGTAGAAGGCTTTACTTTTGCAGTGGACTAAACTGCAGATGACAAGGAGATGAGGTTCAAATTTAGGTCGGGTGTACCGAACCAGGCTGTAATTATTTTTTAATTTTTCCTACGTGCAAATGTGGATACACTTCTTCTAAAATAAACCCTCCTTACCCATAAAATCTCTAGCGTTATTAGTACATAAGCAGATAATACAAACGAATAGTAAATGGGAGTGATAAACAATACCATATAGCTTAGTAAGTACATTACTGAAAAAAAGTATTGATTGGTTAAATTACTCTAAAATTATGTGTTAATAATTTAGGTAATGTCAAGTAACAGTAAAATTAATATAGATTATTACATATAGTATAGCTAACAATAAAATAGAGTTTTAGATAATTGAAATTTAATGGAAATTATTGATGAACTTTGACATATGATAGGTAATATAAATAAATACATAAAAAATTTTTTGAAAACAATTGTTGATTAACTTCAAGTTGTAAATGAACTACACGTGTTAAAAACTGTGAAACAAAAGCTAAAAAAATTATAGGCAGAAAATAAAGAGTTTTTTTTAAGAGCATGAAGATATGTGCATATATAGATGGTCTAGTTATATAATAAAAAAGTGTCCTACTGGTTGTGAAACAAAACATTATAACTCACCATCGTATTTTGAATTGAAAATCAGTATTTTAAACATTAATAATAAAAACTTTAGTAAAAATTTAATTAAAATTATTGCTTTACCATCTGTAAATTGTAGAATATCACTATATACATATATAAGTATATATTTGTATATATGTATATATACATATATACATAATATATTTATGACAATATGATAAAGGAAATTGAGCAAGTGTTTATGGTTAAGTTTTCAGCTTAATTTAATTTGATTCTTGTAGCAAGACTGAGCCTGTGGACAGCTATCACATATCAACTTTGTGATAGCTGATAGAGACTAAGTATTTTTTAAATATTCTATTTAACTAATTTGTAACTATTCTGAAACTACAAGGGGCCAATACCATAAAACTACAAGTCTACAATTTATCATTTACCATTTACAAGTGATGTGTTACAAGTGTATATTTAATCATACATACAGACAAACAAACATACTTACATAAATTCATTCATACATATATATATATATACATACATACATGAAAACAAATATGCATATATACCTACATACATACATACATACATATATATATATATATAAATACATAATCACGCCGTTCCCTTAGGAGATAGGCAAGAAACTGGGAAAATATATATTAAAAAACTCTGTAGCTAATCCATCCTCAAGATTTTTATCCATACTCCCCTCACTTCAACAACAGCCGCACAATGAATCATACATGTACTTTTTTTTTAAAACTCTTAATATTTCTATTTAACAAATTTGTTTATTTTTAAAGAGGTTCATAAATAAAATATTTTGAATATAAAATGTTAATACACTTGTAAAAAAATAATTAACATATGATCTATTTATTTACAGAATAAATAATATTACAGCCAATTTTGTTCTAATTTTGAAACAACAAAAAGCACTCAAACAATTGAAAATTGGTTCATGGATGTTTAAATTAAATAACAAACTATCATTTAGTAAAAATATAAATGTTCATAAATATATTGTTTTATTAGAGCCTTATAAATTAAATTTTATATCTAATAAAATAACATAATAAGGTAAAAATAAGAAGTATCTAAATGAAAACTATTAGTCTTGGTTGGACTTGGGAGGATTTGGAAAGGGGTAGGGTAGGGATGGGATTTGATACCATTGAATTGGCCTTATAAATATTTTAAAATATTAAATTAATTTTTTCTTAATAAATTATTAATCTTCCAAACAAGACATTAGTATTAATATGTATAAATTGTGTGCAAAATTTTAAAAATGGGTGCGAAACAGTTAAATATTTTCATTTTAAATTTAAGGGTGAGGTAGGGCCAACTTAAATGATCTCCATAATACAGCCCCTGAGATAATCCACAAACCGGGCAAAACAGTTTTTCCTACACAAAATAATGTGTACATCCCTTCAAATTTTTGCAACAAAATAGCAAAACTTATTCACATAATGAAATGTGACTTGAGAATGTATTTCTTTTATTACGCTCTTCTTTCCGACACCTCTGCAACACTCACAATTTATCAAATGGAGCGTCGTATATACGACAGAATCACACCGCCTTCCAGCCCTTTTCTACGACTCAACAAGAAACAAACCGTGATGTTTAATGGATGGAGAAAGTAGAAACTAAATAAAAAAAGAAATGAAAGAAAGCTGCTGAAAGGAAAGATTAATAATAAGGATAAGTAGTTAGGATGGGAGTTATTATACAGCCATGAAATGTTTTCTTCCCATTTATGTGTTAATAATGATAATAATAAATCTTTCTGTAGTTTTTTTTTTGTTACAAATATTAATAAAAATAGGTTTGGCTTAAAATAAATTTTATGAAAGACCTAACGTCAATTTTGGGAGCTAAAACATTAATCAAGAAAAAAAAATTAGATTTTTTTTTAGTTTAACCAAGATAAATAAAACATAAACCATGAAATAATCAAATTCTTATTGTTATTAATTTACTTTTAAGCACGGTATTATTTTACTGTGTAAAAATCGGAACGTATTCTGGAAGAATATTTTAATATTATAAACATATAATTTGTTTAAAATAAGGTCACATGAATGAATATAATTGAAATATCTATATTATTAATTTAGAGTAACTACACATTTTTCAAGAAACTTAGCTAATAATAATATCACTATAGTAATAAAAACAGATATAATCGAAAGCCTTACTTTATATAAAACCATAAAAGTAATTACTATTAATATATTACAACAGTAATTATTGATTGATATTTAATGGATTGTTTCTGTATTTTTGAGAAATATTTTAAATTTTACACTTATTAGTTTTAAAGACTATATCATATTATATAAACTAGAATATTTTTAGAATAAATAATTAAAAAGTAAATTTTTTTGTTCCATCCCGACATTTTATTAACTTTTTAGGCTATACGCATATATGTTAATTATTCTAGTGGGTTAGGGATGAGGAAGTATGTATTTTAGAGGATATCTACCTACATTTGCGTTCAAGGAGAGTGGGAAACCACCTAGAATAATCCACCCTCAATAAACCTGACCAGGATTCGAACTACAATTTCCCCATCATCAGCAGGCCTGTCTAACACAAGAGTGATGGCCTTGTATCATTCGACCACTAACGCGGGTACATAAAACAAATTAAATTTAAAATATGTCAATAGAGCTTAAGAAAATTAACGTAATAGAAAAACAATTTATTCAAAGTAAATTGTTATTTGTTCATAGGGACGGGTAAGATTGAAATTTTCTCCAAGAAAAATAAAGTTTAATGCTCAGGTATAGTTAATTATTAGTCTGCGGTAGTCAATAGTTATAAAGTAGATTACAAAGTAAATATTTATTGTGGTTTCTTAACATGGTGGGGATTATTATCTAAACTCGAGTGGCTACCACAACAATATGTTGTAATCACCCTGTGGGTGACAAAGTGATCTTGTAAGGTATTTAATAGGTGAAGGACACAGTGAAGGTTTGTAGAACGTTGGATAAGTATCTCTACATTATAAAGTTTGAGTTCAAATTGAAGTCGTAACATATGGTAACATATTATTGGTCTACAAAAAACCTAATGTTGATTATGTAGTTGTAAAACATGTCTATCCTAGTACGGTCCCACAAGCGGACAGTCATCGATTAGATGAGAACATGATATGACATTACACAATGAAATTATGGCTACACATCAACAAATTACTAGTTATGTCTTCATTCATTAATAGTAGTAGAAAAATAATAGTTTCTCTTAAATTATTATACCACACAAGGATAACCTTGGAGATATTTTTATACTCATAAAACTTAGTTTTAGAATAAGTTTTAATTCAAATAATTATAATGATAAAAAAAAATTATATTAGAAATCACAAGATATTCTTATTTGATAAATATTAAAGTCCACGAAACATTTAATGTCGGAAATATCAGGTGAGGTAAAAATTATGGTATTGCAGGCGTTAAAAATTAATTCCTTTATGTAGTTAATATTTTTTTTAAATGATAGAACAACCCTTAAACTGAACTAAGATAGAGAGAGAAAATCTCCAACTGCTGTACATTACTAATGAACAAGAAGTTTTAAATAAAGTTTAAAAATAAGATTGAGAGTATTGATAAATTAAAACTGTTTGCGGTTTTTTTCGTAAACTGTATGGAAGGGAAATGTGGCTACCATTCAAAAACTATATAGCTCCTATCAATAGAGATAAAATGCATCGAATATAATAAACATCTATAAGAACTTATGATCATAGTGTTACGTACTAACCCGTCATAATTAGTTAAATTGGAAATATTTGGCCATGGAATTATTATCAAAAATACTTTGAAACTGAACTACAATTCCTAATAAGTTTTATTTATGATCACGTTGGTAAATTTGACAAAACTTTATCAGAGATTCAAGCATTTAAAATAAATCAAAATAAATGGTGTGAAAAATAATTATACATACATACATAAATATACATACATATAAATATATATATATATATAATCAAAGATCGAGAGACAGGTATCTTATTTGTATATATATTTGTGAAACATTCACTATTTACCTCACAATAAGAATATATAAAATGAGTGAAAAGATGCATTTAAAGAACTAGTTGCCAAGGATATTTACAATTGGTTTGTTGATATTTACAAAGCCCTCGTTGCTAAGGAGACTTACAAAGATGATTTATACATTTTAATTTAATTTAATTAAAAAAAACGACTTAAACGCAAATGTGGCAGTTGTTTTCTTTGACACTGCTTCGTTGGATGATGAGATAGTGTTAAGCCCCATTATTATAAAAAAATTAGGAATGGACCAGAAGATCCAATGAGTAAGTTTTGAGTTTACTGGCAATAGCCAACAGAATTGATGGCACAGACCGATTTAAGGTTTTATTATATATAAATATACTGTACAATAAATAATAATTTACCACGCTGAAAAATAATTATATTATGTTGACAAGAAACAGATGTAAAATAATATTCAACACTTTTACTATATTTACGTTATTTTCACAACACTTTACAAAAGTATTATTTAATCGCTATTCACACTCTATATTAAAATAATGATTAAAGGTCAAATTGCTTTGCATTCATTTTACTGATTTTAATTTTATTAGATTTAATATATATCAAAAAAGCCCTTCTTAATTAAATCGACATGTTCGTTTATTTTCATACTAATTTGTGCCAAATTTTCTTGTTATTATTTTTCAGGGAAAAGGATAAAAGTAGAGCAAATTTATCGAATTAAAAAATATAATCTCAGTTTTACCTTCTTAACCATCCCTTAATTTCTAATAATTTATATAAAAATGATGTCCTATAGTTAAGAAACGAATACAGAAACGCACGTAATCGTAAAGGTGTGTGCGTGCACAGACGAAATCCGGACCTTCGCGTGAGAGTTTAGGTAAAAAAAAAAGCAAGTGAAGTGTGCGTGATCCCAGCAATAAACTATTTTATTTTGAAAATTCCTTACTTGATTCTTTGAATAATACTCTCATAATAGGCTCTATGAAGGTTAGGAAAGACTGAATTGGAGGGAATAAAGGGGAGGAGGAGAAAAGAAAGTTGAACCTTGTTTAGATCTTACGAGTGTACACCATTCTGATAAGTTTTAGTGATATTCAAAGTTTTCCGCACCTTTATCTATTCCCCTTACCTCCTAGTCCCCCCCCCCCC
>CABFWB010000713.1:148492-164624 GCA_902151455.1 Timema bartmani | reverse complement strand
CCCCCCCCCCCCATACATTCCCATGAATTTCTCACGCACTTAACAGTCCTACCTTTCTCTCATTATCCATGCGTTTGCTTCTCCCTAGTGGCTAGGCGAGAGGAGAAAACCTAATAGAGAAAGATGGAAATTTTCTCTTCCTCTTTTACATATCTTAAACATTACTTAACAATCAATTTTAATGTTAATTAATCTTTACTGAACTCCACTATGAATAGATATTTTCTTGTCAGATCAGTACACATTCGTTATTTACTTATAAAAGCTAATTTTCGCTAATGTGGTAGAATCAGGAATGGTATATTTTAGAGATAATATACTCAAATTTTCTTGTTAAGAGAATGGTAAAACATTTAAAAAAATAAACCCTCACTTGATCCAGAAATGATGTACCTCCAATTTCCCCGTAATTGAAAAGCTAGACTAATTAAATATGCTTGACATTTAGATCCCGTGCCTATCAGAATGGGTTATAAGAGTGTAGATTCTACTTTTTTTAAATATATATAAATCATTTATATAAAATTGTTAGTCCACATTATTAAAAAAAAATTAGACTAAAATATTTATGTGATAATTTATGGTTAAGTTGATTTTGCCTTTGTATTATTGGATTATGTAAGTCCGAATATTAAACAAATAGGCATACCTTTTTAACAGGGTTTTCTCTATATTTGAAAGGAGTGTTAAGTATTTTCACTTGTTTTAACTTCAGTGTGGATTTTATAAAATATATTAGACTCTTCCTAAGCAAATACTTTTGAACATACCACATCTATGAGTATGTAGAGTAAATTTCATTTTTATTTCATTTGGTTTAACGGTAACAGGGATGTCAGAATTTGAACACGGAAAATATGTACTAATGGTGATCTTCCACTTTCAACATCCCTACATAATTTATGTAATTAAATAGCGGATAATGCGGATGGGCAATACAATTTGAAGGAAAAAATCTTTAAAATTTAAAAAATTATTATAAATAATCAGATTTGTTTAGGTGATATTACCATGATCTTTAGAAATTATCATAACTATGTTTATTCTACTTATTTAATGTTATGGTTGATGGTCATATCAAGTATTTAATTAAACAAATAATTGTTCATTACTTCTTCAAAATTATCACATTAATTTTCATAGATGTGAAACCAACATCTTGATTTGGCAAAGTAACCGTAATAATATGTAGCATAGTTAGATTCTATTTATATATATAATGTATTTTCTACCATTATTGGCTATCTGGTATGAAATAATTATTTAAAAATATATTAAATAATGAAAATTAGTAGGAACAATATAAAAGAACAATGAATATTATAAACTTAAATTTAAGAATAAAACCATATGTTATAACTGTTTAGAAAATCGGATACATATTAATTCAAGTAAGATTAATTGGTAAACTAAAAGATAATATTTTTAATAATAGTAAATAATTTATATAATTATATATTTTTGCTCAATTTTATTTTCTCGTGTGAATGATTGTGGATTTACTTAGAGCTAGATTTTAAATTCGGCCAATCTTATTAGAAATTTGAGGTCACTGTTACGAAGGAATATGTGAAAGACTAGAAAAATATATTAAACCAATGACGTAATTTTCTCTAAGTATCGTGAGTGCGCTGTTTTACTTACATTGCGTGCTCAACATAAAAACATAGTATTTCCCTTAAATCATAAAATGTTTATCACGAAGCAGTTACCCGTGATTTAGAAGCTACCACATACTCTGATATTATTTCTTAATACATATTCATACAACTGCAAAGTTACGTTTTTATCAGAGGAAAATATAAAAAAATTCTCGTGTTTTAACAAAATAGAAAAGAAATAACACTAGGTTTGGTTTTTTCTCTATTACTAATTTACATAATTGAAAAATCCATAACGTCAGTTGATTGATATGTCAATGATAGTAAATATATTATTAAATTCTGTCAGTATACAAATTTACAAAGTTTATGTTGAAGAATTAAAAGTAACCAGTAAACCCATGCAAAACTTTCGCACATTCAATCTTCCCTTTCCCCCTGCTTGCCCCCCGAAATTGAAATTAAATACTCAGCAAAGTGTATACACAAAATAGCAAATCGAGTTTATTAATGTGAACGTATTTACAATTTATAATACCTCTTTGTATACAATATTTGATGTCAGAATGCATTCGCCATTATCGGTTATTGATACAAAATATTTTTAGATTTAGTAACTCTTGAAAAGGCTTCATAGAGTTGTCCACCAGTAAATACAGCATTTGGAACGTACAATCCAGCTCTTTGAAGCGTCTGTCCCTAATAATTATTGGCAAATAAATATTATTATACAGGTTTTTCTTTTAACTTAAATTTTAAAGAAACAATGTTTTTTTAACGTAAAATGATTATGCTATGTCAGAAGTTGGTAAGAAAACCTCTACACTGATACCTTATACATCGCTGTAGGCTTTGTATTAGTTGAGGAAGAGGGATGTTGACAACAGAAATAATATATAGGATTATTTGGAATTTTTCTTGAAGACAATAAATTACCAAAATTAAAAATGGTATAGGTACATACAGATAATTAATTTATATAACACTTTATTCTAAAATAAATATGTTCAACAGAAAAGTGATCCTTTATTATCCTTTAGACATACCTTTAATATTCCAAAAGAGTTTAGAAAAAACAATTTACAATAGTTAAGTAATCTATTTAAACTTATTTTTTATTAATTCTAATAAAATATTCTGATATATAAAAAATATTCTAAAGTTATATAATATTGGTTCTATCTTTTAAAATATTTTTTGCACAAACATATTAATTATATTAAATGATTCTTTGAATCATGCTATTATGTGGCTTAACGCGCTATTGTACGGTGTAACGGGATATTATTTTGTGTAACGTGATATTATGTGATGTAACATGCTATTTTGTGGTACAACATGCTATTAGGTGGTGTGGCGTTCTATTGTGTTGTGTAACGTGTTATTATGTGGTGTAACGCGGTATTATGTGATGTAACGTGGTATTATGTGATGTAACATGTCTATTTTGTGGTACAACATGCTATTAGGTGGTGTGACGTTCTATTGTGTTGTGTAACGTGGTATTATGTGGTGTAACGTGATATTATGTGGTGTAACGCGCTATTATGTGGTGTAACGTGGTTTTAAATTCCCATTATTTATTTATGGCTACTTGATAATAATTCTGATTCGGTGATAGCGGAATTAAAATTAAATTATATCGTACCGAACAGGTAGTAAGATGTGGTGCTAAAAAAATCAACAGTTGTTTCACCATATTATTTGTTAAGAATGGGAAAAAAAAAAATTTTAATTGAACTTTAAAATTTTGCTGAATAGGTGAGCGAATATTATAAATTATAGCTATTTTAACAAATAATAAAGATGAAATACTATAATTATAGGCACTTTAGACTACTATTTAATTTAGTGCACTCTTAGTAATGTCTTCACAGAAAGACTTTTTAAATGAATTTTTTAATACATTCGATTCGACCTTTCTTTTTTTACAGTATACTCTAGAATTAGCGTTAGTAAGTAAACCTGCGTGTCATTTTTGAGTTCAGTTTACTACAGTTTCATCCTTGACATTTCCCTAACATAAAACATTAACTTGGTACTTCATTCTATAACATGCATCGGCCTTTAAAAGTTCAAAATAAATTCCATTGCACAAGGAATTCCTTGAAGTGGGTTTAAACACGAATATCTTACATTTACAATGTATCACACATACATAAGTAGTGCATTTGTGTGATAGTATTTTAGTGTTATTCTTCTTCTTTTGGTTTAGGACTTAGAAAGTTTAGTTTGAATAGTAACTAAACATATGCACATTACTGGATACTTTAACTTAAAATGGGTTTTAAATGTTTCAATTATTTATACTTTAAGCCAAGCTATACATAAATTAGTGATATTTAAATAATTTATTATTGGAACCCTGTTCAAGTAAATAAATATATTTTATGAAGAAAATAGCACTTAACAGTAAACCTACTCGCAAAATATATTTTTTTAAACAAAAATACTAGTCCTTCTCTGAATTAAGTAAACAAACTGTGCTCTTTAGGACTATTTACGTTTGACTAAAATAATCTCTAAGGCCATTTTCGGGCGTTTGCTTTAACAACATTTCATTTCGACAACGGTAATACTTTTTATTAGGTTGTTGATTATTCTGGTTTTATCTATTTTTAGATCATATACATAGAATTTTTTTTTTATTGTAAGTAACATTAGAGATAGACAAGCTAAGGACCTATTATTTCTATATTTCTGCTGCTATGTGTATCCAAATTGACAGGTCTTGATTTGAGAAAACGCCTAAGAATATGCAGCCAACTACCTGGTGAAACATCACTGCAACGCACGGTTACCTAAGGAATCAAGCGTTTTCCTAGATTTTTTCATTATCGCAGCTCGATACCCGTTCGGATTATACGATGTTTTACTAACATACACGAATGGGTTAGAGATTAGGAAGGTTTAATTGAGAGAAAATGCACCCGCATTTGTGTGGAAGGAGAGTGGAAACACATTTAGGTCCTCAGTACTCCCAACTGAGATTAAACGTCGAACTCCCCGTCTTCGGCAGTCTAGTCTTATACAATAGTAGCGCGTTAGACCACGTGGCCACTTGAGCGGATATTATTATTTTAATTGATTAAATTTGTTTAAGAATAGATGTAATACCATATATTTTATTTTTATTTTGTCAGATTAGAATTGTATAGGTAGGTTTGGGATGTGATAACAAGGAAACAATAATAATAACACATATTACATTTAAATTTTTTTAATGTAGTCTAAATTAATATATTTTATATTAAAGATCCATTTTATTTCATTTGTTCATGTTTTATTTTAAGTATTCTTTCAACTCTTGTAGAGATATACAGCACACCATTATTGTAATTATCAGTAACATTACATCATCCAAAAAACGTTTCCGAGCACACCCAGTGGTTTCGAGTGTTAAGGGTAATCGCACCTTTGTAGAGTTAGCCGAGCTAAAGGTACATTTTTTTGTTATTATTTTCTCCTAGATCCTAGGAGTGGTGCCCAATTTACATATATAATTTAATTCATCTCGACGTTACCTTTCTTTATGGAAAAATATATGAAAAAAACTTATATTTTTATCAAAGTATAAATCAATACCTAGTGTTGGTTATATTTTCTTTCTACCTAACGTTTCTATTACAGAAAAACCATTAATTCTCTATCACACCAAAAAGATTTGTTTGAATGTTACAACAATTAATAAATGTGTTATCATTATTATTATTATTATTATTATTATTATTATTATTATTATTATAATATTTATCATATATCTACAAAAGATTAGTTTCCCTTTAGAAATATAGTTTATTGTAGCTATAACATTATTATACTTATCATTTAATGTTTAGAATTAAGTATAGTTTAAATCAGATTAAATTGAAATAAATTTATAACTTTTTTCAGTTTGGCTTAAACTCTATTGGGTTGAAATTTTCATGAAAAAAAACAACCTTTTTTGTCAATTTATAGGCAATAGAAGGATTAAACATTTGCAATGTTTTATTTAATTGAATAAAAAAGTTTGGACAAAGCAGTAAATTGAATTTTATAGGTAGTGGCTACAGGAAGTAAACAACTTTCTATTACGATAGATTAAATAGCTATGCTATCATATTTTTAATAATTATATAAAATACATGTACTGAGTTGATTTACACTTGTTAGTATACATGTTCTTTACAATGTTGGGTTTTTTATTCCACCCAAGAACTATGAATTATAAACATCTAGCAATTCGATATAGTGAGATAAATTAATATTTAGTGTATCTTATTTTTTGCTGATTTAAATAAAATGATTTTATTTTTTAATCACTTAATACAATTGTATGAATTATCTTGTAGAACCTATATTATGTAAATGTTACAGATATAATTAATTAATTAAATAAAAAATAATTAAAAAATGGATATTTTCACTTCTAAAGTTAGGTAAAGCTACTCGAAAAACTTTATTATTTAATCAATTCAATAAATCCCCTTTAAATACCTAACCAACCCCTTCCGATTCACTTTCAATTAATTAAATGTAATATTTTCCACTAATGTAAATGGGGTGGATTGGTAAGGAGTAAAGGTTTATAAGATTAAACATATCTGTAACCCAAGTATGAGCGTATGCGCTGTATATATTTAGCCACACATGTTAACAGTGTGTAACATTTTAGCGTGGCTTACAGGCACACAACCATCCCTGTTTTAATATCATCCCCGCATAACAAAGCTACCTTTTGGGGTAGTCTACAAACAATCGCTGTGGATACGGGAAAACACACATGAAAGTATTACTTTGCCTCGAATCTGATTAAAAAAATATAGCGTAGACGTTATATCCACCACAGATTCAGGCTTCCAATTGAGCGTGTTTAATCAAATAATACTTTCTTAAACAATCACTTTAGAAAAGTAAGCTTGTAAATGGCTTATCTAATGTAAATAAGATTAAAGAAGCAATAATGACTTTACCTGCAATGCCCCTTAGGGATAGGTAAATGGATTTTTAATAATGCTATATCAAAGTCTAGATGTCTTAGATTAAATTCATACTAGGTACATTAGTTTTTAATTCCCCACTTTCGTTTTTCATTTAATAAAAGTAATTTTATAGAGATATATTAATATAACGTTATGTGTGACTTTTTTAATTTATATTTTACTTAATAAAGTATCCTACGTCTGAATGAAAGGAGCAAGTTTTTAAAGGACAACTCCAATAAACTATCTTATTCCAAGAATTTGAAGATTATAGTAATTACTAAATATAAAATCTTATTAGATAGTAAATAGATGTATTGACACTTTAAAAAGTTACTGTGACAACTATAATGCATTTAACCATAGGATCATTTATTGTTTAACTAATTATTTTTCTTACTTGAATACCTATATGATGGTAAAAACTATCAAGTAGATTATTAACAACAATGATCGCAAAAGAAACAAATACTTTTATAAATAATTATTTCTACCATTATCGTAATTTACCAAGTTTACATTTGAAAATAAATTTAATTTATTATTTA
Source organism: Timema bartmani (assembly GCA_902151455.1). NCBI lineage: Eukaryota > Metazoa > Arthropoda > Insecta > Phasmatodea > Timematidae > Timema > Timema bartmani. Next base: position 157,511 of record CABFWB010000713.1, on the reverse strand, counting down.
TATAGACTCTAACACTTTTTCTCCAATTAAATACTATTACTACTGCTTATTACCTACTTACTCTATGTCATTAAGAACTGAAAAGTTCACTGCCACACTTGCAAGAGAACGCCATCTATATGCCCTATTTATCTTTAAATACTTCTATCCTGTCTACCTCATTACACCCTATATCTCTCAGGTCCCTTCTAATGCTATCCTCCCATCTGCGTCTATGTCTTCCAAATGGTCTCTTCACAATTGGTTTGCTAGACAGCACACTGAGCACGGTTCTAGATTATCCATTTACGCTGCATGTCATGCCCCCCATAATCTACAACAATTGACTATCCAAACATTGCCTTGTGCTGAGTATAGAATATGTAGCTCATCATTATGTAACTTCCTTCACTCCGCAGTATCTTCATCCCTTTTTGGACCTCATATCTTTCCAAGCACCTTATTTTCGAACACCCTAAATTTATTTTCGTCATGTAAGGGAAGAAACCAGGTTTCAATCCTATAGGGTCAATAAAACCGGTAAAGTGATTGCTTTATATATTATGAGTTCTACATTCATCGACAACAGGTGAGAGGTCAACAGATTACCAAGGGAGTAATATCATGTATCTCCTGAAAATTTTCACTATAATATCTTAATGACCATTGAGAATTTTTCTAATTAATATTTAAACTAAATATCCATGTCAAATTATATGTTGTTCACAATCATCTCTAAATTATCATCCTCAATATGTGCTTTCTGTTTGATAATATACTTATTTCGTTAATGTAAAAATCCCAAAAAAACAAATTTATTAAAAACAAGTCGACTGTTTTGAAAGTTTTGACCGTCAAAAGTGACGGATTATCAACATACGGCTTTCGGATCGTATATTTTGACGAATGAAATAATATCTGCTAGATTTTACCATTGGTAAGGAAATAAGGGTTTACCTACTAGACGCACGATTTACATCTTAGCAATCCGAACAGTCGCCAAAGCCCGCGCCAAATACAACTCCTTGATTGCTTTCATTAACCGTCTCAAATGTTTGACTCACCACTGTACGTACAGGAGGCGAATGAGAAAATGTCACCCAACCCTCATCCTAAAACTTCCCTAAACATGACAAACACGTAGAAGTAAAATTCAATTTCCTACTTGTAATTTACTTCTGTGGAGTAGTTGCCAAGCCGGTGAAGCAAACAAGCGTTTTACTCTTTCTGTTTTACTGAGCTTTTTTTTTAAGGTAAGCCATTAGTAGGATTTTTTACCTCCCTTTGTAAACACGTATTGCCTAGTTATAAACATTAAATTAATTAAGTTTAAATCTAAAGTAACATTTTCATCTTATTTTTCCCCTTAAATACTAAACACAGGTATTTAATAAGATATTAGTGTTTATGTTTGTTTGTTTGTTTATTTATTTATTTTTAAAATCCTTTTGGAAGATTCACTTTTTTATCCGTTTGGTGTAATTTTTTTTCATGCTCGTTGCCTTAATACCCATCCAGAAGAAACGAGAATATTTACCCTAAGGGCTAAGGATGAGTTCAGTAGGATAAGTGGAATTCTACCTGGCTTTGCTTAGAAAGGGATAGGGAGTGAAGTGAAGTAAGAATATAAGTATATTGTTAAATAGAGAGAGAACTAAAGAGAGATAAAGAACGAACATTAGAGATAACTCTAGAGAAAGTGAGAGAGGGAATGCGATGTGATATTGGGAAACCATTTAGTAAAAATAATGTTGTTTATCCTTCAGGAATTATAACCCCATACTCCCCGTCACCAGAAAAGCCGGACGTACCTGTACACGTGTTTACCGACAAGAGAGACTATTTATTCATGGAGAGAGATGGTTGATGAACGGAATAGAAACGAGAAATGTGAAATGAAGGAAGTGAGTAAATAAAACAATGAAAGAGTTGTACGAAATATGTCAGATTCACGTCATTCGGAAAGTAATGTCCAACGTAACAAAACAGTTGTACGATTAGCATTCTAGTGTGGTCACCGCGTGTGTATCTATGGTTTGTTTCCCCCCACACACCCTCCTCGCCACTTTCCTCAAATTTTTTTTTTTATGTATATTATTAATGGATAGCCGTGGCTGTGTCACGCTATTGGCTCTCGAAATGACAGACTGTCGGCCATTAACAACATGGCGTGTTTTACGGCTTTTGGGCCGTGTTGCCATATTTCATGCACGAGGTCATAAACTTCTATGTTAGCAACACTTCAGAATATTGTAACAGGGGTTTGTTGCTGCTAAACTTTCTCCCAGTTACACACACCTTTCATCGATGTATGAGGGGTAATGTATGTCATTTACTTTCATAGAACAATTGATTTTTACCTACAACTTTCCTCATAAAATGGTTCTTTCCCATCACGTCTTATCACCTTACTTCCCCAACAGGCTCTTTCGATTTAATTACACTACTAGGGTAAGAATAAGGAAAGTAGGATTCAAAATACATGTAACTATATTTGCGTGAAGGTAAATTGGTGAACCATTTAGTAAAAACCACCCTCAGTAATTTTTGCAGGGATTAAAATTCTAGCCTCTCTGTAACTGGCTGACCCGAGTAGAAGATACTAAGCCTTTTCCCATCTGTTTCTCGATGAGGTTATTTCAAGTCAGTTTGTAGTGAAATACATGTTAAACTGATTTTTAAAATTTGCCAGTTTAAAAAAGTGAGTGTCAGATCATCGAATATTCGGAATCTAATTACTTAACTAGCACTGCATCTTACTACCTGTTCTTGTTGTACGCTTATGTACTAATTGCTTTAATTGTTTTAGGGATTAGGAAGGTTTTATTTATATGAAGTGTGCCAGCATTTGTGTGGCGGGAGTGTGGAAAAACATTTTGGAAAAGACTTCAGTAGACCCGAACTAGATTCGAACGTCAATCTCCCCGTCATTGGCAGTCTAGTTTACTTTAGTAATATTTTAAGTGATGAGTGGCCTACTCCTTATTGGCTGTGAGAACTTTATCAATGATATTATTCTTTGCTTATATTATCATACAGTTATATAATATGTTGCCTTAACATTGTAAATTAAATTAGTTTTATCTCTATATAAAGTAATTTTTATAAATCAAATAATTCATATTCCTTTTGTACTTTGAGTGATTGATATAAAATCAATATTTTTTCTGTTATGTGTTGCATCTTGAATTTCGGAAATTTTTGTTGTTTGATCCACATTTACAACAAACTTGAGCTTTGAAAAACTCAAAGCTGCCCTATATGATTGCATTTCTTCTGCTAAGGTGATCTCAGAAACATGACCGATTATACAGGGCAATCATTTTAAAGAGCTATTTAGTGTACACATGGCCCAATATTATACTTATACGTTTAAAAAAGTTTATATGCGACAGTTTGCAATCAATTGTATTTATAGTGTGACATAATGACACAATGGGAACCAACCCTTGGTGAAGTTGTTTGTCCTTACGAATGAAAGGTCTAGTTATTCTTCCTTTACGGTTGACCGGGTCCTACCTATTCTGCCTGTGGAGCCTCTTGGGTCTAGTTATTCTCCCTGTATGGTTGTCTGGAGTATATTTACTTTGTCTGTGTATTTGGCGGGAGTCTAGCTATTCTCTCTGTATGGCTGACTTTCGTCTAGCTATTCTGTCTGTATGGCTGATTGTGATCTAGTTATTCTTCCAGAATGGCTGATTCTGGATCAGTTATTCTACTCTACGGCTGACAGAATCCTTCTATTCAGATTCCTTCAGGACGTCTCTTCCTCAACTGTACTACTGATACTTCAAATAGCTGTTTAGATATTGAATTAGTGAGGTTCAACAATATTATTCATGTATATTTTTAGAAAAAGATATCAAGGACGATCAATTGTTATTGCGCTCATATTGTGTGACCTCCTATCCGTTCTCAAGACTCTATACCTATTTTTTTTATCATTGGGTGCAACCTTAAGAAAACGGTTTACCCCTTGAAGGCCACTTTATGATAAGCTATGTGGTAAAGTGCAGTTCTCTTAATCATTGGGTATGCTTGTCCTTCAAAAGATGTGCCAAATGATGTTTTCCGGAAGCTTATGGATATGGTAAGATCTTAATAAATATTATGACTGTTACAACATAATTTAACTGCATTATTTTTGCTGTGTTGTATAAATTTCTTCATAGAAACCCATGTAGCATGATGAAACTATAAATCATACACTATGGTTTCCCTAAACATTTTCAATATACACTTTTATACCTTCGTTCAGCAAAACGGCTATTCCTTCTAATCCTATCACAGTGTATCAATAGCCCCCACCCCCTTAAATAACTCATCGTTTTAAGGCAAAATGTATGAGTGACGAAATAATTGGAGAGCAAGAAGAACTTGATGATATCAGTGTTAGAGAAATATCGTGTTAAGCCAATAGTTTCGAAATCGATACTTGTCATTTTCCACCTTTTTTTCAATTAATTCCGTGAATGGCATTATATCCGTACGTAATGACAATCTCAATGTTTTGTGGGAGGCTAGATAGATGAACTATTTTAATACCTTGTTCGTCAATAAGTTATATCTATCATTAGAAATGCATTAAGTTGCACAATATTTCATTCCAAAATACGGTTTATTTCAAAATAAAACATATTACTGAGCTATAAATGGTATAGACTTTCATCATTACATGCGATGTAAACATTAATAAACTTTTTTAATCTATTTTAATAATTTCAGAAATGTTATATAATTTAAAAATGTTCACAATGAAAACGAGTGAACTCATTTTAAAATATCACATACATTAGCGTTATTAGTTATGACAGGACTTGAAATCCATCGCTAAGCAACGAAAGTTGAACAACCCAACAACCACATTTTCATTTACTCGAAGGTTCCAGAAGTCAAGTTATTCAAACCTGTCACACACCCCTTATATACATACCCCCCCCACCACCCACCCCAGTCGAAGCCACGCTTCTACCCCCACAAACACTTTACCACTATTTCAATGAGTTTTCGTAACACTTGACAAAACACTGGAGAAAACAAAACAATCCCACGTAACGGTAACAAGTTACAGAACTTTGGAACGAACAAACAAACTAACAAACAGACAGATGAAACACGTAGGGGTGCCGAGTGGAAGACACGTACTGATGAGAGGTTATAGGGTGAAGTCTGACGACGAAGACGCTACCGTCTGAAAGTGTCGGGTAAGACTTTCAACTAACCGAGAGGAACTGATAAAACTCTACACAGGGAGGTAGCTTGAACGATAAATATACAGAGTTGATAAAGATTGATAAAGAGATACACGATTAATTTAAAACTATATAAGAGGTATTCTACGTGTGCTTGGTTAAAACACTATCATATTAAAGCATGACTTACAAACTAGCCTAATACTATGACCGACAAAATGAAGGAATGAACAATAAAATTAATTCATTTTATATGTAAGAACTTGGTCGGGCACATCTTATCTGTTAATATCAACACACAAAATGTATATTATTGTGACACCTTCACACGGCAATCGAACCTTGGACTCTTATCCTAGCACTCCTATTACTCAGCTATCCAAGAATTGCCCCGTGCTCAGAATATTATGCACTTATAGAATCGGCCCTAAACTATGTATGAACCTAAACACGGGACGAATCCTGAATAGCTAAATGGTAGAGCGTTGGCACGCCAAGTCAACAGTCCCGGGTTCTATTTCCATGCCATGTGTCAATTTTAAACATTTAAACCTGGGCCAGTAATAACATGGGGCTCAGGCGAACGGATGTGATGTAAAATGTTACCTCTCAATATTTTAGGTTGAGCCTCACACGGACAAGGCCCTTGATGATAGAATAGTTTGCAGACAAGTAACGCATGACGTCACCATATAACAGAGGGGAGCGAGTGGCTTATGGTATGGTTTAGGGGAGAAGAGTAAATTGAGGGGTCTAGAAACGAACAGTAATGGACCTAGGAACATTACATCCTACAGGATATTCTCCCCTCGCCCCTTCTTTGACCCTGCGGTGGGCCCTAGCTACACACAAAACTTCATGAGGCTCAATTTATCTGAGTTATATCTGGTTAGAGAGACCGGTGACCACACCCTAGACTATCGCCATCTATCTGTTCACTTTGCCGGCTTGTCATGTTGCTGTCAACCTAGTATACCAGACCAAATTAGTCCGGAGAGTTACCCATAGGCGTGAGAGAGCTGTGTTTTAATATCGAATTGTTTTTTTGTCTTCCTTTAGTTGGTTGAGCATAAAGCTGGTACCAATAAGGTACTCCCTTCCCTATCCCACATCCTACTGACTCCCCAAACATTTCTCAAAACAGTTTCTATTCGAGGCCATGAGTCTTGCTTCAGCCCCAACACATGTGAATACAAAGCAGTGCAAGCTGATGTTTTTTTAAAATATATTTTCCAATCCAGTTTATTTTGAGGTGGCTATAATTGCAAAATAGTTGAATGAAATATTTGGATAGTGAATTTCTTATCGTGTACACAATTATACCTTTCAAACTGATGGAACAATAGCTCAAATACGTTAAGTCAGATTTTCCTATGATCGAAAGGCTTAGGATTCAAATACCATCCGATTGTGATGAGTGGATGATTTTTTATAATTTATATATTTCCAATCTATAGCCCATTATTTAATTATATTCGTATACCCAGGTAGGTAAAAAGATGCAGTGAAATGTAAATAAAAATGTTTATAAACTATTAACATTTAAAATTCGGTGCTAAGTAATATAGCTCATTGGCTTTTTCAAGTACCTCTTCGTTTGTTCTTTAGAATGTATTTTGAGATTTATCTTAAATGTGATTATAAATAATAATCGTAGGTCTCAATAGATGAAAACGTGAATTTCAATGATCTTAAATAATAAAAAACGTTCACTCTTAGACAAAATAATAAACACTCATAGTTAGGAGTCTATATTATCTAAATTGTTCGTCTTTGATATTTACACTAGTACTTTTAAATCCGTAGATTATATTGAGTTTACTATTAAGCTTTTGGAAAGAAAAAAAAACCAAGCTTGTAAATATATTGGACGTTAAGCCCGGAAAAGGCCAATGAACGGATTGTTTGCTCAATCCTAGGATTGGACGTTTAAAATTAAAAAAGCCCGAAGTTTTTTCTAATTTTGGACTTTGGCCGTCTCCAAACCGTCAAACCTAGTATTGTGCATTTACTAACCAACCAAAGTTGAAAATACAGTCGTTAGGCTAGGCTAGGCTCTAAAAAAAAAAAATTGGTCAGGTGGTCTTGATCGTTTAAACTAAATTTGTAGTCTCTGTCCTGTTCTGTTAGCATATTAATGAGATCCAATTGACCTCTTGAATTGATGGGGTTGCTCAAAGCTGTGAATGCCCCACCAGCACATTCTGGTAGAGAAACGAACTAAAATGTTATTTCAAGCTTTGGTCGTTTAGTAATTGCACAATCCTAGGTTTGGCTGTTTGGAGACGGGCAAAGTCCAAAACTAGATATAAATTCGGGCTTTGGTCATTTTAAAACATCCATTCCCAAGATTGAGCAAAATTGTCCTTTTACTACCGTTTTCGGGCTTCGAGCCCAGAATTTATGTAAATATATATAAAAATACATTTAAAAAAATATATATATGTATACAATTTTGTTCAATTTCATTCCCACTTTTTGTTAAATTGTTTAGAGCTTTTATAACATTTTCAAACGTGATATAATTTAAGAAAGGCATGAACAATGACTGTATTTTAACAATTTTATAGAAGTTTGAATTTATGATGAAAACCTCTCAATAATAGTATAATCATCTAAAGGCTCATGACTTTCCCTTAACGCTCCCCCTCACCCTCACAAACCCTAAGTCCCCCTTCGCTATTCTACAGGCTTTACAAAAAATGGCTTTGGTGCGTTTAATCAAGATAAAATTAAATAAATTGAAACACATCTATTTTAAATAGACTAAAGGGAACGTATATCAAGAAAAATTTAAAACAAGATATAAACACTAAACATAATCCTAGTAAGAGTTGAAAAAAAAGATAAATATAAAATTTAAAAAATTATAATCTAAAAAACCTAGATCCTGAAGCAATAATTTAATACTTGAGAATATATTATTGGTCAAACGTGTCTAAAAATGCCATTAAACTAATAAATAGTTGAATAATTATTTGTTTCTTGCACTACGTCTTACTACCCATTTGGTTTATTTTATTATCTTTTAATCATGCTGATGGGTTTGAGATAAGGAAGCTTAAATTTAGAAAAAATGTAATGGCATTTTAATGGAGATTAGAGAGAGAGAGAGAGAGAGAGAGAGAGAGAAAGAGAGAGAGAAAGAGAGAGAGAGAGAGAGAGGGAAACCATTTATGAAAAATCACCCTCAATAAAACCTATTGGGATCAAATCACGGTCTCCAAGTGATAAGCAGTTAAGTCTATTGCAAGCGTAGTATTTTAGATCATCCAGCCACTTAGAGAGTTAGAATAATATGGATAAAAAAATATATTATGACAAAGAATGAAAAAATACTATAAAACACATATTATATATATATATATATATAATATACTATAAAATAGTAATTAAGTTTTCATGTATATTGAAAGCGTGACTTACAACGTTAGGATAAATCATGTTAATTAAGCTTATGAAACGAGATAAATTGTTATTGTTTTCAAATATTATAATGAATATTTGATATCCCGAAAATTGTGAGAATAAGTATAAATAAGAGAGACACGAAATCTAGAATAGGAATGTACTCTTACTGAGAGAGTAGTCTAATATGAGAGGAAGTGATAAGGATGGTAGAGAAGAAAAAAAGTTTAAAGAGAGAGACAGATTGAAAAAATTAACACAAGAGAGAAACACATAATAGGAGGAATGTCTATGTATATAGTGCGCATGAGTAATTTGACGGGAAACAAGATTTCCTCCACTCAGTTTTGAAAATCGGATTGCTCCAGAGTTTAGTAGCGAGTGGTCCACACAGTCTCCAGGGAATAAAGGAGTGAGGTTGGTTAAAGGGGGGGGGGGGG
>CABFWB010000713.1:36487-148234 GCA_902151455.1 Timema bartmani | reverse complement strand
TTTTTTTTTTCATTTTCCGGATCTTAATATGTCATCGTTTTACATAGAGATTCGAGAAGAGGAAGGTAGTATTTAAAGTGGGAAATTTCCTACACTGGTAAACCAGAGGATATGAAACTGATGTCTTTATTTACGTGCACACGGAATTGCATCAAATTGATACCGTATAAATATCTGGCCTATTGATACTAAAGTACAATTAATCTTTTAATATATTAATATAAAAAATTACTTGTTTTTCTCATGGCCTGTAACCTTGAAGTTTGGTACCTAAATTGATTATTTAAATAAAACTATAAAACTAAATAATAATGTATTGAATACATAATAAAGTTTAGTTTGGAATACGTGTATTATTCTTTTTAAATTACTATTTTATTACTATTTACTATCTACTATTAAGCAAATACTAAAGAAAAAGAGAGAATACAAAAGTAGGGTACACTTCATTTACTATGAAAGGTAGCAGAGTTACCTTAACGTCTTACACAATGACCCTATCTTATAAACTGTATCATAGTGGAGTAATGCAAGGTTGTATTGTTATCTTAGAGGACAAAATAAGGGTACATCCAATAATTTTAGGTTAAAATAAATGGTACGGCGCACCGCACAGACTTTCTCTCTCTTTCTATAAACTCGTAAGATTTCTGAACAGAATAATGTACATTGTATCATCACCACTCCACATAAGAACACGCATAAAATAATATACAATGATATATAATCAATGAGAAAAGAGGCGCATCTTTGTCCACCTAAGAGCATTTCAAACAGTTTAATGTCTTCCACAAGGGTCAACACTTCGTATTAAAATTTCGATTTCTGGTTAAAATTTTAACATTTTATAAGGTGTTGCAGATCTTCAAGTCATCGCATTGATATTTAATTATTCATTTATACATTTTGACCAATAAAAAATGTAAATATTGACTATTGAGTCTAAAATGGAGATAGATCATTGCTATGCAAACATTTCTCCTAAGAGATTTAAGGAAAAATAACATACTTTTTTAGATACTTATATTTAATTACTCTATGGCATTGGAGAATTATTGCGTTAAGACTTAAGTAGTATATGTTTACAACTAAAGCTCACAAAATTGTATTAATATATTTGCAAATATCTCAGAAACTGTTGCTTTTATAAAAATATATGTCAAATAAAAGTTTTTTATTTCTAATAGTCCTACAATTTTGCAATGATAAGTTGTTTAGTTTCTCAAATAGTTGTGGAGATACGGAAATTAACGCTTCTGTAAAGTACCCTAAAAATCATTTTCATAGGAAAATGAAAATAGCCAGTTTATTTATAATCTTAATCAACGCCTAGATACGAATTTTAATCAAAATCGTTTGAGCAGATTTTGAGAAAACCAAATTTTTCTCTTTTCGCCCTTCAGTAAACTACCCTTAATTTTAAGTTTTTATAGACACACAGACAGACGGCATTGCAAAGACTATTTTTTAGGGTTCGGGGGGTCATGAGACGTCGACATCCATCAACATTTCAGGTTAGTTTTTTTTTACGGTCGCAATACTTAAACTTTAATGTCCAAAAAGTTAAAAAAATTCATATAATTGCGTATAGATTGAAAGTTATTGATTTTATAAAAATATGTTTCGGATAAAATATCTGTATTATAAATATATATACATATTTGTAATGCTAAGTAATTTCATATCTCAAATAGTTTCGGAGCTATTATAAAAAATGTTAATTTACGCATCAGACCGGAGCCCTTAAAGCCATTTTGCCGAAATATTGAGAGTAGCCATTTTGTTTGGAATATTTATTAATGTTCATAAATGAAATTTAATCAAAATCGTTAGAGCCGATTTTGAGAAAATCGACTTTTTCTCTTTTTGCCCTTCAGTAAACTACCCTTAATTTTAAGTTTTAATAGACACACAGACAGACGGCATTGCAAAGACTATTTTTTAGGGTTCGGGGGGTCATGAGACGTCGACATCCATCAACATTTCAGGTTAGTTTTTTTTACGATCGCAATACTTAAGCTTTAATGTCCAAAAAGTTAAAAATATATATATAATTGCGTATAGATTGAAAATTATTGATTTTATAAAAATATGTTTCGAATAAAATATTTGTATTATAAATATATATACATATTTGTAATGCTAAGTAATTTCATATCTCAAATAGTTTCGGAGCTATTATAAAAAATGTTAATTTACGCATCAGACCGGAGCCCTTAAAGCCATTTTGCCGAAATATTGAGAGTAGCCATTTTGTTTGGAATATTTATTAATGTTCATAAATGAAATTTAATCAAAATCGTTAGAGCCGATTTTGAGAAAATCGACTTTTTCTCTTTTTGCCCTTCAGTAAACTACCCTTAATTTTAAGTTTTAATAGACACACAGACAGACGGCATTGCAAAGACTATTTTTTAGGGTTCGGGGGGTCATGAGACGTCGAAATCCATCAACATTTCAGGTTAGTTTTTTTTACGATCGCAATACTTAAGCTTTAATGTCCAAAAAGCTAAAAATATATATATAATTGCGTATAGATTGAAAATTATTGATTTTATAAAAATATGTTTCGAATAAAATATTTGTATTATAAATATATATACATATTTGTAATGCTAAGTAATTTCATATCTCAAATAGTTTCGGAGCTATTATAAAAAATGTTAATTTACGCATCAGACCGGAGCCCTTAAAGCCATTTTGCCGAAATATTGAGAGTAGCCATTTTGTTTGGAATATTTATTAATGTTCATAAATGAAATTTAATCAAAATCGTTAGAGCCGATTTTGAGAAAATCGACTTTTTCTCTTTTTTCCCTTCAGTAAACTACCCTTAATTTTAGGGGTAGATATCCAATTCCAAAAACCCCTCGGGGCAACCCTATGAAAACCCTAGATATCAAGTTTCAGCTCAATCGGTAAAATAGTTTAGGCTCTAGTTGGAGGTACAGACAGACAGACAGACAGACAGACAGACGGAAATTCAAAAACCACTTTTTCGGATTCAGGAAGTCATGAAACGTCAAAATTCATCAAAATCTCGAGTTCGATTTTTTTGACGATCACCATACTTTCTCTACCTGTAAGATAGAGAGAAAGTAAAAAATTAAGATTCAGTTAAAATAATTAAATAATTAGAAAATATAGCTAAGTTTGGCACACAAAGAAAAACTTTTTCAAAATAATTTATCTCTATTCGACTAATTCGTATATAAGGTACGTGTTGTATTAGACTTATCAGATACTTTCGAAATACATATTGGTTTTAATCAATAAAGTACACTTTTTCCATTACTTTTCTTTCTAGCGAATATAGTATGTTATTAAGGTTTTGCAAGAGAATTGAAAAGGCTTGATACTAAACTTTACAGTGCTTTGATTAAAATATGCAAATGGCTTAGACTTGTTAGGTGTAAGTAGGAAAGCTTTTATAAGAAATGCAGTTATTTTATTTGAGCCAACAGGGAAATGGATTTAAAGGTGAAATTCTGAGTAGACTATAGTGTCCTTTGTTTAAATTTAAAGATAGTAAGCGTACTTTATTATGGTTTTACTTTAATTCAGATTATGGGATAGGGCTATAGTGCAATACCTTTCAGGCCAAACGGAATGCACAAGATCGCAAAGAAAAAAGAGAGTGAGTTAGGTAATCTATAGAAAACTGCGAACAACATGTCATTTGGTATGGTTAGTGATTTCAAATAATGAGGAACGATTTTAACAAGTAATAATGTTATTAGATTAGAAACATTGGGATTAATAGGTCAGGAAATACTTAATATTACTCTCTCAGTTGTTAATATCTCGCATGTTGAAAGGAAATTTAAAATTAAGAATATTAGACACAGTACTTTCACCAGTATTCACTTATGGTATTTCACCTTAAATGACGTATGTAATTTAGGGTGTTCATAAATTAAGTGCTTAGGAAAATTTCGTTTCAAAAAGTAATGAAGATAATGGAGAGTGTGGAAAATAACATAATGATTATTTAAATAGATTATACAAACCATCAGGCATTGAAACGGTAAAAAAAACTCAAGCTAAGGTGGGCAAGAAACGAAGTAGAAATGGAAGAAGATAGAATTTTTTTTTAATGTATTTTCTGGTAACCTTGTTAAAAGAAACCATTTTTAAAAGCTAGACACAGATGGAAGGATAACATTAGAATGGACCTGATTAGATACGATGTAGTTATATTTACAGGATAGAATTAGCCCCACTCCCGAATAGTTATGTGGCGTTTATCTAAAAGTGCGGCAATGCACAACCAAGTTCTTTATGTAATATTATTTTATGTAAATAGTAAAGTATTTCTAATTTTTATTTCTTACAAATATCTATGTCCATATTGTTTCTATACTATAAAACCTTTAAGTTAAATATTATTTTCTTAAATTTTTAATGATCATACATAGCTTATACACCTTAACTAAGGTAGTATTTCCTTTATATTATTTTTAACCTATATTTAAAAATTAGGTTCTGTGCGTGCCAGGTAAATAACTTTTATTTTATATTTAAAAACAAGTATTCTAAATTAACTATTATTATACCTTTCTAACTAATGATATCATACCATTGCTTGGTGAAACGAGGGTACTTAAGGTAAAATTTAATCGATATTTTAAGTTAGCCTATATTAGAAAAAACTTTATCTACCCTCTTGAATTCATTTCTTGTTCATAACAAAATATACTTATTTAAATACAACTTAAATATTCAAATCATCAAACATAAGGTTTTAGTTGGAATTTTGCATGCAGTTATTAATGGCTCAAAGTGTCCAAGACTGCTTTTACTAGAACTAACAAATGTCTTTTGCAACTTAGCAATAAAATAGAAAATCACATCAAGCTTTATTCTGGAATTTTTCAGAAATTTGAAGATAAGCAAAAAATAGTTTTGCATAAATCTTAATTAGCCAATATAATAATAAAATATTACTATGGAGGTATTTAGTTTCTACCTAGAGCTGGTGGCGAGGGTGGGCTGGATGAAGCCTTACCTTAATATCGATCAATAACATGGGAACTCTTGTATAAAGGTATTGACTGTGTGGTTTGGATATAGGATCATCCAATATTGATCAATAAAATGTAAACACTTGAGTGGAGGGTTTTAATGTGTTGTTTGGATGCCGGCGTCCATAATATTGGTAAATAGCATCGTAAAATTTGTATAAAGGTATTTCTCGCTAGCTAAAGCCTTTATAGTGAATAGGCTTGATATATTCCTGCCATTTGATTGCCGATGTATATATGTTTTTAGCACCTCATCTTACTACTCGTTTGGATTGTACGCTTATGTAATAACTACGCTAATGGTTTTAGAGATTAGGAAGGTTATATTTAGAGGATATAAACCTTCATTTTTGTGGAATGAAAGTGGAAAACCATTTTGGATAAACCACCATCGGTAGAGCTGACCAAGATTTGAAATTAAATCTCCTCGTCAATGGCGGTCTAACTTACTGTGAGAGTAGCACCGGCTGCAGAAGTGGGAAATTTGGAACATATGAGGCGACATGCACTATTTAAAAATTTTAATCAAAACATATCTATTTAATGCAATTAATTATGTAACTTAGATACCCTCCAGAAATTAGAATGTTTGTTAAATAGTTTTAATTAGCAGATCATATCACTTCCTTCCTTTAAAATAGATTAATTTAGCCAAAAGATTGTATCTTGTGGACCTTTAAGAGATATATTTGGTTCGTAGATCAAGTTTACTGCTGTGAGAGAAGGGGTATACGGTACTAAAAACTCCACCAAGAGTAACAAACTTGTTGACATTTTTACTGGGTCTAGACGAAGTTTACTCAATAATTAATGTTGAGGTGAGGAAAGTAATTAAGGTAGGTGGGACCAAAGCTAGAGTGTTGAGAGAGTGTATGTGTTTGTGTTGGTGTGTATGTTAGTAATAAGATGAGCCTACCCTTTACACAGAGACCATTACAGAAATAGGAAAAATTGAAAGAGTTGATAAAATACTCAGCATCTGGTGATATTAAGGTGTTAAATTACAAAAAACTTTTCTCAATAAAGGTATTATATATATATAATAACTTTCCCACCACTGTACTACCTCTTTTTAGTACACTAGCTTTATATTTTATAAAATAAAATAAAATGGTTATTAGCTTGGACCAGACTAAGACACATAATCTTTTTTTGTATATCATAGACAATACACTTGTACATATAGATTCTAGTCATGATTTTCTAACTGTAGAAACCTTTTTTATAGGTCACTCTTTGGTAAGTTTTGAAAATTTTGTAACTAGAGCTCATATATTATGGGTCTGCGCAATTTTTTGAATAATTTCAAGGCATATTTGATTATTTTTAGACAATTATCTCGAATAAGTATATGCTTTAATACTACCGATATTTAATAAATAATAAAATATAAAAATCTTAACCATATGAGTCTAGGAATTTTTAAAAAATGTTAGAAAATATTTTTTTATCTTCTTTTCTTGTATGGTAAAAAATACACATTCTTGATGAGACACTAAAACTAGGTTGGCAATGGTTGAGTTTGGAGGGGACTGCACTTACTTTTGAACCATATATTTGTAAATCAATATTATATTCAGCAGGATGCAATTGTTTAATTTTTAAAGTCACATAATTATATATTTTATAATTTCTAATATCAATGAAAAATTGTTTGCTTTCGTCGTCTGAATGTATTTATAGTTTTGTGCATACATATTGTGTTATTTTTTTATATTCAACGTAATTTTAGAATCATATTTAAGTCATTTTATAATTCTATATTTCATGATTTTTAGGCTGTACCCTAGCTATTAGAGATGGGAAATCATTTAAAGTTCATTTAAATTCAAACTTAAGTTTTAATATATTTAGATTTTAATTTCAAAAATTACGTTTGATATAATTTTAATTCACGATACTTTAATAGGCACATAGATTATTCACTCCTATACGTCGTGTTAATACACTTATTTATTGCCAACAATCTGTTATTTACCAAATTAATTTAAATCCCCAGAATAGCTAATAGAGTCCATTGGATTGCTTCGCGAACAGTTTATTTATAATTTTCCCCTCTATATAATCGCAGGTGACATTTTTACATACATTGGCCTAACATCTAGAATTTCAGAAATTGAAGTGTGTTAAAACAATTACTATTATTAGTATGACTGAGGAATGGATTTTTTTTTGTTAGCAATGAATCATGTTTGATCGTTTATGAAAATGTTAGGTTCACGCTTTCTAAAAGTTCTCTTATACGGTCAATACTTAAATATCATCTATATATATTTTAATATTATATACTTATGTATTCAGAAATTATTTTAACTGATGATAGCTAATAACAAAAAATATATTGTGTGTTTATAATATTATAGTCACTATTAATAGAACTATTTACAATGCAAGATTAAAATTCTGAAAACAATGAAGTTTTCCTCAAAATTGTGTCCTTACTCATCCAAAATCTATTAGATTGATCATGGGGATAGATTAGAAAGGCGTTACAAAGTATTGCATTGACAGAACCTATGGAAGAGCCTGTTATAGATTATTATTAGGGCTCCCAGATACCATTATTTCATTAAATATTTTATGTTTCCAAAATTATTGAACTAATGAGGGGTTAGGCTGCCCATAATTGCTATTAGGTTTTATTTATTCTATATTTATATATTGTGAGAGTAGAGATTATACATAGATATATACATATATGTATAAAATATGTATTTAATTAATAGCCTTTATCTACCTCGAATAAACCTCACAGGGTTAAATTTATTTAATTCTGTAACACCGGTTATTTTCTCAACTGTATCGTTTTGTAAGAGACACGTTTGTTCAATTTAGGACCTCCAGGTACAAGGAAAAAACTTATAGGTAATAGCCGTTATCTACCTCGAATAAACCTCACAGGGTTAAATTTATTTAATTCTGTGACACCGGTTATTTTCTCGACTGTATCGTTTTGTAAGAGACACGTTTGTTCAATTTAGGACCTCCAGGTACAAGGAAAAAACTTATAGGCGTTGACAAAAGAGGCTGTAAGGTTAATGTACACGCATCGGATTGATATGACTGGTATCTAGGGGTTTCTAAAACAACATAGAAATGTGTGACTGTATGTGTGTATTGGTCAATAGTTTCTGAGACATAGACAACACATATTAAGCTGACAATACCTTCTGAGATAACCAAATAAAATGAATACTCTTGGATTAAAAAAAAATAAGTTGAGGACACAAAATGAAATTTACAAAATAATTAAAATTACTATTGGTGTCACCAGTCACTTACAGTGTGTGAAGTTATCATGATGAAGAACAATTACTGTTCTGTTCATATAATTTTTCAATTACAAATTTGTTTAAGTTGATGGTACATAAATAAATAAATAAATATTTTTAGAAAGTGGAATGAAAAATAAATAAGCTTCGTTTTAAATTTATCTACAAATTTATTTAATTTGAGTTAAAATATTGATTACTAAAATTCAATATCCCTCATCAACTTCAAGATGGAGGCACTTAATTTGAAAAATCCCATCATCGTGTTTATTTTTTTTTAATACTAATTTATTTAAAAATTGTTTTTTAATATTATGTAATAATTTAGGTTTCGTTCTCTTTCACTTCTAAATGTATGTTTAAAGTTCATAACAATATATTATCTAAGTGGAAATAGATGTAGTACAAGGCCATACCAAATATGGTTGAAAATCTAAATTTAAACAATGTTACCGTAACATTGAAAAATAAATTGTCACTATTTCATTAAAAAATAGATTCTTACCATATATTAGAGGTTGGTAAAACTTTAACTCATTTGAAAGTCTGGGAAAATAAACTGAAAACTTTCAAGATAGTTTTCTTGAATAGTTGTTATTCATGATGCCTTTAAAAGTTTTATAATGATATTTATGTTAAAATTATATTTCCTCCAGATAAAATAAAACATTGCTAATAGGCTCCAGCGTATAGCCTTAATGCATTGTAAGATGTGTAGTTAACAAAAATTTGCACCACTTTTATCAAGAGTCTTTTACGAAAAAAATAAGAACAGTATTGTGGATATTCTTCCCCAAATGGTTTATCCAATCAGATGATGAAATTAATAAATAAAATAAAACAAAATTATTATTTTAACAATGGATTCCAGAATGATCAATTAGTCTTAAAAGCTAAACATATCATTTCACCAGTTATTTTTACCTATTAGAAAACGAGATATGTCATCAAACGTAAACGAACAGAAGTGACCAATACAATAATGTGTCAGTGATCATTGAGGCCTATGCGGTTTTTAACACCCTCCTATTATCGAAATTGAGTTCTATCAAAAGCTGACATCGAGACTGTTCTGAAATTGTACCAAGATTTACGAGCTATTTTAGTACGAGAAAACTTATACATATTATTATTATTAATATTATTATTACTATTATTACCACGTCTTACTACCCGTTCGGGCTATACGCACTTAACGCTAATATGTAATGGTAGGGCGATTGTGAGATTAAATGGAGGACCTACAGTTTAATGTGAAATCCGAACCATGGTAGAAGCCTGGCATTCCACACATTCACAAGTGGTGATTAATACACGTCTTGTAAGAAGTGAAGGAAGGGGTTGACAATCGGATAAATCTGTGGCGGGACCAAGGATTGAACCCCGGACTGCCAGCACAGAAGTCCGACACCTTACCCATAGACCGCCAGGTCACTGTTGTACGTGTTACTTTAAACAGTAGTTATAAAATATTAGAACCTTAGATTGAGAAATACACTTCGCCGTAGTAGGTATAGTTTCCAATTGAATCAATCTACAAAGGTTGTCTTTCTCGCAGAATGGCATCATTGTTCTGGGTAAGGATGTGGTATTGAAATAAAATTATCGATACTGTACTCATTAAAAGTATTGAAAGAGAAATATGTATACCGTACTAGCATTGAAATAAAATTATTGATAACAGTAAGTATCGCTATCGAGATTTTAATCCTGAAAAGTGTTTTTTATCTAGTAGTAATATTGATTTCAACTTTTACATAAAAATTGTATTTTCATATTTATTTAAACACTGAAGATTATAATGATTACAACATATTGTAGTATACTTAGGCCTATCGCGTCTATGATTTGTGCTGTAACTAGGCAAATATAGTATAATATTGTATTTTATGATATATATTATAATAGGTTTTACCATACCAGCTAGAGTTATTCTCGCTAGTCATACAGAAAATAGTGTAATTTGTTCTTCCTCCACAGTCCACCCTAGTAAACATTTAATCCCAGCATGAATGAAGATAACAAAAGGTAAACCGATACGGGTGTTTGAGTACTAGTATCAGTAAGATTATCGAGTCAACAAACACTAGTATCGAAAGAAAAATATCGATATTAGTAAAGTATGGATACTTTTTTCACATCCTTAGTTCTGAGTAATATTGGACACAATCCTGAGTTGAACGAAAAATGATTATAGTGTAAAAAATGTTGTCAGTATATATTATTTCTTTAAAATAAATAGATTTATTCACCCAATCTATGTTCCATGAGTTTCACGCCTATAATGGAAAAATATTGTTATATTCGGAGCTCATAAGAAAATAAGCTGTACTATTTTACCTGAAACTAAATAAAGTTATCGGTTGATCAGCAGGACATATCTGGGATGGATGAATATTAAATGGTAGAGGATATTAAAACTCAATATTATGTGAATGAATATGTCAGTCTTTATTTCTTGTTTTCGTATAAAAATATTTTGAAACTGTTGTAATTTTTCCTTAGGTAAGCTCTCGTAGAGTTATTTCCAAGTGTACATTACGTCATTGTAACTTTACGCAAAGTTATGGCACCAACTCTTCTGGGAAACCTACAGTAGAAAGAAAAGAACCTTTTTTTTATATAAGCGAAAAGAGATCTGCAAGTGACATGCATAAAAAAACAGAAATACGATGGAGGTCACATATATATATATAGTGTACTTGACTTTTTAAAAACAACAAGCGTATCTACGTCTTATCAGTTTCTGTTTTAATAGTAGACCACATAAATCGTTAGTTTTATAACAAACGTTTTTATGTTTAAGGTTTTGAAAAATAATCAGACATTACAAAAATTATGTTTTTTTTATATATCCCTTGAATTTTATTTCGAAAGACAATATTTTATTTAATCGCTTCTTCATTAATAAATAAACTTTGTTGTATTACGATACAACATTACATTTTAAATGGACATAAAATTATGTGTTCATATTCTATTTATGTACAAAATATTTAATAAATATAGTTACATATGTACATACAAATACATATATAAACGTATGCATATGTATATCCATTTGTATATATATATATATCATTTATATAGTACACCTTGACGGAGATAAAACAAAATTTATTTTTCAAATCATAAATTAATTATATAGTATAATGAACCCATGTCACGTAAAATTTTTATTTACCATCCCATCAGGTTTAACAAATTTAATGAGCCCAAATTTATTTTTCTCAAATTTAATTAAATAATCACGTGTTAAGCTCAAATCCATTAAGTTAAGGGAGCTGTAAGAAGAAATACGAGTGCTTTTTTTTAGAAATAAGGTCGTTTCTCTTATAAATGAGAGTGGTGGTCATAAGTACTCACTACTGTCTCTAGCTGGCATAGCTCCCATAGCGATCGCTTCGGCGCACCGTGGCTCTGTCTCCCTCTCTTCTCTCTCTAGCACAAAAAAATAAAAAAATAGGTGTGGAACATGGTGCAAGGGAGGATATTTTTTTTTGATCAAGCAATAGATTTCACGGGTTCAGCAAGTCCGTGCATCCATCTGTTTTGATATTCAAATGTGATCCCCCTATCCCAATACATTAAACCCCTACTGATTATTGAGCTATCACCACAAAAAAAAAATTCCCTCAATATTAGGGGTATTGCTGGTGCAAAAAACCTGACACGATAACCATTAATCATAGAACTTTCGAAAAAAGAAAATATACATCTTTCATTTCCTCCCATTTATAATTGGATGGTTTTTGAAAATAGTTTATTTGTATTTGATTCATTTACAGAGTATTAGGCTTTTGCATTATTTAAATCTATGTAAATACACATTTTTTTACCAAGATATATTATCGAAACTTAGATATTTAACCAAACAAAATAGATGCAACAGATAATATTAGTCATATCTTTTCGACTTATTTGTATTAGAGTCTAGTGTCCAGAGCTCAAGGCTATGGATACAGAGGACCCCTGTTCGATCCCTGGCAACTCCAGATTTTTCTAGGACTCCCAACTCATGGCACTGTCCTTATAAAAGTAGCAACAATGGATGAAGAATTAATCAAACTAAGGAAAGATAAAATACTCCTTTCAACAACACTACAAAATTTACCGGTAACATATATTAAGATAAAAATTTTAATAAGGACCATACAAAACGCTTTGCAAGATATAAGCTTATTTAAACTGTAATCAGCCAAACTTTCATAGACTAGATAGCGAGCTTTGCAAGTCTAACATGGAAATTATCGATTTCTTACCAACTAATCAGTTTCGAAAATCATCACTCGCAAATATGAAGCGTCACCCTTGAAATGTATATGGATATTAGTAAAACTCAATTTCCCAAAACAATTAACGGCCATCTGCGAAGAGACTATTGAAAAAGTGTACGATATTAAATTGTTTAGTAAATAAATTATTTTAGAAGCAGGTGAGCATGTTAAATAACCTCACACTTGTTAATTGTTTGTGCGAGTGGCTTTCAAAGATTACCATTTTATTAAGTATCTTAAATTTGATAATGTTCATAAGTAATAACAGTTTATATTTCCATAACACAAGGGAATAAATTAATTATTTACTAAAATTGAGGGAAAATAAAATAAAACTATTTTTATTAAAACACCAAACCTGTAAGTAAAAAATACACTTTAGATTTAAATGCTTATAATCCTATAGATTAAGCTATACAATCTCGAATAAGATAAATACTAAGATAATGTGTATGTCCACAGGCACTGATTTTTTAAAATATAGATATAAGCCATGCAATAACACTATGAAATGCTTGAAAGCTAACAAAATGACTTTATGAGTACCCCTGCAATCTTTTGATTAGGCTGACAAAGGGACTGGGCAGTTTGTCGTGAAGTATCCTTTTCTTTGAAGTATAAAATTGACCCAGCTCTCATAAAAATTTCGTTTTCGTATTGACTTTAAACAAATTAACGTTTTTCAGGAGGGGAGAATTTTACTTAAAAATTAATAGTCGTTCCTTTCCACAAAGGTTTAATTATTAATACATCATCTTAACATAATAGTATTTATTGTAGTTTAAACATTTACTCACTGTCCAATTTTGCATCGGAAAAATGTTATTTGACAGCTTTAAAAGTATCTAGATCTGCTTTCCTCTATCCATATTCCAAGCATTGGAAAATTTAGCTGTCAATTATGCTGATATACAGCCATTGTTCCTAAAAAAAATATGCATTCTTATGATCTGTTAAAACAAAAAGAATACTAAGCGCCGGTCTTATGACTACCATATAAATATTGCAGTTGGGAGGTTAAAGCTATCGACCAGATAAGGGTTATCAGCCATTTTAATATTTTGGCGTATTATGAACTGAATTTATCTGCCGGATAAGTATCTGTATGATGAATATATTTTTATGAAGAAAACGCAAGGTTGGTACTATTTATACTGGTGCGCGCATGCATATAGACCCTGCTGCCACCGCTATAGCCTAGCGAGTGCCAAGTGGCGACGACGCTCAACATTTGTTAAATTATGGCATCCAAACAAGTGCGAGGAATCAGAAAACGTGACGTGGGCGCAGAAGCTAGGTCGTCTTGCAAGTACTAGTTTCGATGTCTGCCAAAATGTGGGCAATAATTTGGTACAATGGATACAAAATTTCATTTATTATACTCACATTTAAATAATTTGTTCTTAAATAGCTATAGCTCTACAAATAGCTTGTCAGTTTGTATAAAAATTTTAATTAAATGTTTTAACTTTATACATAATTATAGTCTCGGCCTGTACGTACTAAACACGCGAACCAAGATTTTAAACTAAAAACAAATGATGATAGGTGAAATCTCATTAAAAACAACGAGTCAATATGGCAAAGACAATTTTAACTTTCAGATAAAATTTACCAGGTACTTAAACCTCCCGATAAAAAGGTGATGGATATATACATTTTATCTGGCAGATAAATGATATCGGGTGGTCATAAGACGCACTTTTAACTTATCCACCAGATAAAAATATTTAACGGCCAGATTAATATCTATCCAGGAGTCATAAGACCGGCCCTAAAAAAAAAGATTGGGTGTTTTATAAATAAGCACGCATAGCACTGAGAAATAGCTAATTTGAATGTTATTTAACCATCATCATATACGAGTATATGTATATAAAATGTATATATACTTTAATGTAAACTCTATAAACAAAATATTTCCTGTTATCGACATTTACAAATGATAAGTACTATTCACAGAGTACATGGCGAGGTGTATATATTCATGTAAGTTGATGCTATGGTCGTTTGTAACATAAAAATAAGGATAATTTTTATTGAGCCCCAACTATAGATAGAAGTATAATACTAAATACTAACTCTGTAGACCATAAAGTCAGCCACCTAGAATATCCCTCTAAATCTCTCGAGTAGGGGATACTAGCTAGACCAAAACTAAACTCAAAACTTTATACCTACAGGGCGAGAGGATTTAGGGTGTAGGGATGAGTCCGACAAACCTTGTGAAAGGAGATGCAAATTGATTCCAAGCCAAGGAATATTTTGGGGTGGTGGTGGTAATAGTGATGTTGCTGGTTGATAGGGGACCAAAAAGTAGAAGGAGGTGTAAGGAAGGAGGAGTAGGGATGGCTTATTTTAGAGTCACTGGGTATTGTAAGATGAATTGAGTATAAATTGAAAGGTGTCGCTTGGGGTGGAATAAGAGAAGGGGGAATAAAGACATGTTTCAGAATACAGTAAGGGAATACACCCATAAAAATAAAGTCTGACTTTTTAAGAGTAATATTATAAAAATGATATTGTCTTAATGTAAGAAATAGTATAATATTTCTTATATAAAAAACTATTATTAATAAAATAGCAATCACCTCTTTACCAATTAAAAAATGTAATTCTTTGAAATTTTATGTTTCTTTTAAATATATGTAGATAAAAACTAACTTTAATACCCATATAGGTTATATATATATAACCTATATGGGTATATATATATATATATATAACCTATATGGGTATTAAAGTTAGTTTTTTGTCCTTTATTATATATTTTTAGTCAAAGAGTAAGATCAAGCGTCACAATTTATTTTTCTTATTTATTAGAATATCTTTAGTGGTGATTAAACATAATGGTATTTAGAGAATACGTATTTAGGATTATTATTTAAAAGATTAACATAAATACTTTGTATGGCTGTATGGAGAGTATTTGTAAATCCATCTTAATATACATTGGTGGGTTTTAAATTCCTAGACCACTTCTACCCACTTATATATATATTTGTGGCATAGATTGCTAAGTCACTATTTTGGTTAATTTTGAACTATAAATTTATCTTGCATAAATCATTTAACGGCACTGTTAGTTCCAATAAATTGTGCTATCTTTTAGAGGGTTTCTTATATTATATTACTCTACAACTTATTTGAATCTTAATTAAACTTAATCATATGATCACTAAATATAATAATACACTTGGTTGATTATATATTATTTACTATAAATGTATTTATTAAATGATTTAGGCATATATTACAAAATATAATAACCCGATTAAAATTCTTCCGATTATCAATAATTATATATTGTCTGAAAATAAATCAAATTCTAATATAATCCTTCACACTTCACTGAGAAGTGGCAAAATTATGACAGAATGAAAACAAGGCTTTATTTCATATGGTCCTTTAAAATATTGAAATCAATTATTTGAAGAAAAGGAAGTTTAAATTAAGAAGTGTATTTGCCCATATTAACCCAATTGTCTCATATCGCCTTGACAGGGCTTCTATATTATGAAAAAGGTGTGTATGTTAATAAAATCATATGTTTGGGAAAAATAAATAGCTATTCAATTATATGTTTTCAATTTTATTTAAAATAAATATTTGAACACCATAGTAGCCTAACTTTAAGTGAAATAGACTCAAATTAAAACCAACTTTGACCAAACAATATTAACCCATGTGTAACAGATTGTTAACAGGATTGTTTCAGATAGCTGAATCAAATTAAATAATGTGTAGAATATAACATGTACACTCAGATGAGCCTGACAGGTAGCAGTCCAATATTGACTTATATCTTTCTAGCTGAGGTTTATCGGAAAACTGCAAGGTGAGCTTGCTACCATTTCGGGATGAACCAATGGTATATGGTAATTGAACACCGGACCTTTGGTTTTGAAATATATTGGGCTAGCTAGTTAAAGTATCAGGTCTGGTTCAATTTACGTTTCAAGGTGTTAATATTTCACTTGGTTTAATTAATTATACTTTACATACATTTTATAATTATTATATATTTAGTAAAACTTTTGGAAATCTGCATTGAATTGAGCTATTTTATTGTGTAAAAGGCTCTAGCTAATACATTTTTAATTAATGTTGAATTAAAAACATGTAATAAAAGCTGTAGATGAAAGATGCTGTAAAGTTTTTTTCACTAAATCATGTTGTTTGTTATGATTGTAAATATCATATAAAATATTTTCCAGTAAAGTGAATATCATACTGTACATTTTAAGCTACTGAAATCACCCTGTATTGAGGTTTAGAAATGCAAAATATTTATATATATGAAAACTTCATTTATAATTTAGGGATTTTTCTTCTTTCTTTTTTTCCATATAAATATTTCACTAACGTTATTTAATTAATTTACATTGCAAAACTATTTCTCCAATATTTATTAGAATTTCAAAGTAATCGACATATTTTATTCTCTAATTTTAGTTTCATTATGCTAGTCACCCAAAATGTTAGAGTATTTACTTAATAATTAAAAACTAAGCATTTTATAATTTATTTTATTTCAATTTAACTTAGTACTAAATTCACTAAGTACATCAAAACATTTTCTTATACTTAGTTTAAGCAAAATATAGAAGTTTTTTTAACATTAATAATAATAAAAAGTGTGTTTATTTTTACTTGAATTATTCTATGAAAATAATAGAATAAATATCCTCTTTAATAGAATTATAAAAATGTATTTCTAATTTTTTTAAACAATATATTGATTCATCTAAGCAATTGCTTTAACCAAATAATTTGAATAAGTTGATTGCTTTAAATAATAATTAGTCACAATAGAAGATCACGGAATTAAACTCCAACTCCCCTCTTAACTAAATATTCCACCAAAATCACAAAAAAAAAACAACAACAGGATACAGTAAAATATTTTTTGTCAACTATAGAAGACTTTAATTTAATGTATAATTAAAATATTTTCATATTATTGATTTACGTAAATAGTCAAAACTAGATTATAATTAATATATAATATTAGTTGTTTTACCTCTGTACATAGGTATGGTTTTATATTAAATATAGCTGAGGGCCGCATTGAAAATTGTCACAGTCCCACCTCATATAATCACTAGTAAAAATGAAACTTGTCAAAGAAAAAAGGTTTTCAAACTTGGTGTATGCATAACCTAGCTTTAGGGTATGGTTTAAGTCGAGAAGGAATAGAGAGTAGATATTGGATTTTGAGTCCAGAAGAATAAGAATCAGGGGGTGGTTTCAGGTGTAGGGGGGACCTGAGATAAGACGAACTAACGAAATTGTCGGCTTGGATGTGTAATGTATATATACAGATAGAGGGAGCGAAATACCCCCTGAGGAAGCAACAGGGGAGATAGCTATCCGTGTGAAAGGGGAATGGTTTTCACACCAAGGAGAGTTGGGTGAACAGGGTCTAACGCATGGTGCCTCTGTCCCAGGTGCCTTGGCTCAAATTGGCCGCGTTGTTTCTAGATACAGAGTCGAGAAGAAAGTAAAGGAAGACGTCATGCATGTCAATGGGATTCCTAAAGACCATTTTCACTAGATATTTCTCACTTCCGTGGCAAGCCACGATATTTATTCGAAGAAAATATGATAAAGTTTATTTTATATAAATCAATATTGCAAAAAATTATAATATAACTAAGAATATTAAATATATTTTTACTAAATTTCATCTGTTGGTCTTAGTTTAAATCATAAAATAATAGTTTTAGAAGGCCCTATTTAAATTAAGGTAACGAGACAAAGTTCAGGTTAAAATAATCCTATTACATTCTCTCCTGATACTATAGTATATATATGCCATATGTTGGTAATATCTATAACCATACACATACTTGATAACAATGTTTTATTTTATTAATTTTATAAACTATAAAAAATAATGTATTTCCTTCAAAAAAAATTGTGAATAAAAATGGGGTTTCTAATAGTTTGGATTATATTTTTTTCTTTTATTATATTAAAGGTGTGCCTTACTATACGGAAATGAATCAATTAACTACTTTCTGACACCAGTTTTTACTGTCTCTAGCTAAATTTAATGCTTTAAATATTCTATTCCCATTTTAATTTTAATACTATCCTTAGTTTGTTTAAATATATTTGTCCAAATATTTCAGTTGTGTGCTTAATAGATTGTAATAAATCAACTAATTGAAACAAACATCCTATTCATCATTGATTGTTTGTTACGAATCAATATAGTTATATTGAAGTACACAGCGCTATAGCTATATAACATTTACATTTAATTTATTTGATTATATTACACATTTTATTACTAAAAATGGTTTGATCCATTTTGTTTCAAATATATTGCTAATAGCGATAAAATACATGTTTACTTGCATTGGATTCAATTGGTGGCTGTGTTAATCATTTGTGCCACCACCAGAGGAAATATATAACCGGATATTACTCACTAATCCTTCAGTTGGAAACAACTTTTTTTCATACAAACTTTATTTTTATAGTATTTGTGTATTTTATTAATTTTGAATAGAAAATTGCCCAGGTATAATAATTAGTCTACCATTTCTAGGCTTAGACGATATGAATGCTTTCTTATAGTATTATTTTATATATCTAAGTACTGATCTACCTAGAAAAATATAGTTAAATTACTAACTTTTAGAAAATACGTTGATAATTTTTACAGCTTTACTCCTTCAATTTGAGCCCTTTCAGAAATGAGGACATATATATATATAGGCCACCCGAAATATTAAAATGTTGTCCTTATGAGAAAATACTTAATATTAGTTTATTTATACACATATTTAGACACTAAAGACCCTTGAACCAAGTCCTTGGTATATATATTTTTTATAAGACCACAATCTTAGTTTATCAAAAGCTAGAAAATAATTTTAAAAACTGTCATATGATTAAAGTTTGTGACATTTAAGTAAACTTAGTTTATTTAATAAATTCATATATTAATGTTTGCTTTCAATGTAACTGAGGATTCTGATAGGAAGGAGTTTAAAAAAAAATATAATCCTATATTTGTTGTGGTCAACACGTGTTATATGGCGATCACATGCCTTGAATAACACGTTATGACCACACTAGCTGCCCCCACCACGTTCTGCTGTGATCCTTCTTCCTACAACCCCTGCCCACCTCTACACCTGGATAGTATTAGCCTCATAGTCCCGTCCATCTCGCTCTGTGTTTGTTATTAGTATAATTTTATATGAATAGATACTATCTCTCAATACCTTATTTGGTGGATGCATGGTCTATGGCGTCACTCTCACAATAGGCTAGACTGCCAAAGACGGGAAGATGAGGGCTTAGAGTCCTGGCTGGGTGTGCAAAGGATTGATTTTAGTTATTAATTAACACTATACTTCCATGCAAATATGGCTACACTTCCATAAAAAAATTACCTTCCTTAGCCCTAGCACATTAGTGTAGTTAGTACATAGTACCTAGGCGAGCAGTAGAAATACTTTGCAAAAAAGTAATAGTGACAGTTAAAGATCACATATATAAATATTTGAACAATATTTTAGTAACGTTTATAATTTTTAAACTTGTTCCTTCCTATCAGAATTGTACTGTATAGTTATAAGATATTTGTTCCATAAATAGGAGAAAACTTCAAATCACCCTTACCTCAACTTTTTGATCTCATATAGTTTTAGTGAAGAGTAAATAGCTATCCCAATTTAAAATTTATTAACGGATATTTTATGACAGTACATCAACGTCTGAAACATATAAAAGCATCCTTTGACAAAATTATTGTAATGTGAGATTACACTTTAAACAAAAAAGTCTAGCCAACTTATTAATAGATGTCACAATTATTTTTGATAGTAAAATATCTATAGCAATTAATTCATCATTCTGAAACCTCAGGTAGCTGTGTGCACTATAAATTTAACATAAATATTACCGTACCGATTTATAGGATTGTTTAGTGTAATTGCACCCAAAGCTTTATTGAGAGAAGGGAAAACTGCAATGATAAATCAAACTTAAAAACCCCCCGTTTAGTTCACCAAATAAAATTTAAACTTCCTCCTCCCAATCACAGGAAATATAGCCTATTGCAAGCTTGACGTACTAAACCACGTGGGCTACAGTGGCCGACTTGATACTTGGACAAAATCACTGGATAGTTTTATTTAAGGAATTTTCAGACTTTCTTAAGATACTTTATTTGAGTATCAATGTGGACAAATATTCTATATTCATATTTTGCAAAGTTATACAATATCATATTTCATTATGACTATGGTCTATAACTAATAATTCCATTCCAGATGCATTTATCTTTAGAAAACTGAATATTTTTATAAAATAAAAAGTTGATTACAAAACAAGTATGATTTTAGTAGGTTGTATGTGGTATCTTGTCACTAAACACCTTCAAATACTCGATTGTATTTGTTTCTAATGTGAATTTTGTTTGATTTTTCAGGTAAATGGATACTGAAATTAAAAAAATTTTGAACTGATAACTATTTGAATATGCTGTTTTCTCAAGGTAAGCTCTAAATTAAATCATCAAATTTCTATTTATAAATACAAATAATGCAGAATAATGAAATATTACAGTTTTTAAAAACATACAGTTGTATTCAGGACATCTCAACTTTAGCTGGTACGTTGATTTGAAAATAAAAAGCTCCTTCTTATCTATTTTATAAAGTTTGTTTTTGTTATCAATTTCTATCACCTACAATAAATCTTGCTTTATATATGCATTACTCATCTCTTCCTAATTAGAGCTATGAATATATTTATTTCTATTTCCCTTATTTGTTATCTTTATATTTCTTTTGGCAGCCTCTTTCTTTATCTTCAACTTTATTTTAGGTTTATTAAAATATATAATTACAGTTATGTAAGTTTACATAAATATAAATAATTATAAATCAATATTAAGAAATAAAGAGGTATAGCTCTACAAGAAAGAGCGAATAATATAAATTTAACTATTTTGTATATATAAATCTTAATATATATAATTCTTCCGTACGTGTGTATGTCACTGAACTCCTCCTAAACGGCTGGACCAATTTTGATGAAATTTTTTGTGTGTGTTTGAGTGGGTCCGTGGATGGTTTAGATTCACAATTGGACCCAGTAGGTGGCACTGCAATCGGGTTCTAGGAATTTTTAGATTTTTTAGGGAATTTTTTTTAGATTTTTTGCATATCAGAACATGTAACCTCAAAAATTAACACCACCCCCCTGACCCCCTCCCCCAATATTTATAATAATGAATATAATATTAATAATTGACCGTTAAAAAAATCAGAAGTTGATCAATATTTGACCGTTAAAATCTTCTGAAAAGTTCATGAATAATTTAACTTCTGAGAATAATTCATAGTTATGTTTGTTTTTCGATACAGCTGATATTTGTGGAGTTGTGGGCGAAATGCCAAAAATGAAAAGATGTTTTATTTTGTATGTTGTCTTGACAAACACAGAATTTGTAATATTTGTGTTACTCACTAATTGGAGTTCATTGTGAATTTGTAATTGTGATGATCACATAGTATTTGTTTTACCATCGAAATCAATTATGCCACCCAAACTAAAAGCCAAGGTTCGGGCAGGACAACGTCTGTCGGGTCCGCTAGTATATATATATATATTATTCAATTTTAAATGTGATCATTTTAGTACATACCTCGTAATACGCTACTCTAATCATTTCTAACCTATTTGTACTAGTATACCAGATGGGTAGTGTGATACGTAGTACTTAATAAAATCTGCCAAATATAAATATTGCTTAATTAATCTACGCCCTTTGGTTTAGTAAATATAAGCTACGTATTCTTATTTATAACTGAGAGGTAAGTTATGTTAAACTTGCTTTGAACCTAGTGGGGGCTGGATTCCCAGTCCTGTTAGTTCAGAGAAATTTTCACCTACGGTCTTTCATCCTAGTTCAACGCTAATTTGATTGCGTGTTCTCTAATTATTATTCTCAATTCTTGCCATTTAAGTTTAGATGTTAATATCCCTCTATGTTAAACGTAAAATTATAGAAAAGTGGAATGAAAAAACTTACTTATTTTAAAATTATGTATTTTAATATAAATAAAAATTTCACAAAAACTGTCATTGGTAGACTAATCAAAAATTATTTCTCCTAAATCCAGTGAACATTGCTATTTATCATTTAAAACCCTTCTTGTTATAGATTTCAAACAATAGATTTCAAACAATATTACTGTAACAAATTTAGAAAAAGTTAATATTTCTAAACCTGAGGGACTAATAAACCAAACTTTACTTCAGAGATAGAATAAAATTATGATAGCAGCTTGTATGAAAATATACATATATTTTAAACAAAGTCCACTAAGCCGAATTGGTTACAGCCCTGATAATTGAGAGATAGACAGATAAAAAATACCTAGTGGTAAAATCCAATTTCTTAAGCTTGCAGGCACATACGTCAAACAATTTCAATGTGTAAAATATTAACTATTACAAAACATTATCCATATGAAAAATGACCATTGACTGTATTCAACGGTCCTACATTAAAACTATATTTTATCCATTTTAATTAATTTTATAAACTTTGTTATTTGCTTAAATGAATATATATTTTTCAAATTTTAACAACACAAGAATTTTCACACATGAATTACTTACTGTCTGACTGATATGTACATTTGTTCTCTACGGGTATGATCCGACATTGATTGTGGTGCTGTAAGAGGCTTATAGAAACTAGTTGTTTGTTTACTTAGCTGAATTAAATTTTTCCCTTTCTAGTTTATTTACACATATGACTTTAATTTGAAAAAAAAAAGATTTTATCTCTTGCTTTGTTGGGATTCAATGACTTCCATTTTCGTGCTTACGTGTATTATTCATCTGAAGTGTTTGAAACAAATAAAATAATCTGGCGTGACGTGCCTCCTCTGTCCATAAATCAGATTTAACTACTGCGATTTATGAGTATATTCCAATGCCAATATATTGCGAAATTTAATCACACCAAAAACCGTATTTAATATTCAAAACAGTAAATTCGATCGATAATAATCACCACTTTGTACCAAATAAGGAATCAATGACTTCAATACATTACCTGAATAAAATAAAACATATAATATCATTAAATTATTGATTTTATCTATCACATTTAACTATTCTATGCATATTTTAATTATGCTAATAGGTTTTGGATGAGTATGAAATAATTTAGAGAAAATATACCATAAATTATGTAGAGAGAATGAAAATATATTTTGAAAAGAACTTCCATCAGTACACCAAGACCGGGTTAAAAACCTGATCTCCACGTCGCAGTAAAACTAAGCTAAATTAACTTGACATTTAATCCCTATACCCACCAATATGGATTAAATTATGGCTTCACTATTATATTAATATATATGCATATAACTATACAGATTGTTAAAAATGATTAAACCTCTTATGCCCTAAATGTTAAAATGCTACAATCTATGGTCTCCACTATGCTGTACCATATAGGATACGACCATATTGTAATCGATCAGGGGGCAATCCACGTCAGTGGCCACGTGCTTTAACTAGAGTAGACTGCTGACGATGGAGAGATTGTGGTTCAAATCTAGGTCAGGTGTAATAAGGATGGGTTCTCCAAACGTTTTTTCTTCTCTCCCTCCAAGCAAGTGGGGTGACACTTCCTCCAACTATTAGGTTGAACGGAATGTACCAGGGGTGAGGTGTCCCAAGGCTTTAAGTTGGCAGGAGACTAAATTTCTAAGTACGAATCTAAGACACGTTCATGGTTTAGTATTAACATATGATTATTCTATGAAGTCTTTCTATCCGTTTACAAGCTGCTTATTTAACCTAAGCTTACCTCCCTGATTTCTAAACCATTGGTAAATTCATTATATGATTGAAACTGTAAACTTATACATAGTTTTTATTTTGGAAAAGTATTTAGTGAATTATTGTGTTGTTATTTCTCAACTGTTTAAAGCGATTGAGGTGGTTTTTGTTATATTTCTATATTATAGTAGTATCTATAACCAAGCTACCAACTATATTTAAACACCATATGAGGTGAAGGTGAAATATTTACAACTGAATTAACTCATTCTGTTTGGGTGAAATCAACGTTACAGGTATTTCTTATTTATATTCCATTGGTAAATATAAACATTTATTCAACTCATGAACACAAACTCGCGTATACTTACTTTGTTTTTCTTCCTAGTGGCCCTTGAGATAGCTTTTATAAAATACAAACATGTTTTGGCCATCAACACTTATGACATTTTACTATATTACAGGTGTTATTTTATAGGTATTAATATTATTTATTTAAAGTTAAAGCTGAAGATCATAAATCCACACTTATGAATATGTGAAAGTCAATCATTTTCTAGCGACTATATATTACCTATATCCATTATTAAGAAAATTGGGGTTTATATTTTTAAATAACTTAACTAAATGGTATTTTGAATTTTCAAAAATGAAAGATGATTCTTTATAAATTATACAACCCAACATATTCTGTATTTTTACTTTCTCATAAAAATAAAATATTGAGATTGGAAATATTTTAGATTGTGATGGATCTAAAGGTTTTCTATAACATGACTTCAAAATAAAAATTTGAATTTTATTAGTAGGGATGTCCCTCTCTTTGTACATCTGTATAGAAGGAAAAAGAATAAACTGTTAGATTTCTTTCTTTGACGATTGAGATTTATAATTTGGATGGACATATATAAACACGAAATTATTTTGTTAGTTATAGTTTTAAAATTAAGGATAATTTAACGAGAGCTAAATTTTTAAAACTAAACATTTTTCAAAAAGGAATTAAACGATTTTGTTCAAACACACTCACTTTATAAATAATAGTGTATGTTTATTTTTATAAATGGCTTTAAAAATTTTGGATCAAGATTTATAGTAAATTTATAATAATTTATTTTTTAATTTTGCTTATAGTTATATAGACTATGTAATATTGTGTCAGACTATTTAATTATTTTTGTTGATTGGCCTATGTTCAACACAAAGTTTACAGGTGCTTGGACGTGTGACGTCAGGAATATTGAGCTAGTATATAATTACATGGAATTCAAGATACCCATAATTTAGCAAAGGGCAAAATAATATGCCTATCTTTAGAATATTTGGAAATTATCTTATTACAAAAATAATAGATTTTTAGATGTTCAGGAGTGTTTTGGTTTATTTTATTACAATCAAGTAAAATATATTCTCACACATTTTAGGGTAGCAAACATATAATGGTTGCCAATTAAACCAAATTCCTCGTTCAACCTTTCCAGTTGGCGAGTGATGGAAAGATTGGGGATCGAATTCCAGCTTGATTTACTAAGGGTGGTTATCCTCAAAGGTTTTCCCACTCTTCCTCGGAGCTAAGGGAAGTACTTTATTTTTAAATTCTACCTCCCACATCCCTACTTCAATAAATATATTTTTTAGCACCACACCCTACTACCCATTCGGGCTACACGCTTACGTACTAATTACACTAATGGGTTAAATATGTAGAAACATGAACGCAGAGGAAATGTACCAACAATTGCGTGGAGAGATAAAGGGAAAATATTTTGAAAAATAAACCCTCAGTACACCCGACAGGGCTCAAACAACGATCTCCACATTCAAATCCCAAACGGGTAGTATGACGTGGACGAAAACAAATACAGTATATAATAATTTAACTCCTGGTCATTTTATTTCAGTTACTTAATGTAAATTAGGAAGACTGTTACAATAATTGTTCTTGTCCTAAGAAAAAGATCTAAAACTATACTCAAGGGCATCCCTGCTATTTAATGTTTAATGTTAAAAACCATTTGGTGTATTTTTTAAATGCCATCCAACTGGGTACACTAGTTGGACTTAACATTTGAACAGTTACATCATCACCGTGTTTTCTAGAAGACGACTGACGGATATTCTACTTAGAGCACACATATTCAGACTTGTGCCCCAATTACCAAAATAAAGGCAAAGAGAAAAGCTTAAATACTGATAATTGGCCGGAGATATCGAGATTAAACCTTCATGATGGTCCATTTTATGTACGGTTAATTCCTTTTTATAATACAATACATTGGCTCTATATTTAGAATATACAGCAATTTCTTTTGACAATCATTTATGAATCTATACCCAACCAATTTTCATCTTTTTTTTTAATAAATGAAAGCTTATACATAAAGAGTGTGGCCTCGAAAATTTATATTACAAACAGTTCTAATGAAACCCACAAACTCAGAAAAAGGCAGTTTATTTTGACTTTAAGGTATTGAGCTCTAATGAACCAAACTCATAAAAAGACAGTTGAAATTTTTTTAAAGTATTGAGCTGCAAAACTTACGTTGAGACTTTCTACAAATCTCATGATTTTAAAAACAAATAGATTGGAATTTTTCGCATGAGAACGATTCGTATTTATAAATAGGCCTACGTTAACTTATTAAAAAAAATATAAATCTTTTCCGTATGCATTTAAGATAATAATTATCAACGTAACACAAGATGTAGAGAACATGATGAATGTTTAAAACCATATGCTTCTGAAGTTTCTCGGAAAATTGAGATAATTAACATGTGGGATATCCCCCATTAATTAACTCTTCTGTGATTTAAACCACAACTTCCTACTCACTAGCAGATACAGTTCACCACAATATTGAAATTTTAGACCAAGTTGCCACGAATATTCGAATAAAAGTTTCTAGAATAATTTAATTCACCATGATTATACACATGTTTGTTGTGTATAATATTGCTGTATTTTTAGAAACGTTTTATTTTAATCAAGTTTGTTTCAATGAATACACAAGTATTTTTAAAATATCTAGCTATCCATATATAATTTGGCTAAGATTCTTTCAACCCGCACAGATTGGAAAAGAGACCTCACTCGCGTTGCCAGGCTTACCGTGAGATGGGGAGGTCAGAGTTCGATTCACGTCCAGGTAAACTTAAGTTTTTTTTTATTAAATGGTATCTCCTATTCTCACTACCTAAGGGAGGGTACACTTAAGATATAGCAATATCTACCTTAACTTTATGATATTAAATGTTAATAAGTGGATAGCCCAAGGGATTAGTATAAATCACTACTAAAAAATCAACAAAAGCTAATACCATGTAATAGATTTACTGTCCTTCAAGACAAGCTTTCTAGACGAAAATAAAATTTGAAGGTGTATAATCTTTTAATACACTAAGTATGAGCTAATAGTTTTAAAAAATCTATACATTAACAAGCCTTTTACAAAGTTTCTCTACTTCTAGTATAAAATTTTGAACATTAAACTATAATGTTTAATATTACAGGAGAGAAATATATTCGGTATCTGGAAAAGACATTAGATCTACTTTCGTGTATCTTTTAACAAGTCATTTTAATTTTAGTTTGTCACCCTTGAAGGATACAGTTAATAACAATAATATAGCTTTACATTTTTTTAAACGTCATCAAATTTCTCTCAGCAAATAGAAAAATACTGTATCTCCTAGTTTTTTCTTTATTTCAGACTCTTTATATATTTTAAAATAGAACTGAAGTGCTAAATGTATGACGTTGTGACAAGAAATCTAGTGTTGCCAACCTGTAACGTAAGCTATGATGTGTCAAAATACCGCTTCATTTGTGAGTTGAGTGGTCTAAGCAGAGTGATTGTGGAATGTGGTTTGACGTTGAGTGCTCGGAAAATAGGGTAAACCCCAATGTCTTGGTGATGGATTGATGGAACAAAGTGAAATGAGGTATCAGAGTAGGTTATAACGTTCATAACATTACAATCTCAAATAGCGTTTAAAATGTACAAGTGAGTGTTGAGATATTTTTAGGGTTGTTGGGGAAAGGGGAGATTGTTTGTACTTTCATGATTATTGTCATCAAAAAATTGCTTTTTGCTAATTTGTATATATAGTTTGTAATAATTAGATATATACTTCAATAAATAAGCTAGTACTTGTATATAGCATTGAAAATGTTGAATGTCCTAATCAAAAATATTCATTTTATAACAAAAGTTTATTAGTCAATAAAGTTTAAATGGTTTCCCAATACAAAATGATTAAAGTGTTAAAAATAATTGAAAAATCTCTTTAACACAATTAAGTTAATTGGATGGCTTTAAATGCGGCAATAACATTGAAATGTAATGTTTTTAGATATTGGTTTTTACTATTTAAATTTATGTCGACATTTAAAAACAAAAATAAATCAAGGATAAGATTTTTAAATGGTAAATTTAGAAAACAGAAACATTTCTCTGACAGTATATAATTGATTGAATTTATAAAAGGTGATTATTACGTTTTTTGTATGAACTTTTCCTTTTAAGGTTTGAATTGTATAATTTGTATATTATACAACCTCCTAATATTAAATTTTCCCGCTTAAAGATAATTAATATTTTGTACATCCAACACTTGTATGTATATAATAATTGGAATTATTCCCATTTACCAAAAAACATTAATTATCAATGACATTCATAAATAAAAATTGCTACTTTGAAAAATGAAATATATTTTAGTCATTTTATAACAAACACTTTCTCCTTATATAGAAAATTAGCATATTAGACAAATTGGTAACTGTTCAAATACTATGTTCTAAATCTAAATACATAATATGCTATAGAAATTGTTCTTAAGTTAAATATTTATGGCTAACTACTTGAATAAAGTGATACGTAAAGTGTTACATTGGAAATACCATGCAATAGTGTTGTTTGGAAGGTCGCTGAGAAATAATCATCTTATGTTGGTTTGGTCTTGTTGAAAGGATAAGAGTGTATCTAGTGACAAAGCAAATATATGAAGGAAGAATGTGTGGATTAAAAGGAAAATGTGGAATTTGTAAGATGTTGTTAAAGGTTGTAGAGGATTATGTGAAAAAAAAGAAACAATGGTTTTACGAAAATAAATCGTACGGAACTCCTCTCAGACTTTCTCGCTCTATTGTTTAAAAATGAAGATATATACTCAAAACTCGTAATACATGTGGATAGAAATACTATACACTAGCAAACCCAAGCATAAATTGCATTATACCTATGTAAAACATTTTTTTGGTCATGGTTTTAAATTTTATAATTTTATTTTTAAAGAATTAATGTACTCATTTGTAAGTTTGAACCGATAAAGAAGATCAATATTGGGTCCACAAGGGTCAACACTTCGTAATAAAATTTTAACTTCCGGTTAAAATGTCCAACCTTTTATTATGTTATGCACATCTTAAGGTCATCGCACATCTATTAAATTTTTCATTTATAAATTTTAAGCAGTAAAAATGTAAATATTGATTATTGAGTCTAATATGGAGATAGATCACTCTTGTACAAACATTCCTCTTAATAGGTTTAAGTAGAAATAACATAAACTTTTTGAGAGACTTATATTTAATTACTCTATGGCATTGGAGTATTATTGCGTTAAACTTAAGTAGTATCTATTTGCAACTAAAGCTCACAGAATTGTGTTAATATATTTGCCAATATCTCGGAAACCGTTGGTTTTATAAAAGTATATTTCATATAGAATTTTTTTACTTTTAATAGTACTACAATTTTGCAATGATATGTTATTTAGTATCTCAAATATCTGTGAATATAAGGAAATTTCAGCTTCTTTAAAGTACCCTAAAAGTAATTTTTATGGGAAAATGAAAATATCCAGTTTATTTATAATCTTAATCAGCACCTAAATACGAATTTTAACAAAAATCGTTTGAGCCGATTTTGATAAAATCGATTGTTTCTCTTTTCGATTAATTTTGGGGTTAAAAAGATGTCATTTCAAAAAAAACTTTTTAGGGTTTCGGGGGTTCATGAGACTTCGATATCCATCAACATTTCAGGTTAGATTTTTTTTACGGTTGCAATACTTTACCTTTAGTGTTCGAAAAGTTAAAACATATATATATTTATTTTTATAGCTTGAAAGTTATTAGTTTTATAAAAATAGATTCCAAATAGAATATTTGTATTATAAGTAGGTTTACATATTTGAGAATATAAGTAATTTCATATCTCAAATAGTTGCGGAGATATGGTAAAAAAAAAGAAAGTAATTTATGTATCAGACCGGAGCCCTTAAAGTCATTTTGCCGAGATTTTGAGGGTATCTATTTTGTTTGGAATATCAATAAATGTTTTGAAATGAAATTTAATCAAAATCGTTAGAGCAGATATTGAGGAAAACGACTTTTTCTCTTTTTGCCCTTCAGTAAACTACGCTTCATTTTAGTGTGAGATATCAAATTAAAGAAAGCTCTAAGGGCAACCCTATGAAATCCCTAGTTACGAAGTTTTAGCCTGATCGGTTAAATAATTTAGGCTCTAGTTGTAGGTACAGACAGAAAGACAGACAGACGGAAATTCAAAAACCACTTTTTTGGATTCTGTGGGTCATGAAACGTCGAGATTCGTCAAAATCTCGAGTTCGATTTTTTTTGACGATCACAATACTTTATCTACCTGTAAGATAGAGAGAAAGATAAAAGAGAGTATGAATGACATTGTGTATGAACATTGTTGAATCAAAGGGAGTATGTAAGGATAGGGAAGTGTGGAGAAAGTTAGTGAAGATGGATTAAATACCGTACGGATTTGTTGTTTTTTGAGCTATATGTTCAGTTTCTTGTCCACCCCGTAAGGGAACGGTGTTATTAGCTATATTTTATGTATGTATATGGCTACACTAAGGAAAAAAATCTTCATAGATCGCTTGCAATTATAGCCCTGACTTCCACACCACAGGAAAATCAAAATTTTAAAACTTATAATTTTAATATTTTCAATAAAATTTTATGATATTTAACATCATAGGACAAGATTTTATCACGTACAATACATATAAATATAGATACATTATTTAATAAATTATATAATATATATATTATTTGTTCAAGTATATAATATTTATTTCATTACATATATATATATTATTTAATCATGTATTTATAATCATTAATTAATCTTGCATGTTGTAGTTTTTTTTATCCTGAATATAATAGTAAATTAGTTATAAAAAGTATTTATTAACAAAATCATGGAAACATATTTTTGTCAACTAGAAGAACAAGATATATTTGAAAATATCTGTACACCTCATGTGAACTTAGGGTTCTCTCGGGGGTGATTCACACAACGAGTGAAAAAAGGTGGAAGAGGTTTCATTTCTCGTCCTGACGTCGGCGTCGTGATGTATAAGAAAGAAACGACGTCAACTAATACACAACATAGCTTGGTTCCAAACTTTAACGTACATGCATACTCCTTCTACCTCTTATTCCTTTTTTTTTCCCTTTCTACTTACGCGTCCTAAGACCAAGGTGTATTTTTCCTCTCGTAAATTTTATGCTATTTCTCCTTAGGGATACATTAATATATTTTGTCCTTTCTGACCCTCAGAAAATATTAAAAGTGGAGGGGCAACTGGTCCTTTGGGTCCTGACTCTTATTGTTATTTGCATGACAAAGAGAAGCAACTAGGCTCTTTATATGCGTATGTCATGGGGTAGGTTTTCAAGATCTCTTGGGCGAAGTAATAATTTCATTTACCAGTAATTGGACATTAAGTAAGAATGATATAACATCGTGATCTTTATGAAATAAAAATTTTCATAACTAGATTTTCTTTTAGTCTTGTTTTTTAATAATTGATTGTGGTGTTGGACTAAATAATTAATGTTATGATAATTTTATTTTTCTATTATAATTATTATGTCTAACCATATTTTTATAGTGTTGATCTATTTTTAAATATATTTTTTAGTAATTATAATAATAAATAGTTAGTTCTTAGTATATACAAAAATATTGATTATAAATAAGTTACAATTTTGGTTCCGTTAGTAGAAATACATTAGATAAACACATATGAAAATATTTAAAATATTTTGAGAAAAAAATATTGTCATGAGAATATTGGCACAAATTACCCATGTGTTTTGTCAACTATATATAAATATTAAGGACCGAACTATGATTAGATATTAGCATTGTAACCATTTGAAAATCATTCCTGTGCGCTTTTGGGTTAGGATTAACCTATATACAAAACTTCAGCCACTGATATCATCTGAGCTTCGAGAATTTTTTAACAATTGTTCTTTGGATGTCACCCAATTTTAGGCACCCTAATTTGAAATTTCTGTCCCCAAATATTCCTCTATCCGTTTGGCCTAGGTGCTACCTGCGTGCATAATTTCAGGTTCTAAGCTCTTCTAGGCTTTGAGAATTTTTCAAATTTGATATCCTTAAAAATTCCTCCATTTTGGGGGCCCAACCAAAAACTTTCAGTCACCAAAAAGATTAACATACCTTAGGGTTAGCCAGAAAAATGTCAGCTTGATAGGTCTTCTGGACTTAGATTTTTTTTTAATATACCACCCCAATTCGAGGTTCCCCATGGGAATTTCTGCACCATTTTTGGTTTGGGTCTACTTGCCTGCAAAATTTTAATTTCCTGGGGCCTTTGGATTCTAGATTTTTTTGAATGGACAAGGACTTGTAATTATTATAGTGGAGATGTATTGCTTAGTGTAATATTACTTTATCATGATTATCACATTGAAAACAATAAAGGTTTCTATCAAACAAGTTTACCCTTTGACATATAATATGTTTAATAGATTTCATACAAAAATAATTTAATGCAGTTATTTCTCTTTAAAATATATTTAATTATTTCTAATAATTACACTGTTTATATATCGCCCTTTCTATTTAAATTTTATTTTCTACAATTTAATTGGTCCACATCCCATCATACATGTCATATGAAACACACATTTATTACTAAAAAATATATTTCCATTGTGTTAATGCTAACGTGTAAAGCATAAATTGAATACGGTCTCCTCCACGTAGTAAAACTTTGATGTCAACTTTATCAAATATTCCGGACAACTAACATATTCTTCTCGGGCATTTTACACGAAATAAATCAACATGGAGAACGTGAAATGAATCAGTAAATGTAATTTTGAAACTTTAAACAGTAGAATACATTTAGGTAGGGATTGAAAAAGAGAGAGGTGGTGGTAAACCTTGTCTACGACCCAGTCACGCTCTCGTAACACGATTATAAAATATAAATTCAAAGTCCTTTTTATTAGCGAGACCTCACAACGCTAACACTGCCAATTTTTACATATTTTGTTTTTGGTTATATAGGGGACATCGGGTCTTAGGAGAATTTTTGTTGGCACAAATGTGTGTAATCGATATCAACCAACGCCACTGCCATTATTTAATTATGTTGACATGGGATGAGACACTAGGTGTGCGTGGAAATTATTAGAGTGATTTAAGGGATGAACTATATAAATATAAATAATAATTAATATTAATTTTGTTAAATTATGTGTTCCTTTGGGAGAAATGGGTGAAGGATATGAGGTCGTAGATAATAAAGTTTATTTCTATATTATAAAACGTGAGAAATAGTGGTATCCATGAGCTATTAACATTGTTTGCCATGGCAACGGCCAATGCTACCAGCTTCAAACCACTTACATTACTCTGAAATATATGTTCTACTATCAACATCGTCACTACTAATTAACTTGTATTATCAGTGATACCAAACTAAAGGCATTTAATTATTTTGGTAGCGTACAAATTCATTAGTGCATATAATAACCCTCATGGCTCGCAGCTTAGCTAGTTACCCTGATGGCTTGCACTCTAACTAGTGTGGCTAATTCCTTAGCATATCAAAGTGTGCCAAATTCACGGGTGCTAAATACCCGAAAATCATTGGTTAGTAGCATCAAATAGTAATACAACTTATAGCCAGCTCTAGTAGCAGGTGACGCTAATCTACACTTTATCCACATGCATGGAACTTTTGGTCCATCGTCAGTCAATTTGTCAAAACAGTTAAAGAGGTGGTTTCAGTTCCACAGATAATTTTTTTTTAGTAAATGTCAAGAAATCAGCTATAGCGCCCTTAGCTCAATTTGCAATAATTCTACCAACTGTGTTGAGTAATCATTTTACTAGTGTATCCGCTAGTCAAAGTTATCAAAATGGCTAGATGTTTCTCTTTTATGTATGTTCCTTCCACACAACTACACCAACACAGCATACGATCACCAAAGCGTATCAGAAATGTCTCCTCTTGAACTCTTGATGTCCACAAGGTGAACAAAAGAAGATGTGGGTGCTACGTAGTATATGTACGTCTTTTCAAATTTACTAGGTGTCTGGTTGACTAATAAAAAAACGTCAAGGTGATTTGGCAAAACCTTGCAAGGAACAATCTAATAGATCA
The DNA here is from genome assembly GCA_902151455.1 of Timema bartmani. NCBI lineage: Eukaryota > Metazoa > Arthropoda > Insecta > Phasmatodea > Timematidae > Timema > Timema bartmani. Next base: position 113,359 of record CABFWB010000713.1, on the reverse strand, counting down.
TGATGATGATTACATATTTACAATGTTCATGATATTTGCTTCACTGCCAGATACAATCATAAGAGGGTTTATCTAAACCTTGCCTCTATGATTATACTAAGCCGTAATCATGACACCCTGTCGTTATTTTAAATACCACCTATTTTTGGGATGTTGAAAGAACAAATGGATTATGAATAAAGTACAACCCATTTTGATCCAGTCCCTTCCACCAGTGTTTACTACAAACCTGACGAGGAGAAATTGTACATGAGATATCTGCTCAAGATAATTCAAACTTTAGTGTTAGAGACTTAGCACTCCAAAGATAACACTGAATTTATTGCTTCGAGATTAAAGCAAACACATACTTGAATAGAACTTTGTAGTTTGTCAATTTCAAATTCAAAACCATAAATTGACGAGATGTTTTACAGAAGAAGTCCACTCTATTATTTGTGTTATTTAGATGGGCTCCAATAAGATTTCCATAGCTATAATCGCATTGAATTTCAGATCATTAATAACACTTCAAAGCAAAGTTTGAAATTAATACGTTTACATGATTAAAACTTAATACTAATATTAGCAATTAAATACGCAGTAACTTTAAATTAAATTAAATTTAATTTATTTGGAATATTTAACGTGCACTTTCTGAACAAGCCGAGTATGTCAGCACGCATATTATAAATTAACTTATATCTATAACAGACACACTACCAAACTCACAGCCATTATTTAATTATTGGGAAATGTTAAACCCATATTTCACCATCTATAAATATTTCAACCATGCAAGAAATTGAGCTCAGAGACTTAGCTTATTAGACAGGCATGATAGCGACTGAACTAATGTGTTGGACCGTTTATCTAAAGAGACGATTGATAACGTGAATATAATACTCAATTCTATCCATTAAACCATTAAACATTCATCTTTGGTTATCTCAATGTTATCGTTATGTCAATGGGCATGAAAGTTTCACAAAATGGTCCACTGTTTCTTATTGTACCTCTGAGGTGGACTTGCTGTCAGAGAACATTACATCAGATGAAAATGGAATTTAAAAACCTCATATGAAGTAAGTGGGTTCAGTTGATATAAATAAGGTACTACGTCCTCCTCGCCTTCTTAAGTTCAGCTTAGTTATTTAAAAAAAGTTTAAGTTTTGTAAAATACACTAAGAAACTGGTTTTCTAATTGAGAAACTACCACAAGTAGGCGGCAAACAACTTAAAAACAAATTCTTTTGGGACTTTAAATCAGATATGTATAAGGTATGGAATCAGTGAAGATCAAAACATCAACTATAACCAAAATCATAGAGAGCTTTAAACTGCTATGTGCATATTTCCTTGTTAGCTTCTGTTTTCCCGCCTAGAAATATGGAAAATTCTCTGTGAGTATCATTACATGGAAGTTCATAAGTAATTGAAAGTACATTTCCTAAACTCAAATCTTGAATTCCTTCCCGAGAACCTTGGTACTGCTAGCTATGGAAAATTTCTACCAAAGTTTTTGAAACGAGAGTACACAAGCAGATGCTATATTGTGATCTTCCAGACAAATCGTAAAAAATCAAAGTAATTTGTATAGAATTTAATTGTTTAAAAATGGGTGGTTGGTGTTCATATTTAAACTTAAGTGTATTATTTTACATATATGATTAAAATTTAGAATTTATAATAATTAATATTTAATTGACGGCCCCAAATTTACCAATAATTATCTCATTGCAGTTCTGTGTACAATCACTACAAGGAAAAATGGTTCAAGTGGTATTTTTAAAACTAGACGCACTAGAAGAGAGGTTAAAAAAATATTGAAATCTTCGTTCTAAATTGGTCTTTTAAAGAGTTTTCAAATATTTGATGAAAGAAAAGATTAAAATAATAAGAATTATTTAAGATATGTTATTGTTTTATTTTCAAACTAATTTATTGGATACGTAACTGGTTTGATGTTAATTTAAATTAGTTGAAAAATGATATAATAACACGGAGATTAAGCCCGGAAGCTTTGACTTAGCGTGAAAATGCCCTACCCTAAAACAATTCGTAATTACAGCTTGTGTGTCGATATTTATTGAAATTTCACTTTCATTAAAATCTTGTATTGTATGCTTGGCAACATGATAGCCCTTCAAAGTAGTATATGGCTGTTGTACCTGATAGCTCACGATATATTCATTCGCTCATAAACAGTTGACGGTTTTCACACGTCCATCACTCAGCCTTAAACTATGACCTTGAGCGTGGAACCAATCCGGGATGTATATCTTTACCTTCTTAATACGGACAGTATTGTAATTATAATAATTTTCCAACTGTATGCTAGTATCCATTGGTTTTATATTATTAGGCAATTTACAAATTTACCTACTTGTTGATCAAGCTACCACCCTTAGTTTTTATTTAAAAAATAAATACTCCCTTGATAAAAATACTTCTCTACACATTTATTTTATTGGGAGTTTACTTCAAAACTACTAACTGCGTTTGTTTGGACGTACGTTGCTCGTATTGTACGTTTATGACTTATATTAACTTTTCCTAAGCTTTAGCAACGATTCCCTGATCTAGATTAAAATTCAGCAACCTTTTAAATAGATATACTCCTATAGGCTCAAAAATATTAAATCAGCTGGCTTTGAAAAAATCTACAAGAAAATTTCAACCTTATTTTCTAATACAGCAATTAGATTTTTGTCTATTTTTAAGATCACAGTTTGCTTAAAAAAAAATTTGTGAGGCAGATAATTTAAGTCAGTGGCTGGGATTCAGTCCTTGGGCTGTAATTTGCCAACCACTTATCAAGGGCATAAATACCTCAATAGGCTTAACTATTGTTGCCAGAAAATTTTGGGTTTGAATCCTTTCTGGAAGTGTTTAAGTGTTTTATCAAGAGGGGGGGTTCTTTATTCTTACCCAGAAACACGGGTATTTTTTTCTATAAATTCTACCTTCCAAATACTTATTAAATTGGTAATAAGAAGAAATTAACAAAAAATCTTAGGTTTATATTTCATATTTTTTGTCTATTTATTATATTCTTCATTTAGTTGTTCTGTAAAATATCAAAATGTTTGTATATGTAAACTATAAAGAATACACATTCCACTAAATTAACTATTTGTATACAAACAGGGTTTATCATATTATCCGCATTAACAATGACGTTAAAATATATATTGTAGAGGCTAAAATCTTAAATAAAGTTTAATAAATTCTATATTCAAGACTTTTAACTGTGATATATAGTATAATTAGTTGATAAGTAAATACTTCATACTTATTTATAAAATGTTTAATCTCATTTGGCCGGTACCCTGACAAAGTTGTATATATGTTAAACCAAAATATATTATATAACTATCTATTATAAAATTTGGGAGTACACATATTTAGAAGATAAAAAAATTATTATGAATATTCTGAGGAAATAAAAGTAAATAAAAATCATCTAACAAACACACATGAAATATGCATTGTAAATAATTTTTTTAAATTAATATTAAATAACTCGAACAATTACATTATTTTAAAAACATATTAAATTTTTATAATACTTTTAAATAAAAGTTAATGATCAAAACATTAATTATTCATAACATTGTAAATTTAAACTTTTATATAAAAATTAAAAATTGTTAGGATTATAAATTCATCAACACTTTAAATTAACTAAATCTACGATATAAATAATACCTTCTCTTCTTGTTAAATAATCTTTATTTAGAGTTTAAAAAATAACTTATTATAGTAGTGTATAATTTTAAATAATGCTGTGTTTTAAAACCTTTTCTTTTGAGAGCTTTAATTATTTTTTAACAGTAGAAAAATAAATTAAGAAGCATTTTGTTAAGGTTGTGTACTGTACATTAATGTTTTACTTATTTAAAGGTTCATCTAGTAAAGGACAGGTACAATACATTTTTGTACTAAATTTGTTGTTCAATAATAACTAGTACTCAATTATCAAATAAAAATTAAAAATAATATGTTTAGACATACAATATTATATAATTTGCATTTTTACTTTCCCATATCAAAAAAGAGTATTTATTATGATCATGAAACTTTTGATCTCGTTACTATTACGAATTTTCACGTTTTATGTGAACGCAAAACCAAGAAGGTGGATATTACAATTATGTCTGTCCGTCTATCTGTCCCAGACCACTGATCCAAAACACTTTGATGAATTTGTTCAAACTTGATATTTAGATTTCAACATTTTCCTTCAATAAAAGGTACGTAGTTTACTGATGAGTAATTTTTTTAATTCACTTTTTCTTAAAGTGGCTTTAACGAATTTTATTAAAAAGCATTTCTAGGATTTGTTTTACATGACGAATAGCTTTATATAATTTTTTTTAAGAAAAAACTCTTTAGAGGGTAGTTTACTGATGACGACTTATGTATTTAAACGTTTAAAAAAAGTGTTCCATATATATAGTTCTAAATTGGTATTGGAAAATAATTTTACATTATTAAAAAATATATATCTAAAATAAATGTATTAAATGCTAGTTTGGTTGTAAAAAATTATAGAAAATTTGAATATTTGGAAATGGGCCTTGAAAAATTAATTTAAAATAGGAATCAGTAAAAATGTTTTCATGAGAGTTAAAAAAGTTTTTATTTTTACAAATAACATGTAGCTTTATGGTAGCTTAAAAATAATTTATTGTTGAAAATCTTAATTCTCTATACATAAAACGGGTGATTTGTAAATATCAACAAAGTATATTTTTTCTTTATTACTTGATCGCTAAGTCGATTGCAATCCAAAAAGTAACATTTTAATCTTATTTATGCTATTTGCCAATTTTTGAAGCTCTTATTTCCGATATGTTTTCATAACAATGTATATAATTTGTTTTTACATATCAAAATCACTCTTGTCACCATTGCGTTCTATGGATTGAATTTCTACGTAAATTCAGTTTATGAGCTAATTAATGATTCTTTTCAAAGATTGATTTCAAAATTTATTGGTTAAAATAATAATTCTTGGATTGGAAATTATTTAATGATTGCAACTGGATGCTGGACATAATAATATATTGATAAGATTTTATTTATTTCTGTCCACGTAGATTATTCAAATATTTTTAAACATCCTAAAAATGTAATATCAGTCATGATTACGTTTTAAGATAATGTCCTCTAGAAAGTTCCTGAAATTAAATGTGGCGGATACAAAATAGTTAATTTAATTAGGCCAAAAATATTGAAAATGAATAATTAATTTTGTATAATCTAAACTATTACAGGTAATCTTAGTGTGTGAAGCTCTTTAAAAAGCAACTCTCTATGCTATGTTAATCTTCTTTCCTTTTTTACTTCCACCAATAATTAAGAGTAGAATTAATTTTCATGGAGAGTTATTAATCAATCTTAAAAACTAATTTTAACTTTTAAAACATATTTGTATTAATATATATGTATATGTTTATATTTTGTTTTAGTTAGCTTTTAGTTAGCTTTGTGTTTTAATTAGTTTTAGTTAGTTGAGTCTTAGTTACATTTTGCTAAACGATTTGAAACTATAAAGATTTAATATTTATAGTTAATTTAAGATCTGGTTACGTTTCCTTATAATTAGATTTATATGTTATAAAATAACAAAGCTTCTTTATAGACTCACGTGGGAAGAACGGGTACAACATATAGGTTTTTCTGTGCTTTCGAGTTTTAAGGTGTTTTCCTTTCCTTCTGGGTAGTATAAATTATAAAAACACCATATAATACTATTTATAAAGATTGTCTCCCCATTTGTTTGTTTCCAGTAAACAAAATAGTTTTAGTTGAATCGAGAAAGGATTTATTTTGTTGTACTCCTTATTTTTCAGGAAACCATTGTAATCTATATACCATCACGTTAGCTGCTCAGCGAACGAGGTAGTGTAGAAAAAGTCAGGTGTAGGCAGTAAACATTCGTTGTGGCTGGCATTGCGGGTAAATAATATGGCACGTAGTATGTATGAGTTGTGGTATAGAGAGGATTTATGGGGGCATGTCTGGGTTTCTTCTTGAATCTACGTATCAACATATAAACACCGATCTTGAATTTCATTCTTGTCTGGCCTTTGAAGATTTTGAATGTGTTTATATATTGTTTAATGGAGGTAAAACGCTTGCAAATGATGTATTCAATAGTTCTGTATCCCAACATTTGTGTATCTGGGCAGAGTGTTAAATATATAATTACAATAATTGCTTAAAATCTACAAATAAGTTAGTGATTATTATTATTATTAACAAGAAGAGGTGTTGGTTATTATGAGGAAAACATGTCTAAAAGAAGTTCACTCAAAACCTATTTTTGAAAACTATCTTTGAAGCTATAATACACAATATTAGAGAATTTGCGTGATTTGTCGTACAATTTTTTTTTTATTGCATGGAAATATTATTTCAAAATAACAACCACCTTTTACGCATCTTTCGCTGTACATGCAGATTTTACATGATCAGAAAATTAAATTTATTTTATAGCAGCAGCAATTTTAAATAAAAATAAAAATGAACTTATTTGACGAAACTGACGTGACTGGTTCCTCGTTTTTTGTGTGTTTCCTCTCTTATTCTATATATTTCTGTCTCCATCCTTACTTTTCCTTCTTGCCATTCCTCGTTCCATCCATTCACACTCCTCGCCCTCCCACCCCCCTTTAAACTCCACCAAAACTCCCCACACACCCCCTTAACGCTTCTACAGGTTGAAGCTTGCCAGGTCATTTGAATAAACGTTTTGCAAATTCAGCAGCAGATTTTGGAACGAGGGTCCTGAACGCTTATTATTATGCATGCTGCCTGAAAGCCAGGGGCAAAGAGGGAATCCTGTAGAATAAGCCTGTTCCCTCTAGCAGCCTTATAAGCCTGATAAAACTGCTGCATACAACCAAAACTTGGTGATAATTGTGGGTGGGTGCACATCATTATAAATCCTGAGAAAAGTGTACTTTTACTTTCTAGACTCACTACTTGCATTAATAGCAATATCTAGTATTTACTTACTTTCATAGTTGTATTTTAGTAAGAACTATTTAAAGAAATATTTTTTTCTCCCTCCATTTCCAGGAACCATTTAAAATTATGGACAGTATGAAAAAATAATTTATTCAAAGAGTTTAAAAAACTAGCAATATTTAATAAATTAAAATTAATTCTATGAAAAATCCAATATTGTTTGGTTCAGTAAAATATTATTTAGAGTCAAAATCATTTAAACATAATATTTATCAAAATATAGTTTACAAGAATTGTAAAAAAATCTCTAAAATAAAAATTAGTAAATCTAACTATGGAATATAATAATTTTATTCCTATAGAAATGTTTTAAAAAAGTTAAATAATAAATATATGCATTGTACACTATACTATTATTGAATGGTTAGACTTTGGATCTTTTGACTGATGAAATCTTCAGTCTGAATAAATTTATGAAGTGGTTCTATTCGTTCAATTTATAAAACACGACTATAGATCTAAAATTGTATTATAATAATATATTTAATAACTTTAATAAAATACAAACAATTTTGCTGTCGAGATTGAGAACATTTTATTTTTATTTATTTTTATTCTTGGATAGTGATAATTAGTATCTATGAGAAGTAACACTTATTTAAAATTCCACTACATTTTGAATGAATAAAATGAACTGTTATCAGTGACATTTACAACTGTTCACAAAGTGTCACCTAATCTAAATCGGATTGCACTTTGATAAATTATTTAAGTAAATCTTTGCATCAATTGTACATATATATATATATATAGGCCTATATTTATATATATATATATATAGGCCTATATTTTAGTGAACAAGTCGTATATTATGACATCCAAGAGTGATTTTTTTTTAAATTATTAACAACCAACACAGTTTTTTAAAGTTAACGAAAATATATATACATATGGAAATTATAGCTTAAATTAGAAACCATCACATATTATCTTAAAATTATAATAATTTTATAATAATAATTCACATATGGTGTAAATAAATCATAATTAACAGCGCAGAAGCTTGTTTTAATAATTAATTATTATTTTTTTATTTACCGACGTGAAGATATTGATATTTAAGATATAGTAATACAAGATTTATTTAACTACACAAATGACGGTAAATTACTGAACACTAGTTCCACGAGAATGTATCTCATTTCATATCTTTATAAAATGCAGTAATGAAAATAGATAAGTATTACTCATTTTCTCAAACACTTATGATACCAAACTACCTAACAGATTAACATGGTATTTACTTCTGTGTAGCAAGTCATTTTAATAAATTTGAAATTTTTTACTCAAAACTTTATATACTTATGACGCTGGGTCACTTGTAACATAAATTTAAGATTAGTAGGTGCAGTCCATAATGAGTACTAGAAAGTAAATTAGGAAAAAGTTAAACCTTTTATAAAGTGGTTTTAAAATATTATGGGGGAAATTTGTTTGCTTTATTATTTTATATCACTAATAGATCAATTTTTAATTGCAAAATATTGTTTTTAGTTTTATGAGTATATGTATATAGTTTTTGTAATATACTGTATATAAACCTTTTACCTTTCTGGTAAAAGTTGTAATTATGTCACTCTAATGCTAATTTTTTACAACCAGATTTATTTTAATAAATTTTATTCAAAGGCTACTCTTAAAGAACATTCTTCGTGAAGTACTGTTTAAATTGAGAGAAAATATTTGCTCAGATATAATTATATTCTAAATATTACCCAAGTATATATTTTAAATAAGTGATTAAAAATGTTTATGAAGAAAATCTGTGTATCCATTTCTTTATTAAAATAAATGTTTTTAACTTTAGTTATGTTTAATCTTTCTACTGTACTGTGTGTCTGCAATATATGAACTATATTAATACCCAGTTGTTATATTCACTAGAAAAATGTTACCTTAGTTGGTTGAGTATTGTGTCTACTTACTGATTTGAGGGGGTCCCTGTCTCCATCCTTGATATAGTAGAAACAAAATATTTTAGAAGTAATAGAGTTTCCCCTTTAAGGGTGTTAAAACTATTAATAATGATAGTAGTAATAGTAATAATAATAATAATAATAATAATAATAATAATAACAATAATAACCATCAAGACAGATCTTCAAGGCGTAATAAGGATATTAGAATTTTTCCAATGAGGTGGCAGTTTTCATCCTTCCCTCTATTTCTCCCACATCTTTCCCATCACCACAACCACCTCCTTACAGCTGCAACCCTTACTTTTCTCCCCTAACCACCCCAATCCACAACCACCTCTTTCTTTTTCTTATTCCCTTACATCCGCAGTCAAACTTCATCACTCGTACCACGAATATTACTTTTTCAATAAGTGGAATGAAGATGAGAGTAGCATCTAACAGTTCGTGTGTACCAAACAGATAAAATTGGGCCTAAAAACTAACAAAAAAAAAATGTTGAATTAAGTAGAGTACTTGAAAACCATCGGTTTTCTTACTATGTCAGCACTAAAGAAAACCTTCCATCCACAATTCAAATCTTGCACATGGATATTCATTCAAAAAGACGTCATTTTATGACAAATATATACTTCAGTTGGATTTTTTTATATAGGTCTTAAGTTTATATATATATATATATATATATATTTTACAAAACAGAATTTGTTGGATATTGAAGAAGGGGGTATTGGGGGAATAGGGGGTGAAGGGTGTAGACGCAAGGGTTCAAATGAAACGTGTGGTTCCTGAAACTTCAGTTGAATATCCTACACAGAAAATAAAGAAAAAAATCAGATTAAATTTTAAATAGAAAGTGTAAATGTTTTTCATACGAACCATCTCATGTGTAAGTGTGTGTGTGTATTTTGTTTAGTCCTCAAAATGCTATGAAATGAAATGATAGTATATTAAACGAAATACCTCAAATTTAAAGATACACGAGGGAAAAAACAACAATATTATAGTTTTCCAGACATAATTGTAAATTTAAACAAATGGTACGACACAATCGCACAAATTTTCTCATAGTGTTTATTATAGCTCCGAAATAATTTTTTTTCCCAAAATATGTTTTTAGTAGACTAACCTTAAAAATTTTGTACTCATAAAAACAAAAATATAATTTTATTGTTCTTTATAATCACCCTTTATAGGCCCTAAATATAAATTCCAACCAAAATTGTTCGAATTTATATTTTTTTTATTCCAATTTCCCAAAATAAAATATTTGTTATCTACCCTAAAATTATGTGTAAATTTTAAAAATAAATTGTATTCTTATTTATCAGTAAAGACTATTCATATATTCCATTTTGGAATTCATTCTTCAAAGTCAATTTCCAAAACATTCGTATTTTCTATAAGTTGTTATAGCTAAATTACCTTTAGATACTTTTATTTTAGATAAATTAAGATGTATTATTATTGATATTTAAGATAGTGTCCTGGTACCAGTTTTGTTACAAATTGCTAAGACAATTTTTTTTAAATATTCATATTTAAAAAAATAAACAGTCAGCCACCCATATCCAAAACTTCCCCACCAAAAAAATATATATATTTATATATAATATTCATGTCAAACATTACCCAGATATTCATTTTAGGCAAAATTGTTTCAAATATTTTAAAAATAGTTTGAATTTTCAAAAATAATTCCTCAGTAAACGAACTTTATTGAATTTCTACCTAAAACCAAATAGACTAGGTAGGAGTGAAGAAAATATTATTTTATAAGAGCTGTAACCTTATTTTGACTGAAGACCAATTTGAAAGCCACTTACACAAAATCACCTTACTTCATGAACCCGGTATTATAATCCTAAACTTTTTCTCACCTAGATTAATCAAACAAATAAACACTGACATATTTTTTTCACTTCATAACCTTACTGAACCTTACTGAATTAAGTGTGAATGTTTAAATCACTCTTTTCTTTTAGTTCAAATTCCTATTCTTCTATTTTATTATTTTTATAGCCATAATGTTTGATATATTTCTGACATTTGATACATTTGTCTTGCTGCTTATTTTTCTATATACATACAACTCTTCCTTTTATGTAAAATTGTATTAAGTAATATTTCTTTGAAAGGATAAAATAAATGAACGAAACTATTAAATATTTGTTATTGATTTCTGAAAAAGAATTTACTTATTGCTACATGATTCACTTCTCGGTCACTGTTTCACCCTTAAATACGTGCCTTAGGAACCTTTTCATGATATTTTTATTAATGCCTCATGCAAAACCATATCAAATTACTTATTTTTAGGTAAATGTTAAATGGAATATGCGTTTATGTCTCGTTGAGTGAATAAATTTTAATTTTTACTTTTGATTCTGCTTCCCTCTCTATTTGTTATTTATACATTTAGTGAACTATACCTCATATTATAGCTGTAATTTCCTTTTACATATATTTGGACTCAGCGATGACCACTTCCTAATTCTTCTTGCAAGGAACTTAAACGCCCCTACAAGGAAGTAGACCTGGCCAAGTAACTCAGTGAAAGATTAACCTGCTGTTCCATCAGAACACCTGGTCTCCTTCCTCGTCCATTAAACCATCTTGCTCCATTGTTTTCAACCCTTAGCTCCATTCATTATCATTGCTACTATACTATGTTACCTCCTTTGTTTTTCTTTTAATCTTCATCTTACATTAGAGTACTTAATTCACCCAGGATTTAGTATATCAATTGATTATATTTCTGATAAACAAGATCACATACTTATTTTTATATATATTTATATATATATATATATATATTTATATGCTCCACTTCTACCAACCATAAAGTCTGACTATGTACCATTTGAGAATTTTGACTTTAATTTATGCTATATGTCTTAATATTCATCCTAGATACTCGTACATTTAAACTAATGGGGAGGAATTTAAACCCACCAACATTCTGGTAGAAGAAGTGTGGTAGTACATTTGGAAAAATCCTATCTAAAATTTCAAACCTTATCCTACCTAACACTGGTAAACAATTATGGTATGTATGTATTTCTTAAATGTAGGTGCATTCTTGTCCGTATCGCAGTGAATTGTCTAATTTGTACTTAGTTTTATATAATGAAAATGGAGAACACCTCAAACATGGACAATTTTCCAAGCTGGTACAAGGTGATACAAGCGGATGTAAAATGCCATAATGTGCGCTTAGCTTTATACCAAGCGAATATCTATTCTATCTCTTGTATCGGCTCCTAATTTTTATGTATTAATCCCTATCATTATTATATTATTTGGCTGCACGTCATAAGATATTAAATATACAGTGAAACCTGACTAATTTGAAATCATCTTTAATTCGAATATTTCGCCCGATGCCGTGTATTCTGTATTAAAACAATATTACAAAATTGTGGATATTTCGAAATTTGTTTTGGTTAGTTCAAACTTTTCGTAAGTTGTAATGTACTGTGCTCTATTGTTTTCCTACTTTTAGTTGCAGCACCGTGTTGTTCTATTTTTGTAAACAGGGGAGGCGGCGTTGGAATGCGGTCAGTACCCTTCTTCACGCCCCTCCCCTCTTACCCATACGTATTTGTTTACACGTACAGTTCTGTACTCCTTTACTCAAGGTTGAACCTCTCGAGCGGCTACGTGCGCTGTTATTAGTGATACGGTTGTAGCAATATTCTTGTGACATGCGAGTTTATTTTGTTTCATTGTTTAGTTCTCGTTTAGTTTCAGTTTTGTTTAGTACGTACTGTACAATAGTGTGTGTGTGTGTATCATGATGACACAATTCAAGCCACAGTCCTATAAATCATTAACTTTGGCCGAAAAAGTAGCGATGATGAGAGAAGGTGAAAAGGGACTTAAAAAGAAATCAGAAATTGCAAAGGCATTCGGAACTCCCCCTAAAACATTGTCAGCACTTTTGAAAAACAGACAACAAATTTTGAGCAATGAAAATGAGAGTATAAGATTGGAAAAGATGAAGAGGACTGGAAAACCCATTTGTGGACACTGGGCATCTATGTAAGAAAGTGGTTCAAAAAAGCGCGAGACAAGAAAGTACCAGCGAGCGACCCTCTTCTTAGAGCAAAGGCTGAACAATTCGCATCTGAATTAGGAAAAACAAACTTCAAAATGAGTGCAGGATGGCTATATGGATTCAAAAAACGAAACGGAATGTCCTTCAAAGCTATGTGGGGTGAAAATGGTGCTGTTGATATGCGTTCAGCCGATAGCTGGAAGGAAGACTTGAAATAAATGATCCAAGACATAGAACTGAAAAACCATTTTAACGTCGATGGGACGGGACTTTTTTACAAGTATACTTCTGACAAAACTCTTGCACTTAAAGGTGAACAGTGCAGTGTGAGAAAGCTTAATAATGATCGAACAACATTGTTAGTTGGCTCAAATATGGATGGTTCTGAAAAGCGGCCGTTGTTAATGATTGGAAAATCGGCTAACCCGCGTTTGTTAAAAAATGTAAAATCGAAGCCAGTGGAATACGAGTCAAATATAAAAGCATGTATGACAGGTGATATGTTTGAAAATTGGCTTTTAAAAATCGTCAAACAGTTTGGCAAACAAAATTGGACTATCCTTTTATTCATTGACAATTGCACTGATCATAACAGAGTTACCCTTTTAGATAGTGTAAAGATTATACTTTTCCCACCAAATTAGACATCGGTTATACAACCTATGGATCTAGGAATAATTAAGAACTATAACATTTCTACAGACGATTGTTGGTTGAACAAATTATTACTGGAGATTTAGATACTCAAAAAATTTCGCTTGACGTTCTTCAAGCCCCAATAATGTGTAAGCAAGCGTGGAACCAAGTGAAAGTTGAGACCATTAAGAATTGTTTTAAAAAAGCTGGCTTTATCAAGAAAGAAAATGATGGAGAAACTGTGACTGAATTGCGCCAGCTATTGACAACTGGGAGGAAGTTTACTCCTGATCCTGCTATCTCCTATGTGGACTTCGTCAGTGTTGATAAAGATGTGGCAGTGTGTGGTGAAGTTACTGATGCGGACATCGTTGCCGAAGTTCTCAACAATAACATCCAGGCTGAGGATGGAGCATCTGGTGATGAAAAGGACAATTCGTCAGTAGTTCAGGAAAGGCCTATCCAGATTGCGGCAGAAGCCATGGACCATATCCCAAACTCAGGCGTTTTTTTTTAAGTCGCAACAATGTAAGTTATTCAATTTTCCAGTCAATAAATCAATTATAATCATACACTATGAATGAGAGACTTAAATCAGGAAAATAAATTAAAACCTCTGACATTTTAAAGAAATTGTGAGCAGATGTCAAAATACGTTAAATAAAGTTTTTGAGCTTGGTTGCAAATTTAAGTGTTCCATTCCAATTCCTTTTAAGAAACTTATTTAATTAGAATTTTTGGATAATTTTAATTTTTCCCTGGTCCCTTCAAGTTTAATTATCCAGGTTCCACTGTATTCATAAAATATAATACTGTATTATAAAAATTAAATTATTCTTTAGCATAAATAAAATAAGATAAAAAAAATAAGTCTCATCGCATAACTGTTCAAGCTAATTTTTACTAAGAAAATGTAATATATATGTTAACGACAATGTGTGTAAACCAGGCATTCTATAACAATGCCTAGGCTTTCTATATAACTCCTAAGTGGTTTTAGCAAAGTATGAATAAATTAGTTTTGATGTTGTTTTTAATACCTTTTGTAGGAAGTTTATAGAATAACTAGTCATTATATATTAGCGAGAACAATAACTAACCTTACCTAACTACCCTATTATAAAATAACATAACATGGCCAACTAAAATCCTAGGGATTAGGTGAGCCTGCAAGAAAACGCTGCAAGACTTATATAAAACAGAATATAAATAACATATTCCGGGACTTCAAAAAAGACAAGGAAATTAAAAATAAGTATTAAATACAACAGAAAATCTCGTTTATTTTATATTTTGCCAAAACCAATCTTTTATTATAAAGAAACACATTTTATAAAACGCCTGGATTTCACACATTGCTGGTGACATACATAATTATAACTTAGCTCTAAATTTGTCCATACGTCAGATTGTCTACCACCTGCCTGTCCATTTATATGTTTCCAATAAACATATAAATTAATTATTACATAGAGATGGATCTTCTTTTGTTTTACTCCTTATTTTTAAGGTAATTTATTAAGTCATAGGTGAGCTGGTGGTCTAGGGGTAAGGTGTCAGTCTTCTATGCTTTCGGTCCGGGGTTCAATCCTCAGTCCCGGCACAGATTTATCTGATTGCCGAACACTTCCCTCGCCTCTGACAAGACATGTATTAATCATTAGTTCGGATCCCACGTTAAACTGTAGGTCCTCCATTTCATCTCACAATCACTCTACAATTACACATTGACGTAAGTGCGTACAACCCGAACGGTTAGTAAGACGCGGTGCTAATAATAATAAAAATCTTATTAATTTATGTCATTACGCTATCTCATCAGCGAGTGAAACATTTTCAAAGAAACCGCTTATAATTGTGGTTATATTTGAGTCTTAAATTTGTAACAATTCTAATACACTAAATTCTAATGTATTGATCTTCTTTGTTAGTTTTCCTGTCAAAAAGTGATTTGGAAAATGAAAACAAATTATAAGCTTCATTGGCAATGAGTGTTTAGTGATAGAAACAAACACGAAAATATAATTATATAGTTTAATAAGAAATGTATCGAGTGAGTTTTTGGACTTTATTAATATCTAAAGGTTATTATTCTAAGAATATGCCTTCAGTATTAATTTGTTTGGTAATTCGAGTGAACTAGATTCATTATTTAATTTTGTTTCTTGTTATAATGTCCACATCCCATTCTTATTCAGTAAGTTTAAACTATTATAATGGAGTTTTTCTTAAATTTATTTACTTTTTGTAATTTAGATTGTAGATTGTAGATTGTAGATTGTAAAATATTTATTTGGTGTTCATTGTAATACTGCCCTCATGTAAGAGAGCCACTATTATTCTGCTTCTATTTGTGTTTTAAATATAGGTATGTTTTCAGTCATGTTATACTTTAAAACTAATTATTTAATAGTGTTTCTTGGAAAAATAAATAATCACACATAACTAGCCTGGTACATGTAATTTGAGCTTAGATTTACATAGATGAGTCTAGTTTATCTTAGTTGAGAATTCATTAATAATTTGATTAAAAATGTGTTTTGGGAATATTTAATATGATTATTAACACTATAAACTTATTTTTGCTTGTTCATCTGGAAATTATAAAAGTGTGTCAGCCAGAGAAAAGCTAGAATCTACTGTCCAATTAATCTAATTTCATGACAAGTTTTAATTGTGTATGCTACAAGGCTCTTACATTTTAAACTTCGTGAGCGAACAGTTTTATTATAAGGTTTGATTCAGTCCGTGGAATATTAAGTAAGCTGTAATCAAACTAAAACTATTGTTTTGAAGTACTTAAAACTTTGAACGACTTGTAAAGGAAAAAAGAGAGAGAGAGAAAGAAGCTTTTCCCCAAACCATGGATTAAAACCACTTCCTGTAAGCAATCTCTTAGGATCAAAACTAAAACTAAGCAACATTTAAAAACATATTTGTTGCAAAATTTAACCTAATATTTACTAAGTTTATGAGGATACCTCAGTGCAAGAGTGTAACATTCCAAGAGTACCTACTTTCTCGTATGCAAGTAAAACAGTTTGTTATGTTATTAATTTGTATGCAGTTACCAACATATTAGGATTAATTTAAACAAAACTTTTAGTAGGGATATGATTTAAATGTAACTTTTATTATATATATCTGTATAACCTTGAGTTTATAGATGTTAGTTTCTCAGAAATCACATATTTTAAGTTGTAACGGTGTGGCAGCAAGGTATCATTGTTCATTTGCTGCTATGAAAAGTTATTGTTTAATTTATGGGATTGTTTTATAATATTATTTTCTTAGATTCTAGCCATCCGCATCTATGTTAACATATTGTAGTGCTATAAACTAACACCAATATACTAAAATTAACGCAGAAGTAAGAACCATAGTTTAAATCTTAATTGGATCCATTAAGGCGGTTTTTTCATGTGTGACCTCTCCTCTAAAACACTGAGACGGGACTAAAATTTAATCCACATGCCCAGTGATATGGGCTATGTCTTAACTAGCTAGGTAAATACACTTTATTTATCTAAAAACCATGTCTTACTACCTGATCAGACTGTACGCGTAGGTACTAATTACGTTAATGAGTTAGGAATTAATACGGTTGAATTTAGAAGAAGTATAACCTCTTTTGCGTGGAAGGAAATTAGAAAATAATGTATGAAAAAAAAACACCCTCAGTAAACCCTACCGGGATTTGAACCGTGAAATTCCGGTCATTGGCAATCCAGTCCCTTGCTATAGTGACGCCCTAGACCATGCGGCCATCGAATAAGCTGAACCCTTTGTAATGTAATTAAATTAAATAAGAACACATTTTCGATACATCTAAATCATTATATACATAATATAAAACTAAACCTTCAGACTCTATAGCGTGACAGTATATTTTCTTTATCCAAAATTCAGAAATAACTCCCCAAGTTCTACAAAATCATTTAAATATCATGGTAAGAGACTGCTGGTATTTCTCACACACCAAGACGTAATTAGTGAATAAAATAACTTCTTGTATTCAGTGCTTGTAGACGAGGAAATTTAAATAGCGACGAACAATTCTAAAATTGACATTTACTTAAGATTCCTCTAAAACTGGTTTATAATCCCTATTTATAGTCGACAACGATGATGCCAGAATTCAATTTCCATTTATGTAATTTTGCATTCAGTAGGGAAACCAATTTGCAAACAAATGAACCATCCTTTTCTTTGATTTGATGGGAATTGCGATTAAAAATAAAGGGATAGATATAAGAGATGATATTAATTTGCACAATGAACTGCTTTTTTGTTTAACAGAATTTTTTTACCAATACATACATACATACATACATACATATAATTAACTTATATGTTAAAGCTCTACGAGTATTTGAATTCTTAGTTTCGAGCTGAGATTGTCATTAAAGTACAGGATCGGGGTCGAAAGTCTTGTAGGCTCATCAATTTTGAGCTTCCACTTGATGTATGTACACATCATTTTTTAAAAGTACTGGTAAATATGGGCTATTATGATTAAATAAGAAAACTGTAATATGTTTACAAAAACAAATAGTTCTAGGGCTGTTAATTTTTTTTATTAAACTTTTTTTATGTATATTTGAAAATTTATTTTAGAATTTGTGTTTAAAGATTGTTTAGTTTGATTATCAAGATGATGTGCTTTTTTTTTATGAGATAAACACACTAAACGGTGGTTTACTCGAAACCTAATTTTGAAAATTATCTTATAAACTATAATAATCAAAAAAAAAGAATATTTCTTATCAGCGGGTACTACCATTTAATTCATTTCCTTGAAACATTTTGTGGCATAACTGCATGCACTTCCGAATCAAGATCAAATCCTACTTTCATAGTAATTAAAGCTATAATTTCACAATAAACAACTAAATAAGGATAGATTTCATGGTTACTATGGAGTTGTGGAGCTGGGGTGAGTCTTAACCTTGTTTAAACCTATTTACAAAACCTGGTGACCTTTGGGATCATTTCCTGAAAGGGAAAATACCTCAAGGACCAGCTGGGAATTGAACCTGTGAACCCTAGATTTATAGTCAGGAGCACCGTGGTCTGATTATTAGTAGAAATTTTGAATTCACAGTTGTTTGTTATTTTCAATTATATCAAAGTGGAATATTTAGCATAGTGAATTATGCCAGACATATCGACTAGTGCCTTGGAATTGTAAGCCTTCATGGCGGAACGAGCTTAGGAAGCCTTCAAAAATAAAGTTATTATGTCTCGTCTTGTCACGATCTTAAGGGGTCCGTGACGCACGCTCTTGTGGAAGAGATCAATTAATCCACTCTTCAATTCTATCTTGAATCGAACAAGAATTTCACCAGCGAGATAAAGATACGTGATCCTAAGATATTGAAACGTGATATTGAAAAGCTTAAGACGATCTGAAACAATACCAAAGGGATGAAAAGGAAAATACGGTTTCGTTAACTTGGCTGATCATTAGTACAGGATGTTTCAGTGCCATGTCCCACTCATTAAATAGGTCAATTGCCCGACATAATAACTAATTAGTAGGGGTGTGAGAGATCAAAGAGATCGGGAACGGGAATTTTATAATTCCCTACTTCAAGACGAGAACGGGAATTAAAAATGTATAAAACTAATTATTTTTAAATTTGATAATACAGTGACAATACTTAATTTATTAAGTGAATGCATTGGACCTAATAGAAGAAATTTAAGCAAATATAAATTAAGTTGAAAGTTTAAGCACTTTTTATACGTTTGCTATAACTTAGGCTACTTAAATTATAAACATTTATAAGACACATATTAATACTAAATTTACACCTAGAATAGTTTTACATACATATTTATATTTAAATAATGAAGTAAACATGAAAATCATGTTTAAAAGTAATTTAAATATGAAAAAAAAGAGCCATTTCTGAACTTTTCCCGAAATTTTTGGGGATACAGAATATGTTTCCCGACAATCGGGTCGGGAATGGGATTTTTTTTTTCCTTCGGGAATCCCACACACCCCTACTAAATAGTAACATAAATACGTGTAAACGAGGTGTTATTGATAGGAGAGTGACTTACCATCACATCAATTGCTGAAATTATTTCTCCTCCTTGTATAGACACGTTTGAACGTTTCACCAAGTTTTCTTATACACGCCCCAACATGCGTGATTTAGTATTGTTTACTTCGGTCGGGATATCCTGAATAGTTTGTGGTTGGTATTGGTAGACTCCCCCCTTAAATTGGTCCACAATAAGTAATCCGCTAACGTCAATTCTGGTGACCTGAGTGGCTACAATTTTGGAAATAGCGGGGTATACGAAGAAGCTGTTGACGAGCACCATGTACTAATTGGAGGTATGGCATGTGGCACAATCCTGCCGGAAGTAACCCTACGTAAGCTCGGTATCATCTAGCTGCTCCACGAAAAACATGGAATGGTTCCTGCACGCATCAGTGTAAACAGTTCCTTCTATCCGTAGAGAGTACACTCTACACGCCCACCTTCTGCGAATGAAGTGGTGTCTTGTGGATCCTATGAGGGTTTTCTGACACCCAAATCCTCCTGTTTTGGGAATTCACATATCCTGATAGATGAAGCCAAGCTTCATCGGTAAGCCACGTCAACGTCAGTATTCGAGGGTTTCTTTCCGCAAAGTTGAGGAACCAATTTTAACAACGTAGAGGTTGGATTTATTTGGGCCCCATCAACTTATGTATCTCTGTGTGGCCCGTTTTTTGTCTGCTTAACTGTTCTTTGAAACATTGTCAAAGAGAGGCTGGTCTCCTGTGACAGTCAATGTAGTGATTTCTGGGGGTATCAAAGATCCCGCTCATGATCATCTTCTGCACACTGCGGCAATTTTGAAGGCAGTTTCTGCTTCCCTATCTAACTAATTACTGCACCTGTTTCTTCTAGATTCGACACGAACCTCAGAATCGTCTTACGGTCAGGACCATAACGATCACCGTACTCACATGGCAGACCCTTTGTGTGGCAGTAAAGGAATAGATAGGCCAGTAATTTTTCGTGATAAGCACGCGTTGCAGGACTGTCTAAGATGTATTGACTATATTATTATTGCTGTGCAATGGTAGGGTTGTTGTGAAATGAAATGGAGAACCTACAGTTTAACGTGCAATCCGAACTACGGTGGAGGCCTGGCATTCCTCACATTCACAAGTTGTGATTAATACATGTCTTGTCAGAGCTGAAGGAAGGGTTTGGCAATCAGATAAATCGGTGCCGGGACCGAGGATTGAAACCCGGACCCTCAGCACAGAAGTCTGACACCTTACCCCTAGACCACCAGGTCACCTATTGGCTATAATTGACGGGTTAGCGCTTGAACAGTTGATGAAATAAGAACCAACGACATCTATAAAAACAAATCATATATTTCACGCACTAATTTGAGTGAACTTTATATTCAACCCCTCCCACAGCCACAAAACTATAGCGAATTTAAAATGGGAAAACACTTAATCATCCTGTATCAATTTATGGTATTATGTGAAACTGCATTTTATCACACACAGCAAAAAACATTGTACTCGTATACACACCATCTAGAGTAAACATATTCCTTGTGTAGAGATAACATTGAGATTTACAACGATATATGTTTACTATCGGCAGAAATTTTCTCGATTGAGGTCCAAGCCGCACATTTTATAAACTGTGCACATTTTCGGATAAGTTTATTATCACATAATGAAATATTTGTTAGATTCATATTATATTTACAATCAACATGTTTGAAATAAACAGTGACTAGGGGCTGGATTAATAAATCTGCAACTCGCTTCGGTGGCCGCATAGTCAAACGCGCCACTTTCGCAATAGACTAGAATGCCAATTAAGTGGAGATCAAGGTCCAAATATTGGTCGTGCATACTAGGGTGGTTTTTCCAAAATTCTCACGCAAATGTGGGTACACTTCCTACAAAATATTATCTTTCTCATACCTAAGCCCATTAGCGTAATAGGTACGTAAGTGTATACACCAAACAGGTGGTAAAGGACATAAAACCACCTGTGTAAGGTTTTACTACTGTATACATAAAGGTGAAACATATTGTTTATTTCACACACACCCCTATTCCTTTTAAAATATAATGTATATACTTTTATTTAATAAAAAAATTCACTGTACACGAACTTATATCATCAACACAACACGTTATTATGCTGAAGTGATAGATTCTATTAGATCCACTTTATCTACAGAAATAATTAATACATTAGCACTAGAAAGCATTATTTAAGTGATAAAGCATAAATGTTTGAGATGGAGATTTTGAAATATTTGTCTTTTGAAGCATTTAATTTTTCCAAGCATTAGTGGCGTTTTGTTAATGATCCACTTGTCCTGGCCATCTTGAAACTAACCATGGAAGATACCTCAAAGGTACTACTCACTAACGGTCATGCTGAGAATTAATTAGGGAATAATTGAAGGTCAAATAGTATTTTGTTAACAGTGAGATTGCTTTACTTCAAAGTGTCAATTTAAAATAAACGAGTATATAGACAGTTTCTCTTTTAATTCTTTCATGTAATTTTGTTATGCTAAAATGTCTATGTTTATATTTTTCCATTATTTAAATATGTCTTATTTCAAAGCAGCTCAAGTGGCTTAGCATCCAGCATTGTCAACTGATTTAAAATATAATTTTTCTTGAAGATGGTAATTGAAAGTAGTAACATTTTGAACTGGATGACATCGTTTTAAGCATACAAAGCAAGCTCTTCAATAGTTATTATATTTAAATTTCAAAAATATATCGTAAAGTTTTATCATAAATACATTTCAATGAATCAAGAGTTAGGTTTGTACTGGTAGAATGCCAGAGAATACGTGGATGAGAGCTGTTGTCGTGGGAACCTTTGACTATGCGCAAGATAAGGAGGAGAAGAATACTCACAAACTATTACACCTTTCATTATTTGTTGTTATCAATAAGTGTGTAATTGTAAAATATTAGGCATACATTAATTCTCCTAGGTCCTATGACGTACGAATTTTTGGTTAGTGTTGTTTGGGATGGTATATATTGCTGATGTACTTGCCAAATATTTTTATATTTTTAATATTTTTTGGGGGTATTCCTCTATACTATTCTTTAAAGTGTCTGTAAAACCTGGAAAATACAAGGAATTTCTTACCAAGGAAATAGTGGCTAGTCTGATCACAGCATATTGAAGCATATCCACTGCTGGGGATGGCTCTCCTCAACGTGTGATTTTTGCACGGTGATATATTAACACATTTTCTACTTAAAATAAGAATGTATCTCCTTTACATATACCTGTATATCGTTTAAGAGTGTGATCAGAAGAGGAGTTCGCTCAGTTAAACAAGTCACTCTTATGTAGAGCAGGATTGCAAGTGTCTGTGAGAATCTGGTTCTAATTCCCGTTGGGTGTATCTAGAGATTTTTCTTTTATAAAAATAAAAATTTGTCCTACCTTTTTTCAAAAAAATTCAGGTAAATTTATTCCTTCATAATTTCTAGTCAATTAGTTTAGTGTTACCCACTTCTGTGGGTACGTGATAAGGCATCACTCTTGCAATATACTAGAATGCCGATGACTGGGAGATCGAGGATCAAACCCCAATCGGGTTTGCTGAGGGGGTTTTTCCCTAAAATGGTTTTCCACCTTACCTCCACGCAAATGCGAGCACACTTCCTTAAAATTCAACATTCCTCCTCCCTAATACATTAGCGTTGTTTGTTTATATGCGCATTACCTGAACGGTTAGTAGAACGCTGTACCAAAAAGAAAACTTCCAGATAAAGTATGCGTAAAATCTAAAATGGTACCAGGGCACAGTGATTTAAGATAATATATTTAATACCTCAAACCACCTAACATGACTTTACATACATAACTAAAGATCACTTAAAATATGTAACTGTTGTGAAACAACAATTTAATATTTGTCTTCTTCTCTTCGTAGAACGAGGAGGTTAGAAATAAATACTACCATAATAAGTTCTCTCACACACGCTCTTCCATACCCTACTATTGTTGGTGAATCAACAGTCACGTGACAATGGCTTGAGATCACTCCCCTCTGATAAGCATCCCTTTCCCGTATCTGTACTTAAATTCGCTTTTGGTCGGGCAGGCTGAAATGAATTCAATGGAGCGGAACAGCCCAATTTTCATAAATAAAAAGATAGCCTTTTCTAAGAGCTATACAAGCGACTGGATCTAATTTAACGTATTCATCTGTAAAGTAATGTGATATAGAGCAGGTATTTTATATATATCATCAATACTTATTAAATAACACGAACAATTATGTAAAGCGTTAATTAATTTGGTAGTAATAAAATATGTTTTTATTTTCAAAAATGTTTTTTCAATTCAAATCACACTTTAAGTATAAGTTAGTAAGATTCCCAATGTAAGAATTTTCTAAGAATTACAATTAGTTTTTTTTAAGAAAAGATTTTAACACCAAATTATTTATTTATTAACCAATTGAGGAGGTGTAAGTTAGGTAGCTATATATATATATATATATATAATGTTTTTCTTGCCAGTGCTTGTATAGCTTGAAAATTATTGGTTTTATAAAAATGTGTTTCAAATAAAATATTTTTATTATAAATAGACCTACATATTTGCCATAATAAGTAATTTCATATCTCAATGAATAACGAAGGTGTGATAAATAAATGGTACGGATCTTCTCACGGATTTTCTCGCTCCATTGTTTAAAAATGAAAATATTTACTCAAAATTCGTAATATATGTGAAACGAAATAATATATACTAGCCAACCTAAGCACAACCCTATCTATACTTACGTACAGATTTTTTTTGACTTCCAGTTTTAAATCTTACAGTTTTTTTTTCAAAGAATTAAAGTCCTCATTTATATATTTGAACCAATAAAAAATATTTATATTAGGTTCACAAGGGGCAACCATTTTTATTAAAATTTCGACTTAAAGTAAAAAGAACATATAGTTTTGAGGTACTTATTTATTCACTCTATGGGACTAGAAAATGATTGCTCTAAGACTTTATTAGTATCCCTGCAACTAAAGTCACAAAATTATATTAATATATTGGCCAGTATCTGATAAATTATTCCTCTTTTAAAGATACATTTTAGATTAAAGTTTTTTATTTCTAACAGTAATACACTTTTGCAAATATGATTTGTTTCCTATCACAAATAGTTACGGAGATATGGAAATTTTCTGCTTCTGTAAAAATCCAAAAATTCATTTGCATGGGAAAATGATTTTTTTTAATAATCTTAATCAAGGCATAGATGCGAGTTTTAATTAAAATCGTTAGAGCCGATTTTGAGAAAGTAGATTTTTTCTCCTTTCGCCCTTTAGTAAAAAAACTCTTAATTTTAAGGTTAGACAGGCACACAGACAGATGGCATTGCAAAAACCACTTCTTGGGGTTCGGGGGGTCATGAAACGTCGATATCCATCAACATCTCGGACTAGATTTCTGTATGGTCACAGTAATTTATCTTTAGTGTTCGAAAAGTTAAAAAAAAAAAGGTTTCGCATTAATTTAAAATTATTAGTTTTATAAAAATATGTTTCAAATATTTTTTAAGATATATATACATACATATACAAGTAATTTAACATATAATATAGTTGCGGAAATATGATAAATAATTAGAGTTTACACATCAGTCCAAAACACTTAACATCATATTGACGAAAAATTGAGGGTAGCCATTGTGTTTTAAATATTTATTTATAAATTAAATTTAATCAAAATCGTTAGAGCCGATTTTGATAAGTTCAATTTCTCTCTTTTTGCCCTTAAGGAACTATCTTTAATTTTGGGGTTAGATATCCAAATCCATAAACCCCTCGGGGCAACCTTATGAAAACCCTAGATACCAAGTTCTAGCCAAATCGGTAAAATAGTTTAGGCTCTACTCCGAGATACAGACAATTCCAAAGCATTCATAATATAAGGGCTAAAAATATTTTCACGATTTAAATAAAATTAAAGTAAAAACATCAATTTGCGAAGTAGTACTCTTCATATTTGAAAACTGAAAAATACATATAAACTTAAATTATGAGTTTACTAGCCAATATTAGTACTTTGGGGTAGGAAAGTAAAGGGGCTAGCTTCTCATATCAAGGCCGAAGTTCACGGACATTTGACCTTTAATACTGACATAGCGTCATAAACGCCCCGGACCCCTTTGCCAAGCCATTAGCCGATAGAGACACGGAAGGAACCGGAACAGTCAGACGTCTGGTGACGTGACGTCACCTTATGTATGGGGGGGGGGTGACCCCTCCATCTGTTGGCATAACATTCAATCAATCTTCATTCTCCGGGAGGGGTCGGTGAGCCAGAGGAGAGAGGTGGGACTGGGTTAATTTTGTTCTTCGTTGCAGTGGATGGGTGTCGATGGTTTTAACTTGAAGGTTCAGTGACATTTCAGTTCATGCTCAGTGACCTTTTATTTTGTCATCCGCTTCCTTTTTCACCCCTACGTCACCCATGTTTGATAACCTCTCTCTTTAACTGATGGGGGAAGGGACTTAGTAGTTCACCTTGAGAGGAGGTTTCTATTGAGCTAATTATATTTATCGCTCATCATTTGTAGAGGGATTCACCTCTAATTCTCATCATTATCATCACAATCAACATCATTTTCATCAGGGGAGTCTAGTATATTTCTATTATCAAAATGAGATTTAGCTCTAACTTTCGTCATGATATTTATTAGATTCAGGCATATTTTTCACTATCATTAGGGTATTCAGGCCTAGTTTTTATAAAAGCTATGCTATTTATAATTACTTTTATCTCATCATTAGGCTAATAAAGTATATTTTTCATCATCAGCCAGAAAATTAGATTATATTGTTCATCATCATTTAGAGATGCGTGTCTTTTTTTAATCATAAGTAAGGTATACAGGTATATTATTCATAATATTTAGGCTAACAATTACTTATTTCCATCCTTACCAGTGTTTCAGGTTTATTTTTATGATTATCGGTTAGGTATTCAAATCTATTTTCATTGTCATTAAATTTTTCAATTATATTTAGTAATTATTATCATCCAAGGATTCAGATGTATCTTTCATCATAAACAAGTGGATTAAAGTCTATTGTTCCTAATCAGAAAGGGTTAATACAAAATTAAGAGTAAGTGTAAGCTGATCTGCATGGAGGTAAAGTGGGAACCATTTTGGCAAAAGTACTCTCAATACACCCAACCGGGATTCATATGTCGACTGGTCATTCAGAATAAATGAGTTTGCCATTTATCTCACATGCCCACTGGTATGACATAATTATTATCAATAAATTTAAAAATTTATATATATATATATATTGTAGACTACCATATTCAGGGTCTTTGCATTTTTATACCAATGGAAAATAGATAAAGGAGGTAAAATTGAAGAGACTTATACTCATTTTTTTTAGTGGGAGTGGGAAACAGTTTCTGAAAAATTTCTAGTAATACACCTGACCAGGATTATAATATCAGCCACCTAGCTAC
The DNA here is from genome assembly GCA_902151455.1 of Timema bartmani. Classification (NCBI taxonomy): domain Eukaryota; kingdom Metazoa; phylum Arthropoda; class Insecta; order Phasmatodea; family Timematidae; genus Timema; species Timema bartmani. Next base: position 86,201 of record CABFWB010000713.1, on the reverse strand, counting down.
CAGCAAACCAAAATTTACGAAAATAATGTTTAAGCTGCTTTACACCAATACGGGTAGATATAAGATAGTATAGGGACATAAGATGCCTAGGCCTAATGAAACAAAGAAATAAGATCAAGGATTACGATGGCCAAGGAAGCTTTCAACAAGAATCGGTTACTGCTAACGGTATTTAACGTGCATTTTATGAACCAACAGAATATATCATCACACGAATTTTTAACTAACCTAAATCTAAAACAAACACAACACCCAAGCCCACGGCCGTTAACGCATCATTTCTAAATGGGGAAACCGACATTTCACCGATGATCAATCTTTCGGCCATACCATGGACTCATTATCGACAGTTAAAATTAAAGGAAATTTAAAGCACAATTCTGTAAACTTATTTAGACAGAATAAAATACGTCAAAGCTATTTTATAAAGGGATTAAATGCTATTCATATCCGAATTGGTGGAAAGAAGGACTGAATATCAGTTCTATTTTGTATGGTCTAAATATGATGGTAAGGCAAGGATTTGAATGATGAACAGGGGCATAAGTGAATTTTTTCCTTGTTATTTGAATAAAGCTTTTTAATCTAATCTCTACCGTTCTCAAACTTAGCCTAATCATGTAGTTAAATAATAATAGCTTGGATGCATAGTAAGTCTGATTGAAAAAACAAAGTTTTGTAACTCCAACCACAAAATTACGTGGGGCTAATAAACCGACTCAAAATTAATTCTATAAAAACTACCGCAATTTTTTCATAGTAGATTATTTTTTACTTACCACGTCTCTAACCATCCAAGTTACACGCATTTGTACTAATTTTGATAATATTTAAGGGACGAGAGAGGTTGACTTTAGCGGAAATGTACCCACCTTTGCTTAGAGGGAGAATAAAAATAATTTTGTTAAAAGTACCCTTTTTACAGCTGACCAGGCTTCATACTCTGATCACACCCTTCATCGGTGGTCAAGTATATTGTGAAAGTGAACACTAAGCTAATGGTCTACAAATCAAATTAATTGAAGGGTCACATTCCCAAACTCAGGGAATGTTTTGGTCAAAATCCTGTATAAACACGTTTGATTAAACATAATCTTCATGTATTTATTTGCAGAGTGTCTTACTACCCGTCCGGACTATGTACACTTTAATTGATGGTCAAGATATTATGAGTAAGATACATTTCAGAAGAAATGTAGCCACATTTGGGTGAATATAAATGTGAGAAACTAACTTTGCTAAGCCATTATCGGTATATCCAACATTAATTTGAACTTTGACCTTCCCTACCCTGTCAAAATATACTAGAAGAGCTTGATGCTTAATTCACGTGACAGCTTATGTAGGTTTACTAGCTCTTTGACATTATGTATTTAAAATTAATGATGTTTGCTTAGAATAATTAAAATATTACATTTTCCTAAATGATTAAATGTGCTAGCGAGATATTCAAAGTATTATTTATTAAATTATGTAGATAAAATTCCAACAATAAATTATTTGGAATAATAAACAATATGTAGTACAGTTTAAAATAGTTTAAAGTGCTTTACTCACTCAAAATTATGTACAGTACGCCATAAAATAAAAAATTATTCCTAGAAAAACAGATAGTAATAAATAAAAGTATTGCAGATAATTTAAACTGTACTAGAAAATATCTGCAATACTTTTATATTACCATCTGTTTTGTTAGAAATATTTTTTTATTTTAGTTGAGTACTGTACATAATTTTGAGTGAGTAAAACAATTTAAACTATTTTAAAATTTACTACATATTGTTTATCATTCCAAATAATTTATGGTTTGAGTTTTTATCTACAAAATATCTGACCGGCCAACATAATATTTTGGCCTGTCAGATATTTCTCACGTGCTGGATGTGGTCCATAGGCCGTGAGTATGCTAACCCTAACTTAGACCCTTCAATCATCGAAGCGAGTCATAATGGAACAAAATCTCTCATGTTTACCGAAGCTTGCTAAACAAAGTAAGTTGAATACCTGGATTCAGGACTTGACGTATCATTTCAAACAAAGTATTATTCTGAATAAAAGTGACATGGTAGCAGGTTAGCTTACCACAGGCAAAAACTTTGAAAAAAAAGACGTGAATACTGAATAGCTATAAATAAAAGCGTGATCGATAGGTTAAATACGTCCGCAACCCAATATAACAGCGTTATAAGTGTTATTTTGCTCTCTATATTAACTTGGGAAAAATTTCTGATAACAGTTACACATACGTGCCTGTATTTTTTTCAAACATACATATTTACGCCATATTATATTATTACTCAACTTTTTTTTTCAGCACCGCGTCTTGCTACCCGTTCTGTACTATTATGTACTATTCACGTTAGTGGTTTTAGGAATGCGGTAAGTTTTATTATAGTGAGTATACCAATATTGGCATGGAGAGAGATTGTAAAACCCTTTTAGAAAAAAACACAATCAGTATACACGACCGTGATTCGAACCTATATTTCCTCGTCATTAGCAGTCTAGTCACGTGCGAGTTAGTGCCTTATACCATGTGGCCACCAAAGTGGGTTCCTAAACCAGTTAAATGTTTTACAATTACATCACTGGGCATTGGGCAGGCTATTTCACTTAGTTGATCAAGTAGTTTTAAATATTTAAAATAGTATAGTCAATTTAAATATTCTCGGAGAAACCAATTTTTGTTTAGCTCTCCCATATTTAATTTTAACATAAATTTGAATTATTTTATATAAAATTAATTTGCGAGTAAATATAATTTGTAATCTATTTTGTTATCGGTAAGATAATAGTTGACTAAATATTTTTTAATCTGTATAATATTGTCCCTTGAAATATCATATTATACAAATTATTAATCAATATATTTAGACAAATTTAGATTGAAATTTATACAATCTATATTGATGTTTGTTATGGGTAATGTTAAATTAATGTATAGTTTGACATCAGTTTGAAGTTTTGAAGGTTCCATATTTGTTGTTATTTTTATTTCCTAAATATACGTATTTTTAACCAAACCATTCAGAGCAAGGAAACTGCCTGACGTCCCTTTCATCAGAATTGTGTAGCAGGATTGGTGGTCTGGATTTCTGACCATTCTTTCCAGTGGCATGAATAGAGTTTAGTAGGGCCGGGATCTTGAGGGTGGAAAAAGAGGGCGCAAGGGTTATGGCGCCCTCACACAGTCTCCTCTCTGCCATAAAAAGGGTTACACTTCTCAATGGAAAAACTTTGACGACGTAATACATAGATGACAGAAATGATATCATGAAATTGGACAAGTGGAATAAGTTAAATATGTATAAGGGATGAAAGAAAACGTGTAATACTTTCTTATCAAGTTCATTTTTCCCACTTATTTACAGGATGTATATAGCCCATTACTGTGGTAGAATGGTACAAGGCATCATTATGACAGCCAAGTGGACAGTCGACAAAGGAGAGATTGGTGTTTGAATCCCTTTTGGGTGTACTTAAAGTTATTTTTCCTAAATGATTATCCAATTGATTCCACGCAAATGCAGGTACACTTTCTCTAAGACCATCCCTCCTCATCCTTAGAACATTAGTGAAATTATTTCATAAACATATAATCTGAAGTAGTATTAAGATGCAGTGGTGAAGCACAACTAAATATGTATTATCAACTAATGAAATATATTCTTTATGAAGGATATCATATTTAGAAACGATTGATCTTTAACTTGAATTAAAAATTAAATTTATAATATTAAAATCCCTGTATCATCAACATATTAATATTTTAGTAGTTAAGAAATGTCGGAAGTTTTTAATTAAGTTTCAATAGCTTCGCTGTCCTAGGTTTTATAGTTAATGAAGTGGGTTTTCCCCCTGGTTTAAAACATTCTCTCAAACTACTTCAATTACTTGATTGCAATTAGCGAGGGGTTACAAAGAATATGAATGGATCGTATGGAATAGTTTGAGTGTAATTTTTTAAAGCATCCTTGTATCGGCTCGGGTTATGCATATCATAAGTGGGATTGATAGCATTAAATTATTTGTAATAGCTAAAATATAATTATTTTTCCTTTGTCAGAATTCACTTGAGAAGTCAGTATTTTTAGTCGCACATTTTCCACTTTAGTAAGTTGAATAATGTTAACTATCACATTCTGAATATTATATTATGGATATGGTGACTTTTTTTTGCCAAACTAATAAAAACGATATGATAAGCTATTAATTTTATGATACATGGTATATAAATCTACTTAAAAAAATTTCTTGCCGTTTGTTTAAACAAAAAAAATTTAAAATGTATTTGAGTATAGAATACAAAATTATTCGCCGTAATAAGAATTTTGATAATTCTTTGAAGTTAATACATTTGATAGGTCCACACAAAATTAAATTTAGAAAACGTGTTTACCTTCAAAACAACCATTTTTATAAGGGTATGTTTGTGACAGATCTATATTATAACAAAACCGACTAAGCACATGCTTAAGGCAGCAGAAAAACAGGTGCACCAAAAGATGATGAATGTGTTTTTAATTAATTCTACATTTCAAAAAAAGCATAGGATAGAAATCTGTTTCTGAACTATATCAGATTTCGATAAGAGAAAATAAGCAAAATGTTTACGCCTTCAAAATTTACAGTGAAGCTGAAATATGGCAGAGCACGGAAGCTCAGTTATTCTCTAAATATGTCAGATAACATGAACTTGCTGAGGGAAAAACTAGCAACTAGCGCTAACCATCTTCAATGAACTTGTAATCTATTTTCCATAAGAAGCTTTATAAAAATTATTTTAGTTTCAACACAAATGTATTTTGTGTGTCGCTTCAATTATAAGATTTTAGTTCACAGTTTAGTAAAATATTTTACTACGCGTGGGGGAAGGGGAGGATATTATAATCATTTCAGTGCTTAGGGTATGAAAAGGCCTTAATTTGGGCCTGGTTTGTGAAACAACTGGTCCATCCATCTTCGAAATTACCAGCTTATTATAAGAGCTTAATCGTTCTGGGTAATTGCCTGTCAATTAATGGTCGATGCCTGATTATTTAATGTTGTGTTTGGGCATCAGTTTTGTATGATACTAATAAATCATAATATATATCAATTAGACTATTTTGAATTTATCTATATAAAACTATATAATCTCTAATATTGTCAAATTAAAGATAAGCGCCCATTAAAGGAGGGGTTCCTATCTCACCTCTACCAACCTCTGTTTGAAATAACTAGGGACCGGACCTTTTTTTTACCTACTATTTTTCATGATCAGTAAAATATAAGAAGTCGGAATATAATATAAGCATTTCCTGTTATTACGAGTACAATATGTTGATTTTACAGTGCCTATTATCGTTTAGGCTCTTGATTTTTTTCCTATTTTATTAATACGAGACTTAAGGCCCTTATTTTCTCCTCCATCCTCTCTTTTTCCTTCGATATATCGATTTTCTGCTGAAATAGAAAGTCTAGTTTCTTAGAAAATATAAGCTGCGGCATACTTCTTTGGAGTAGGTTTGAAATTCTACCCTTGTTCAATAGTATTAAAGCAATTATTAAAAAAATATTACAAGGGGAACGTAGACCCTAAACATTTTGACGATTTAATAACTAAATATATGATACGATTCATGTTTAGGATGAAAATAAAATAATGCTCGCCTGTGATTTACATCAACATATGTTTTAAATTTATTTTATTAATTTTATAGTAAATCAGTACCTAACCGGTCCCATTGTTAATAAATCTGCTTGTATACTTATACTCATTTTAAATAGGTTGGAAATCATTCAGAAATTTATATGCGATTCCAGATTGCACCATTTTATAGGAAAGCTCAGTTTTTGTCTCTTTTGGCAGCCAATATAAGTGCCAATATTTCCGGACTTCTGCAGCCATCTGCTTCCGTTGTAAGTGGATCTGGAATCGTTCCAAGAGTTTGGACATTTACGATGAAGTGGCACTGAACGGATCGAATAATTCTCGTGAGCAGCTCAAACCTCAGCTAATATTTACTTTGAGCCGAGTTGTTCATCGTAGATATGCAAATTGAAATTTTCACTAGAATATTTTGTACCAAAATATAAAAGTCTGGTCAATATGTTACTTTATAAATTATCGGTAAATATTCAAAATGGCTACATAATTAAAGCAGCGTTTTTATAGGAGTTTTTCTAATGATTGTGAAAAATATATAGAAATACATATTTGAATTATATTTATGTTTTACATAACATTTGCCACTTGTTAAACTGGAAATAGGTCACATCGATGTGTACGTGGGCTAAGAGACCAAACTTTTGTGATTTTATTTGAAAGTGATGGGGAAGTTTTAGTTAAATCTCACCTTGTGCACTGAAGATGTTTATTTTAAAATTAACTTAAGCTCTATCTCCATGTAAACACTGGTAATTCTTTACACTTTAACACTTATCTAAAAACTAATAATTAATGCTGCTTAAAGTATAATTAAAAAAGTAAGTATCTGGGGTTTCATAATGGTCGGACAAGCTTAATTGCTTATCGTAACTGGAACCTAAAGTTGGTATTCTGATGATCTTTCCTATTAATTACATTTTTTCTTATTGTGTTTTATTGTTTGAGAATAAAAACACAATATTTTTTTTGTTTTTTTTTTGTTTTTATGGATTTCAATTTGAATTTACTGAGTTATTATTTTGTAGCCGAGGGCTTCAACTATAGCTAGGATGAAAACCAAAACCTGCTATACTATTATGTCAAATATGGTTCTAAAATTAATTAAAAATCTATTGAAAACATTGATAGTAAAAACATATTTATTTATTGTTTTACCAGAAAAACAATATTTTTCTATAAAAATGAATCTAAGAGTCTGTTATTTATAATATTATTGTTCTTAACTAGATCAAATAATTTTAAAGACTCAATAAATGAAAGTACAATCAATACATTTGGGTAAATGTGGTGAATTAAGAGGAACGATATTAATCATAAGAGTTTTAAAATTAATCCCCATTTTACTAATTACATACATGGGCATTGAAACTTATTTAATAGTTGTCTCTAAATTTAAATTAATAGTATATTTATTGCTTTTTCTGATCTTGAATTTAAAGTCTCATTAATGTAATATAGTAGTTTACTAATTTATTATTATAACTATATTATTTTATTGGCTATTAGTTCTTTATTGGTTCGCTACTGGTATTTAATCTATCAAAACTAATAAGTTACTGTTTTTTTAAATTGTTTGGTTTTATGTATCAGTATAGAAACTATTACCGTGACAATAATTTCAGATATCATTTGATCACAATTTTGTAATTATCAATATAAAAGGGTTTACGAAGGCACATTTTGCTGGTTCATTTTTTCTATATATTATTTTTTCAAAATAATGGTTGAATTCACACCTAATTTATGTAAAAGGTTTCCACAAAAATTTAGTTTGGAACGATTTATCAGGAATGACTAAATTTGTTTTTCATGTTAGCCAAATTTGCTTACGATTATAAAAATTAATATTGGTAAATTTTAAATATTTAAAAGTTTACAACATTTATGTTATATTTTTTATTAATTGTTTGCCCTTCTTACAAATGCATCAGTCTCTTTCTGGTCTGGTTCACTACTAATGGTAAGGTTTGGGTTTGAATTACGACCAGATGTACTACTAACAAAATTGTTTTATTCCCAAAATTGAATCTCTCTTTTCCTCCACGAAAATGTGAGTAGACTACACTTCTTCTAATGTAATATACCTTAAGTGTAAACTATAGAATACCCCAAAAGGATATTAAGATATGGAAAAGTTTAAAATAATATACTAATTTCTTTCTTTTATTCTTTGAGTACAACTTCCCACTAAGTGCTCGGGCTATATATCTATGTACTAACTAGGCTAATGTGTTTTTATTAGCACCCTGTCCTACTACCTGTTAGGCTGTCCGCTTATATACTAACTGTGCGAATTAGATATGGGTGAGAAAGGTTATATTTAGGTGAAATGTACCCGCATTTACTTGGAAGGAGAGTGGAAAACCATATAGGGAAAACAACACTCAGCATATCTGACCAGAGAATTGAACCCCGATCTCCATGTCACCTGCAGCCTAGTCTATAGGGAGAATCACGCCTTAGACCATTCGGCCATTGAATTGGGTAATTTTAATAACCATACATGAAGCTAAGTATGCTAATTAAGTTAGGTTTAATTCATTTTGTTGAATATAACACCTTAGTTACAGTTTAATTACTTTCATCCACTAAAGCTCAGTAGCCAAAATGTAATCTGGATCAATTGGGTCAGTTTCAAGCTTATGACGCTCCCCAGATCCTCTTAATGACCTAGATCCTAGATTCTAGGTGTCCGGACCAGGTGCAAACTATGACTGTGGTGAGAGGGGTTAGACCACAAGGCCATATCTGTATACGTGTTTGCACCCCCTCTCCGATGGAATCTCCCTACCACCTTTCTAAAACATCCCTTAAACAACACATTGCAGCAGTTCCACTTTGCGCACTGCTGACAGTGAAACTTCTGTATTTCAACTACCTTGGGAATCTGGTTGAGCTAGATAGATAAATAAATAAATAAGCTGTAAATTTAATTATTATGCTTCTTAACCAAACTGTATTTGTACTATTGTACTTTTATTTAAATTGAGATAAATAGGAGAGTGTTTTTCAAATTTTTCTCAATAGTGACCAGAGCGGATAAGAGTTTGATGCAAATGCAGATCATATATTTCAATATGTTACCTAACTGTCACTTGTCAAAACAGGTAATTGTCTAATGGAAATGTTTATCAAGCAGTAGATAACATGTTTACATAACTTTGTTTCATATGCACATTTTAGAGTCTAATTTTTATAGGGACAGGCTTATTTGAGAACTGGAAGCGTTATTAAATCTACTTTCAAGTAGTCATTTTATCTGTCACTTTGAATATTTTACATTATTTATGAAATAACACATTAATAATATAGCATGATTTTTATGAATTTTGCCTCGTTCTATGAAAATTGGACTGAATTTGTGGAACAAAGTATAGTTGGATTAGCGGAGGCATCCTTCAATATTGTATTCTTTTGATTTATTTTAGTTTTTACTTTTTAATAAAAAGAACAAATATTGTGACTGCACAAAAATGTTGACCTAGAGTCTATGGTGAGCCTTTACGCTTTATCTGCCCCATAACACCAAAAACAATTTTGTATTTCCTCGCACGGTTGTTTTGATTTCGATTGAAGCTCTTGAATAAGGAATTGTCTAATGTTGGTTAATTTTCACAAATTGACTAATGGTTTTGTTCAAAATGTATATCTGGAAATTCTTTACATAACGGTATAATAAGGATCATTTGAGGTTAGTTTAATTATAATTTATTTTTTAAGGTATAATAAACTCTTTGAGAAAGAGTAGTCCAAACATTCATTTCCCTGTGGTCTCAAGTGCGGACCACGTGGGTGGCACACAACAACGGATCACAAGTTGAGAACTACTGATAAAATCACAGATATATGTTAAGTCTTTAAGTTACAGTGTTTACCAGCGATATAGGCTACCAAGACTATTTTTCTCCCCGTCCTATCCTTATACCTGTCCAGTGTCCGAGATAAGGGAATAGAGATGAGTAGGGTATAAATTAGAGGAAATGTACGTGTGCATTGTCATAGAGGCAGAGAGAGAAGTGTTTTACTAAAATCAGATTCATAAATTCCAATCCAAATCTCTAACTTATATTTTCCCTTCATCTGTAGACAAACCCTACTGAACATAGACACTAAATACGTGACTACCATTACGATTCAGTCTAGTATAAAGAAAAAGTTCGGACACGTTTAATGTTGATTGAAGTGTATAATATTAGCCTATTGAATGAATGATAAATGTTTGGGAATATATACTCTCTCAGATACATTTCATCACTCTCCGGTATTAGCGTCAAGCATAGGTAGTGTTGGCTCTTCGATCGTTAACCATAATAGCTTCCCTCACCAACTACATTTAAATTATTTGATGTTTCAGTAATTTATAATATGGATTAAAGATAAATAAACAAGCTATATTTGAAAGCCCTAGATATTAATATCTCACCGATGTAGGGCCTATCCTCCCCTACCCCTCCTAGAAGAGCATCTCACTACCCATCAGGCCTACCCTCATTTTTATACATCATTTGCGGTAAGAAGGCAGAAGAAACCTGCTTCCATGGTTGTATGGTCTAAGGTGTCACTCTCTTCCTTAGACCAGGCTGCCGATGATGGGGAGATTGGGTTTAGATTCCTCGTCAGGTGTACAAGGGATGTGTTTTCCTAAATGATTTTTCACTCTCCTTCCGTGAAAATGTGGGTACAATTCCTATGAACTCAACACTTCTCGTTATTAGTGTATTGACGTTATTAATAAGTAAACGTAAAGTTCGAACGGGTAGTAAGACACGTTGATAAAAAAAAAGGAATAAAGTAGAATTTTGAGGTGTGTCTCCATTTACGTGGAGAGAGAGAGATATATGATGATAATGATGATGATTATGATGATGATTATGATGATGATATTGGGAAAATATTTAGATTTTGGGATCCAAACTTTCACCCTCCATTTCATCAGAACACCTAATTAGGTATACATCTCTTTGTGCACCCAAATGTACGAGTATTTTCACAATGTCGTATGTGCAAATGCCCTGAGTTTGACGTATGACATTTCCAGTTTGTACTGTATTTTCCTGTAAAAAAATAAATTAAGTTGTAATCATGTACGTGCGTTTCTCCCCCTCCATTATCCCCTTCTCTACACCATCGTACCCAAAATCTCACCCACACCCAAACCGACTTGTAGAGCTAAACCACTGCGTAGGCCTCTCCTTTACCAGCATTCTATCAACGCAGCGCCTGAATTTGCCATTCAAATTCTGCGGAGATCTCGCGGCACAAGCTTTGGTTTTCGTTGCGAGTTGCAAAGTTCCTCCGTTTCATCTGAGAGGCATGTGAACTGGGGTGCCCTCAAACCCTTTAACCATCCTCAAGGGAGAAAGAAATTGGGTAAGGTCGTATGATCTAAGTAAACGGGTAAGTGCTCACATTTACATGTTTGCAGGGTTATATGAGGACGCCTAAGTATTAGAGTTAATAATATATTAAGAAATGAGGCAGGTGTGCGTTACCATGTTTATCTACAACCCATAAAACTGAAATTTGATTTCGGTTGGGATTCACTCGAAGTAGATATTCCCCAATATGTGTTTTCTTAGCCTTTCCTCATGAATTTGGGCCACATCGTCTTAATATACGTCCTGGTGATACACATTAAAATTTTATAAATAATAAGGTAGGAACAATTATGTTAGAATTAAGAAGAAATTTACCTACATTTGTTTGAAGAGGGAGTGTAAAGTCACTAAAGAAACATCAACCATCTGTACATCAGCCCGATATTCTATCATCAACCTTCCTTTCAGATGAGACTGACATTTACCTCGGGGGTGAAAATATCATTATCTCTAACGTTGATAAAGCTTGTTCAATTTCTAAAGATTATCCTTTTTCTATATCTGTGACAGTTGGGATGAGTTTTTCCCCTAGGTTCAGGAGGTAAGAGAGGTTTCCAAATCTTTCTCCAGATCTTTATCTTTGTGAATTCCCATCACTTCTAACTTCTTTCTTTTTAGCAAATTATCTTATTACCTAACTAGGCTGCACGCAAATGCACTACTTATGCTTCTATGTTAGGGATGAATTAAGATTAAGTGTACCTGCATTTGAGTAGAAGAACAGTTGAACACTATTAAGTAAAAACCACCCTCAGTACACTCGACCAGTATTCGAACCCCAATCTTCCTGTCATCAGCAGTCCAGTCTCTTGTGAGATTGATGATTTAGACCACGCAGCCTCTGAATCAGGTATCATTCCTATTAATCTACCACCATATGACTAGCAGATAAATGTTTCTTTAATTTTAATTTTCACCTACCTGTTTCCTTAGATTAGAGCATTCATTTCGATTTCCAAATATAAAGTTAAGTATCATAAAAACTAAGAGATTTTTTCTGTAAATAAAGACTTAATGGCTAGGTCATCATGTTAAGAACATCCAAGAAATATAGCTTATTTTCTTTATTAGGCTCTTTGAAAAGCCATACAAATATTTTTTAAATTAAAAATGCTGATTTTGAAATTAGTTACTGTGATAGGTAATGATATTGGAGTAATTCATAAGAATCAAATAATCAATCAATTTTATCTAAGTTTTCTGTGTAGTGTTTGTGATTAGTTTTTAATATTTAGAACATCTTACTATCCTTCCAGGTTAACCAAAGATTTACATTAAGAAGGCAAGGCGGTGAGGGAAATAATTAATTGGAACTGTACTGTTCTCTAAGTAGAGATAAAATAGGAAAGTATTTAAAAATAACCATACCAATACGCCCGGCTACATTCAGAGGTAAGGTGACATATAGTAAAGACACCCACACTAGTGGATAGAGGGTATGGGAATGACTTAGTAATTTATCACATTGGGTGAGACCCTTACAGTACATACAAGTGATATTCTAAAATTAACCCTTTCAACACAGGTAATCAAGTATATTGCGTGCCTTCCACCTGAAACCACGTCGCCATTAGTGTGGGTATCCATAAATGATATATGAGTGGCGTACTATCACTTTCATGAAGGCAGTGTAGTTAGTGTTTTTAAATTTATCTTAATGACATAATAAATACTTATATTTGTTTTAAATGGCAATCTAATTGCTTATTGAAGAAATTTATTGGCGTGTCTTCATACCATAACATTAATTTGTTTAAGGGGAAAAAAATAATGAAATTATTTATTTAGAAATTAAAAAAGGGAAAAGTTTAGAGAGTTTTAAACTCACATTTAAATAACTTTTCTCCTACGTTCATCTTAACTTTTTTTTCTTTATAATTCACAAATTTAGACCCCACCCAAACACCCCTTCGCTACTCATTGCGTGACCTTGAGTCGTTGAAGAAAAAGAGTCAATCACTGTCAAAATATTCTTCATTTTTTTTGACAAGGTGATTTTTAGGGAATAGGGGGTTTGAATGAATAGGATAGTTAGAAAGGTTTGGGGGGGGGCGGGGGAGTCACAGGGGGTGCAAGCTGTCCCGTCACGCGAAGTCAAAACGTTTTCCATGATGGTGTAGTAATTTCCTGTAGAGCGTCCGAAGCATTTCGTTAGAAAAAAGAGAGAGAATATATTGACAAGAATCTGCTCGTCTTGGGTGCCATTCTTTAGTGCAATGTGACGTACGAAAAGCTTGTACCAGGCGGACAAACATATTTACTTCCTCCCACGCCCTATTCCAAGTTTAACAGAAATTATGTCACGTTAATAGTGACAAACATCGCAGCTCAAGTTCATGTGCACCATTTCTTTAGTCATTCCAAATTTGTTTAACTACTAATTTAAATTTAATGTAAAACTGTGATAATAATTATTAGCAAATAGTGCGTCTTAAAATATATATGTTTAACTTAAGGTGGAATCGAAGGTGATGCAAGAAGAGACCAATGTTTTTGCAGTGTTTATGCTAAAACTTTTTTTTGGATAAATTAAATAAAATATTGCTCCAGTAGAAACATTTAGTTTAATTTTCTTCAAATGGTGATATAAACAGTTGTTTAATATCTGTCATGAGCATAGCGGTATTAGATAAGAAAATTTTAAATGAAGAGAAAAAATGTTATTAAATTACTGGACATCCTTGACGGATATTCAAGAACTCTCGAGGTAAAAAATGAAAATCTATGTTTGATACTGGAGCAATATTTTATTTGTTTTGGTCAAAAATATGTTTTGCTATAAAAACTGCAAAAACACTGCCATGTTCTCGCATATCCTTCCATCCCACCTAATTAAACCTTCTAGCATGCTACAGTCCAATTTTCATAGGCAGGGCCTTCTTTATATGATAGATATAAATATTACTAGATTTAATTCACACATTAATATGTAAGCTAATGTGATCTGCAGCTATCACTTTTAATATCAACTATAATTCCCTAAAAAATATTAAATATTTTTGTCAATTTTGACACACCAAATTCATTTATATAGGACTTTTCCTAAGGAAATTGGACTGTACAATGAATATCACCTATATGATCAAAGCAGACCTTATGAAGCTAATCTATATATTAGAGCTCCTTCTGTTAACGATTGCCAAATTTCCTAGCACTCTGTTTCTATGATGACAAAGGGGGGAAGAATGTACTTGTATTTCCCCTTTTAGTGAACATTATTGCGAAAAGGTTTCGAGTAATTGAAAACAAAATAGTTTTTCCTTTGTATTAGGTGTAAAACCTATCATATAAACACTGATTTTTGCCACAACCTTGAGGTTTATTTTCATAATGTATATTTTACTAACTTTCCATTAAATTCTTTCATAAGCTTTCTATTATTTGTCAATAGATCTTTACTATATCCATGATTAATAAACAAACATTATGGAATATATTCATAAAACATACAATAATATACAACAATATATATGTAACATATATTAATAAATAAGGTCTGTAGACAGAAAAATATTAATAAATATAACTAATTATAGAATTATATAGTTCTACAGCAATCTATGGAAAAAAAATATCAGTATATACAAAAAAAATTAAGCTAGCTTATAATAAAGCCTTTTATCAAAAACAGGTTTTGCCTAAAATACTAGTAAAAATGAGTATTAATTCAATGAATATTTTTAAAATTAAAAGAAGTATGACAACCAAACCTTGTAACTTTAATGTTGAGCTGTATTTATGAAGAGGCTACAGGCAGCATAAAATATCTAGCATTGCGAAATTTCTCGTATTTCTGATAGCATATTGTCAATGATAAAACCAGAGAATGACGCTTTCGCCCAATTATTGTAACCACTCAACTCCAGATATTGTTCAGTGTATTATTCAGTGATACCATCTATAATAGTTAAAAATGATAGATAGTACACTTTTTAACACGATACAATGAATTAGTAAAAAATCGAATTCACTCTTACCGAACTCTGGTTATGATGAAATATAATCCATAATGTCAAAGGTTTTTGCAACATAAATTAGATACAACCCTTGTTTGAAGTTTTGTGATACCTGTGTGATATTTAGAAACGCACTAAGCTATGAGACGGGCGTGAAAATAAAGCGGTGTATGATATTATTCAGTTACATTTAACATAAAATGGGGGACTGAGCCACCGAAATGATGAAGTCTACTATTGCTGCGCGTCACATTGTGTTCAGAGTAGAGAGAAGGTTTTAATTAATTTCCTCTCATCGACTCTTTTTTCCTATATATTTTAATCTAACCTGCAATTTCAATTTTATTTTTATTCCTTTACGGTCAAAGAGCAAGCCCAACATATTAATTTCTGGTATAAGTTAATCACAGTCTATATTTTATAGATTCATAAAGTAAAAATATAGAAAGTTTTGACTAAATCATTTGAATACATTATTTTTCATTACCATGACTTACTAGCCATTTGCTATAATTTACCTTAGTTTGTAAGGGGTAGTAAAGATACAATTCAGAAGAAGTCTATTTAAATTTTCGTGAAGGTGAGTGTTAAATTATTAACTATATGCAGCTCTCAGAACACTCAACCAAGATTCGATTCCCGATCTCCTATTCATCGATAGTGCAGTTTATAGCAAGAGTAACGCCTTAGACCATGTGACTACAAAAGTTGGTAAATTGAATATAATTTAAAATATATGTGAAGGGTTTGTTTTATTTGTTGAATACACTTGATATCACTTCCTTAAACGTCACACCTCAACTTTAAAATATTATAAGGTTTCCAGCATAGCCAATGAGGAATCAAGATGAATTATAAATAAAGATAAACTATTTTAGGATTGTGTCTAAAGTGTTTTAGTAAGATGATAATAATTAGTAATGTATAATAAATAAATATTTAATTTAATAAATCTTATATTTGTGCTAATAGCGGATTTAGTTAAATGATAGTAATGAAGTTGGTTATTTAGAGAATGTGTACTGACATTATCATGGAAATAGGGTGTGGAAAGCCATAGCTTTGAAACAAGTAATGTAGTCACCCCGCACCCCTATCAATGAAATTGTTTATTTCCGAGATTTGAACCTCATTCTCTCATTACCATTGTCAATTTATATTTTCGTGACACTGACACCCTAACTGTGGGAACATCAGTGTGATTCCAGGTACTATAATTGTTTGTTTTCTAGTATAATGTTCTTTTTATGTTAATTTGGTATATAAGTTTTGATTTTTTATTCAAAACACAGTTTAAATAAGATTATATATTTATATGTTTAAAAAATATATAATAGAATTTCAGTCCTAAACAAGATTTAGAAAAACATCCAATCTAATATTTTTTAATATTATTTTAATTTACATGTATAGTGTTTTCTCAAAATATTTTATATTTCAAGATGTTTATTGTCAAAATAATTTAGGTATACTTGAATAAAAGAATATTCTAAACTAACCATTTCAATAATTTATAATACTGTATTACATTAAATCACCTAACCTATGTGTAAATGTATACAATCAGGATACAAATATGAAAAGTTTTAAATTTTTAAGGACTTAAAAGTAGAGCCATAGATTATTAATTTTAGTTATATTCATTTTAATTTGTAGTAAGATGAAATATGAAGTTAGTATAACAAGGATCGTCCTTGGTAGAACGACAATTGATTGAATGTTACACTTCTTTAGTCAATTAAACAATATAAGTTATGAATATAAGAAAAAATTAGTTTATTAAAAGAGAAATTGTTAGAAAAAGAAAAATAATTTAAATCAATAAGTCAATTAACAATATGAATTTTTGGGGATAACCAGGAATTAAATATTCAAAGAGAAAATTTTTAATTCAGAAACTAAATCAATTACAAATACATGACCGTCTTCCTAAGAATCACCTCAGAGATTGTTAAAGAGCAAATTGATTATATAAATAGGTAAAACTGTAATTGTGCAATATCCTACTAAGCGATAAAAATAATTTGGATAATTTACAGGAACTAGAAAAATGTAAATAGTAAATGATTGGAATGGAGCCGTTAATACATGAATATAGATCAAAACTAACTAATCACATGAATAATCAATTTTACCAAACCAACCTAAGAAAAAGACTGATAAGGTCTATTTACACAGTTACAAAAAATTAATAAGATTATTAAAAGGTGATTAAGAGTAAGTTAGCAATTTGGCAGGTACTTAGTATGTGAAACTTTCACATATGAAAATTGCTGCTGAGATAATCGCATATAAAACATATTAAAATTAAATTATATATGAAACATATTATAATAAAAATATATTTAATAAAATAGTACACAAAGTTAAAATAAGTGATTATAATATTATTAATAGCTTGTTATCTGGGTCAAAAGGTTTAAAATGCCGTGTTAGCAATCGAGAACTCCAATATGAGGGTAAGCTTGATAGTTTTATTTTGTTCATAGTATACAGTAATTTAATTAAAGTTCTCGTTCCATCATTAAAGTCTACTATTGATTATTTCTATGTCAGTTTTTTGTTAGTGTCTTAATCAATTTTAGTCGAGTCTAATTTTTCTGGATACAATTTTTACAACTCAATACTAATTATTTCGCATTGGTTTTGTCTCAGACCTGGGGATGGCGTAATACGCCAAAACATGTCGTCACGTCACCCAGCCTAGAGGCGTAACTAGCTTTTAATGAGTGGAATCAAAACATCAGATGAGGAACGTCTCGTTAATTTCAATCTTTCAAGTAACCTTACAGTTAGCATTTTTCCTACAACAATCTCGTCTACACTTCTTTTATAACACCCAATATCTTATATATAAACAACTTATATTATTCAACATATAACTATTTAGATTGATCTGGATAACACATCTGTCATTGCAACAATTTTGTTATTAATCCTTTCGATTGTTAACACAGTATTTTAAACCTTTTAACCCAGATAATAAAGTTCTTAATAATATTATAAGCACTTATTTTAACTTTATGTACTTGTTATTAGATATATTTTAATTTTATATATTTCATATGTAGTTTAATTGTAATGTGTTTAATATGCAATTATCTCATAATCAATTCTCATATGTGAAAGTTTCACATACTAAATACCTGCCAAATTGCTAACTAACTATCAATCACCTTTTATTAATATGATTTTTTTTAACTGTGTAAATAATCCTTATCAGTCTTTTTCTTAGGTTGGTTTGGTAAATTGATTATTCATGTGATTCGTTAGTTTTGATCTATATTCATGTATTAACGGCTCCATTCAAGTCATTGACTATTTACATTCTTCTAGTTTCTGTAAATTCTCCAAATTATTTTTATCGCTTAGTAGGATATTGCACAATTACAGTTTTACCTATTTATATAATCAATTTGCATTTTAACAATATCTGAGGTGATTCTTAGGAATACGGTTATGTATTTGTAATTTATTTAATTCCTGACTTAACAATTTTTCTTTGAATAATTAATTCCTTGCTATCTCCATCAATTCATATTGTTAATTGACTTATTGACTTAAATTCTTTTTCTTCGTCTAAAAATTTCTCTTTTAATAAACTAATTCCTTATATTCATAACTTATATTATTTAATTGACTAAAGAAGAGAAATATTCACTCAATTGTCGCTCTACCAAGAACGTTCCTTGTAATACTAATTTCTTAGCTATCTATTTTAATTATGTTGCTAACTCTTTTAATTCAAATGTGTTTTAATTAATTTTCATGTAGATATGTATTATTTTTTCACTCTCTATTTTTATCCTTTATGTTTTGTATATTTTTCAGATTAAAGTTTGTATGTCATTTTATTAAGGCTTCTCTTTGTTTACAGCTTAATTTTTTAGGTTCTTGAATTTTAAATGTGGATAAAGTTTATCTAGTTTTAAATTTGAATTAACTGTTTAAAGACAACATCTCATGTTTTTCCAAGTCCCCCAGGTGAAATACTTGAAAAGATAGACTTAACAACCCTTATTACTAACATTCGTCCATAACCATAATTTTTTTAAACACTGTTTTAAATACTAGCACTTTTTAAATAATATAAACCACATATTTTAAAGAAAGATGGCCTGAGGCATTTATCTTCAATATGACCAAGGTTGACTTATCTAAGAAAGGGCTCTTTTGGTGAGAGTATTTAATGGTTTTAAACCCAAAGTAATTTTTTTAATAAGACATGTAAAGTTATATATATAAAATATAGCCATCATTTGTGTGTTTGCGTATTTGTTTGTCTATTTGCGTGGACGTCTGTAGACGCTAAGTCTCTTAAACTAATAAACCTAAAGAGCTGAAACTTTGCCTGCGTATCAAGGTGATCCTGTGGGTGTACACATTGGGAGTATTATTTTTTAAATTCTGACACTTATTACGAATGTTACATCTAATACCACTCCAAACATGATTTTTTTTCTGTACATTCCATGTTTTTGTGAATAAATTATTCAATTGCTTTCTGTCTAAATTAATCAACAAGGAAACAGATCTTCTTCAAATTTAAAGAGAAATTACATGATTTTATGTAAAGTATTATGTTAATTTTATTATTTAGAATAAAATAATTAGGTAAAGAAAACGTATTGGGCAAGTAAAACAGAATTCTAGAACTCCACATAATTATTTGATTTGATCTTCTATATAAATTGACAACTAGGCACTTAAACGAAAATATTATGTCTCCCATTTAAAAGGTAGCAGAAGCTCTGGAGTAGTGAAGGATAGATTCAATTTTAAATGTGACCCACTTCAGTTGAGGAATGGTCTCTTGTGTAGTACTGGCCTAATAGAGGCGGGAAGACCGGAGTTCGAATCCTGGTAGGATCTAATGAATGTGACTTTTCCTCAATTATTTTACCCTCGCCTCCCACACATGAGCGCTTAGATTAACTCTGAAATTCTTAATTCACTATCCTTAGTCCATTAGTTTAATTATCATACATGCGTATAGCCTGAACACGTAGTAAAATGCGATGCTAGAAAATAAGCAAAAAAAATTAAATTATAATGTGGAGTTAATATTTTAAATTTTTTTTTTTAAATCAACAAATCGATTGTAATTATTTCTACTTTTTCATCTGATCCTAATACCTTAGATCTTGTGATCACGTTTTAGAAAGCATATACAGTTGAAACATGACTTAAGCCTACGTACTTAGTGAAATAAGAACAAATATAAATTATTCTTACCTAGAATACTGAAATTTATGTTGACTTAGGTAATTTTAATATATTTGATTATACCACAGTTACCTTCACGCAATTTGTTCAACAAAAAGGACCATGTTTATATTAATCTTAGATTAATATCACTTTTATTGAAATTATTAATTTGAAGCACATTTTTATTCCGCTTTATCGTCCGCTTCGATGATCGCGTGGTATAACACACCAATCACATGTAAGACTGACTTGCTTATGATGGTGATAACAAGGTTAGAATTCACGCCCGCAAATATTGAGGTTTTTTTTATTCTCTCTCCAAGCAAATACGGCTTGTATTACGCCTTCAACCACCTAGATTTAATCTGATTTGCCTTCCATTATTTTGAAGAGGGGCAGCCTTTTAGAATCTCTAGTTTGAAATGAATTTTTTAGTGAATTAAAGAAGTCGCTTCTTCCTTAAAAAAAAAAAATCAAACCAAATGGCTATTTTCTAGAGTTGCATTTAAGTAATGAAAAATCGATCAAGTGAAAAAATAATTATAAATGAAAATTTTTAGCTATTGAAATTTAGATTACCAAACATGACAGCTACTCAGCTTATTATGGTTTTGCAGATCATATGGTTTGGGGAATGGATGCATGAGTGTAGATCTGGTTAGTTTTTGCTAGCGGTCAGCTACCACCACTCCTCTGCTGGATGTAACGTGTCTTGGTTCTTCCAGCAGGACAGCGAGAGCCGCTAGCTAAGTGACAAGTAGTGGAAGGGATTGCTTACCGACTTGGTCTTTCCAATCCCCAGGGAGAACGCAATGATTGAAGTAACGGGATTCTCAATCAGGTCCATTATTTAACCGTTTGATGGAATCACGAGATCATTACGGGATTATAATGGCTACCATATTCAAGGGATAATACAAGCTGTGTTACACTTATTTAAAGTGACTTTTTTTAAAAAGTTTTACACACAACCATTCCGAACTCACTTATGTGCGCTGGATAAGGAAGATGCCATTTAAATAGTAAATAGGGTTTTGGGGGAGGGGGGAGGTGGGGTTGTTGAGTGGGAGGTGGAAATTTCTAAAAAATATATAAACAATATAGTTTTTGTGTGTGTTGGAAAATGTAAATTTACCCGCCTTAGTGGCGTAGGTTGGCTAACGCGCTAGATTTGTGTTGAGCTTTAATGCCGATTACAGGGAGATCGAGGTTTGAATCTCAGTCGGGTCTACTGGAGCTGGTTTTACATAAATTGTTTTCTTATATCCCTCCACGCAAATGCCAGCTCACTTCCTCTCTATTTAACCTTCCCAATTCCTAACCCATTAGTGTAAATAGTACATAATCGTATAACCCGAACGGGTAGTAAGACGCAGTGCTAAGTATTATTGTTAGATATAAATTTGCCAAGATAACTAGAATAATATGAAATTTTTTAAATTTTATAACTAAGGGTTGTAAAATCTAAAGGATGGGTAGAATTTTTTTAAACCATTTTAAAAGACCCTTTCAAGTTTAGTAAAAAAGGTTGTAATATTTGCAATCCCTTACAAAGACTACCCAAATATTGATGATCACATCATCCTTTGTTTTTAAAAACATAGTTTTAAGTATAATTTTGAATCAAGTGTCTACAAATTTAATATTTACTGAATTTTTTTAGATATTTGTGATAATTTCAAGATGTTCCTTATTATAATATATCATAACTTGTAATTAATATTACCAATCTCTTTCCAATAGCAATCAAATACTGTGCATATATATTATATTATATAACAAATTTAGTTCTTTCACGTTAATTTAATACAACTTGTACAACCTAATTTCACTAAAAATTTAATTTGATTTATAAATGTCTTAACATATTACAAATCTAATATTTGGCATGCCTATACTTCTTAAGATAATGTTCTCTAGAAATCTATTAAATACGAAAATGTAATAGGGCAGATTAAAAATAGTGGACCGAATTAGGCCACAAGCTCTGAGAATGAATAATTCCTTCTCTAAACAGTAAACTATCGCAGTAATATGAAATTTTAACAATTTTTTAAGATTTCAAAAACAAATTTTTAATACTGTGTCACTTTTTTTTAACTAGCGCCAACAGGATGTAAATCACATATGATGTATAGAAAAGTTATCTCTTAATCTTAAAAAAAATTTCAGCTCTTAACACTTGTTCAAATTGTATCCCTATTTGGACACATTGTTTCAGTCACCCTACTTTTCTCGTTTTGTAACCCAATACCTGCAAGTTGAGTTTGGCATTGAGGAAGAAACTGATTAAATTCTAAATTTGGCGTATGGAGCAGAAACTTGGACCAAGAATACTTGAGAAGATCAGGTGGTAATCCTTAGGAGGAAATGTATTCTGCACGTGTCATGGATTGAAAGGTTGATAGAAACAGGAGCTTAGGAATAAGAATGATTCAAATATTTGATGAGTTGAGGGAAATAAGAAAATTCTGTGAGCTCAAGGAAGAGTCAGAGGACAGGGGGCATTAGCGGTCTAAGTTCACTGACAAAAGGTATGGACTTGTCACAGGACATAACACATATAAATATAAATAATAATAATAATAATAATAATAATAATAATAATAATAATAATAATAATAATAATAGCTATTCCAATTTAAATTTCCTTTATTATGGGGTTGGTCAACAGTAACAACAACAACAATATTAATATAATAATAATAATAATAATAATAATAACAACACAACTCAAACTAATTAAGGAATAATATTATACAGAAATAAGATTAGGTTACTTTTCCTTATGGTAAATTTTTACATAAAGTCTGTTCAGCGTAGGAATTGTCTTCTGAAAGGCCTTTTTCCCTACCAGAAATCTATTATATAGTAGGATATTGGTAGGAAAAAAGACCTTTCAGAGAGTAATTCCTACCGTGAATGAAGTAGACCTACTAAAAAAGGACAAAGCTATTTTACAGATTCCTTTGTGGGGAACGGGTCCTCCAGCTGGTATTTAATAATATATTTACCACAATTACCTTTGGAAATGACCCTTTTATTATCTCTATTGTATGACTCCCATCATACCCCAAGTATATTTTTGGGTTATCAATTGAACACTCCTTGTATAACTCACCCCATACCCATATATATAGCTTTCCCAACTGATCTTAAATCTGGCTGGGATTGAGTATTGATTTTTCTTTTCTCTATTAAGCTTTATTATAAACCAGGGTTAAACCTGGCGCTAATATTGTATTTAATTAAATGTTACAATTAGTCCCAAACAGAATCGCGCAGTGTATCGGCGCTTCTATTAATAGTTTCCTATATTCCCAGGTCAAGGGTTTCCTTTACATTCTCTAGCTACGTCATTGAAGTATTTTATTTCCCTCTCAATTCACCTTTCTTTCCGATGAAGTATAGTTTCCTTCCGTCTTGGTAATCCACGTCACTTACCCCACAACCCTGACATTCGTGGGAGCATTCAACCATACAGGCAGGCGAGCGTCTTCACCTTACTCCCACCTTCCCTACCCCCGATACCGCTAATGGTTCAGACCCATTACAGCTACCGGTGTTAAATTACCAGCCGCGTCTTCCTTCCGTTTAGTGCTTCGTGCTTGGAGAATATACGCTAAAATGTTCCAGTTGGCGCATCATACTGGATGGTACCTTTCTCTTTCTATCCTGCTCTCCCTCCACTTCCGTCTAATACTCACTCCCTACCCCCTCCCGTCCTCCTCCATTTCTTGAAATACATTGGAAACATTGTCTAACGACGTGATGCAACCACTCACACTAATGGGAAAATGGTCTTCGCGATGTGTTATAATATTGTTTGATGCTAGATGTGCTTATTCTACCAACTGTACCCGTAAACGACTTTTATGATATGAATTTATATTTCCAAATAAGTTATAAATATATTTGATGATTTTTTTAAAAACATATTAGATACAACACTCAAGATATGACTTGATACCCGTTTTGGTAGCCGCATGGTCTAAGGTATCACTCTCGTCTTGGAATATACTGTAGATAACAGGTAGATCTGGGTTCAAATCACGTTTGGGTGTACTGAGGGTTGTTTTATCCAATATATTTTTACACTTTTCCTCCACACAAAATTTGTGTAGTTTTAATGTGATTACATTTTCTCTATATTCAAACTTCTTCATCCCTAGCTCATTATTATAATTAGTACCTATGTTTATAGCCTGGCCGGGAAGTAAAACTTACTCTAAAATGAGATGTCTTGATATTAGGTAGAGGGATTGAAAGATAATCTTAGAGAGGAAATGTATACCCAAATTGGCGTGAAGAAAGGATGGAAAAATCAATAATTGGCGTTCAGAAAGGATAGATAAATCAATTATTGGCGTTCAGAAAGGATGGATAAATCAATCCCAGTGCACCAGTGCAAAACTTGAAACGCTACCTTACATTCACCAACAGGTCCAGCTGTTTGAAACTGAATCTTCCTATCACCAACAGGTCCAATCTATTGAACTTCTGAAACTCGAACTTCCTTGCACCACTATGTCCATTCTATTTACTGTCTGAAACTTGACCTTCCTGTCACCAGCAGGTCCAATATATTGAAGGTCTGAAACTCGACCTTTCTGTCACCAAATTCTCCAGTCTATTGAAGGTCTGAAACTTGACCTTCCTGTCACCAGCAGGTCCAATCTATTGAAAGTCTGAAACTCCACCTTCCTGTCACCAAATTCTCCAATCTATTGAAAGTCTGAAACTCCACCTTCCTGTCACCAAATTCTCCAGTCTATTGAAAGTCTGAAACTCGACCTGTCTGTCACCAAATTCTCCAGTCTATTGAAAGTCTGAAACTCTACCTTTATGTTACCAAATGGTCCAGTCTATTTAAAATCCGGAATACGATATCTATTTCACCAAAATAATAAGTCTATTCAAAGTACTGTGCCTTTTGTCCCTGTAACCATGGTTACGCATAAGAAAAAGGATTTAATTTAATCATACGTCTATTTGTTTTGGTTCCAGATATTTATCAGGAACACATATTTTAATTTGTATTGCTGGTTCAATGTTTTTTCCACCCAATTGGTATTATTATTATTATTATTATTATTATTATTATTATTATTATTATTATTATTATTATTATTATTACCAGTGCCGTGTCTTACTACTCGTTCGGGTTATACGCACTTACGCTAATGTGTAATGGTAGGGTGATTGCTAGATTAAAGGGGGGACCTATAGTTTAACGTGGGATCCGAACCACGGTGGAGGCCTGGCATTCCACACATTCACAAGTTGTGATTAATACACGTCTTGTCAGAGGTGAGGGAAGGGCTAGGCAATCAAATAAATCTGTGCCGGGACCGAGGATTGAACCCTGGACTCCCAGCAGAGAAGTCTGACACCTAACTCCGATACCGTCAGGTTACCTTTAACCAATTGGTAAATAAGATATGTAGATGGGTGTGGAGTATAGGGTGTACATTAATAACTAAGTTAAGTTAATATGTAAGTCATCTTATGAGAAAAGCCTTATTTATATAAAATAAACACTATATGCCCCAGTTTAACCGATTATTTTAAAATAAATATTCGGGGAATTGTTAAAGTTAAGTGTTTTAATAAACCATAACAATATCTCTACTCAGAAATAGTGCATGCCTAGTCCACCAGACCCAAGAATTAAAATTGCCAAAGGGAAGAAAAATTTTAATAGCTTCTGAGATCATCCAATTTACCCAAGTTTGATGAAAGAGGCTCATTCCAAATAGCATTTAGATGGGACTAATATTTTAAAATATCCCGGTGAAAATTACCCCCCATAGTTAATGAAGACCTTCAATATTCAAAACTTTGCTGAGGGAAGACAAATTTAAATAGCTTCTTGAATAGATATTTATTTTTCCAAAGATTCAAAGTATCTTCTAAATATATCCAAGTTTACTAATAGATCATAGAGATGTCTAATTAAAATAATACAAATCAGAAGAGGGCTACTTCAAATATCATCTAGGGGACTAGTTTTTAAAAATTTGCCAGGCGAGGGTAACTAGGCCACCCTTTGGATTGGTGCTTGAAACCCTGCAAAAAGCCCCTTTATTTTACTTATTTACCTGCATGGATGCACAGAGTTCCGTTGCCCCTGAAGTAAGGTATAACAAAGAGTAGGGGGTGGAGGGTGGCACCATTAATCCTGGTACCAGGCCGGGTATGAATAACTGGAGGGACTGATTCAATTTATAGTAATAGTAATAATAATAATAATAATAATAATAATAATAATAGTAATAATAATTCAGCAGTGGCCGTGGAGTTTTAAGCACGGTTATACTGATATTGGATTTGATTTCCCCTATTATAGTGTTCAAATTTCAAATCATGGCTCTGTACATTTGAAAGTATTCCATACAGTTTATTCTCTTCTTTATTAATGGGTGTATTTTTGTTAAGCGCAGCGATAAGGTAATATTGACAGATCTAGATAATGAGGGGTGAAAAAACGGTATGAAAACATGTTGTGCAATCAGTCTTAACGGTCCGTAAATACTCGGTCAAGACTTACAATGTCACTGGAAGACGCGAACGTAATCCTTAAAGCAAATAGTAGACTAGAAGTAAAATGGATGTCAGAGGCGAGACAAGAAAGTAAACAGTTGTCAACAAAACACCAAAATGTCGTCCTTGTAAAACCCCCACCAACCCTCTAACACCCCTTAGCCCCAACCTGCAAGAGCGGACATAACCTCAAAGTAGACAGAGCAAGGAGTAATCCATTACCTCTGGCAGAATAAACAATTGCAATGCTGGCTCTCAAACATTTGTTTTGTTTTGTGTCATCCACCTCCTCCCAATCCTTAACCCTCTACCCATTCGCTACCCACCCCTACAGCAATAATGAGAGAAAGTAGGGGTAAGGTTTACCTAGTGGAGCTGTAAATAACAATTACCATTAACTCCCACACCAAGTTCTGTTGCAGCAAAATGTGGCCGTGAATACCTCTCCTCCTTTTAACCCTCATTTCGCCCCCCCCCCCACCCAGTTCGTACCCCCCTTAGGTGAGCTACACAGGGGTTGACGATGAAATATCGGGCCTTGGGGAGCTAACAGTCGGGGGTCGTTTGTTATGATATCGTGTGTAGGTGTAGGGTGTAAAATATACAACCACCCCTTTGCCCCCCCCCAACGCACCACCCATCTTCCGTAAACCCTCCCACTGTGCGAAAACGCGTGATATTAACAATTATCAGCGGTTTTGTGGTGTGCGTGTGGTAGTAAAACAGAGTGTTTTTAGGGTGAGTTGGGGTAGGGTGTATTCTTCAATTAAAACTGGTGAGATACACGTTCTTGGATTAAGGCCGTCACTCGCTGGGAAGAACGGAAGGGGGTTCTTACGTTGACAGCGCTTTCTGTCTTCGGTGTCATGGCTGTGAGGTTAAGGGGGGGTCCCCTTTCTGGAGCGTTGAAACGGAGATGCTGACGTTCAGCTGTTTTGAAACATTTATATAGTGGTTTGTTATTTTTAAATATGGCCTACCCTGGGCTATCTTATATGATTTAAGATGGGTACGTTAAGATATATTAGTGAAAATGTAGAATTTAGCACACATTCCACAACTTTGTATGCAATTTGCAGTTCTGATATAGGAAACCTGCTCTAGACGTCCATTAAAAACAGAGATTTATTAACAGAGTCACTATCAAAAGATCCAAACCCATTTACGAATGTTTATTGTGATTTGAAATCTGTCATCCCCTTAAGACATACGGCATAGTGAAAAATATTTTTATTTTTGGAAGGGGGTAGGTTTAACTTATATATGATCTACAGACTCTCTATCCCTAGTGGTACATGGTCTCTGGTCCTTAGAAACTGTATTCGAGTCTTCA
Organism: Timema bartmani; assembly: GCA_902151455.1. Lineage (NCBI taxonomy): Eukaryota > Metazoa > Arthropoda > Insecta > Phasmatodea > Timematidae > Timema > Timema bartmani. The sequence goes on along the minus strand of CABFWB010000713.1, from coordinate 58,133 downwards.
CCGTTCATGTCCTGAATCACGTGACTGTACCAACGAATAAGATAGTCAGAGACTTCGTCTAAAAAAAGAACTCTTCAAAAGAAAGTTAAGTAGGGTCACTGCAAGGAGCATCCGCCAGGCAGTCTGATGATCAATAAAAGAGACTAAAACTTTTTATTTTTAAAAACTTCAAGAATATACTTGAAATGTAGACTAAGTACAATAACAATAACCATATGTATAACTGATTTTGAACTTTAAAAGTTATTATTAATAAGGGATCCTCTCTCTGCCATCGGTACTTTTGTTTCTAATCGCGTCACAGGTTAAGGTGCTATGCGTAATCACTTGTGTAGTTGATAAGTATGTTTAATATAAATCGATAGCAGATACTTTTGATGTTATCTCTTCACTTAATCCCACAACCCAACCAATCCTCCGGTTTCAAACACCTGACCATTGTGTTGCATCTAGATAAACACTTCAAGAATATTGAATGCAAATGTTTATATTAATTAGATCGTAAGACTTAGGCAGTTGAGTTAAATATGCATTTCATCTTACTACCAGTACCATATATTAAATGTGAAGTGACAATAAATGTCTATTCTTTAGGTTCTTGCCTATTTTATGAATAAGCCCCTTCACGACTCTATTTCAAAAATGGGAATTTTTCTTTTTATACAGTATAGATTTTCTGCTTAAAGATAGAGTCCAGTTTCTAAAAAATTGTAAGTTGTGGTATACTTGCTTGAAGTAGTTTTGAAAATCGACCCTTGTTAAATAGTTTCAATGGACGTAAATTGGGTGGAGGACAGTGGGAGCAGCGGCAGACATGTTGGGAGGAAACGGCATGCCATGAAAGGAAAAGGTTCAACTTTTTTTGAAAACGGCAAGTTTGTAATTTCGTCCCTTGACTTCGTGCGAAGGAGAGCTCGGCTTAAGAGCTATATAAAAAAACTCTTATCTGAAAATATAACCAATTTCACTACTAAACTTCTAGAAAATCATCTAGTGATTAACATCAAGTGACCCCACTTCTGTTGTCGTATGGGCTGGGGTGTCACTCTCGCAGTAGACTGTACCATCGATGAAGGAGAGATCAAGATTTGAATATTGGTCCATTGTACTTAAGGTGTTCTTTACTAAATTGTGTTTGAGTCTCTCTTCACAAAAGAGCCGGTACACTTCCTGTAAATACCACCTTCCTAGCACCTAGCTTATTAGCATAATTAGTACAACAAATGTATGTATCCCACACAAGTAGTGAAACGTGTTGATAAAATAAACCACAATAGAAACTGGCTAAATTTGTAAAGAAATAAGTAGTATGCTCAGTTTTGTATTGCTTAGTGTAAGTTTTATTTTTCCTCTAAGTTCATAATTTGGTGCCTAAGTCCCATATTTTTATGTCCTATTCACCTGCCTATTTTAATCATTTTTGGTTTCTAAAAATCTTTTCCCTAATAATCATTAAATTAAACTGTTACAAAAATCAAATAGTTGAAATTTAATTAGAACCTACGTATTTAGATAGTTTTCTCATCATTTGTTGATAAATGATCAACTACGGGACGCGATAATAAATATTATTGAAAATATATCTAAATATAATTTTTGCCACATTCTTTCTTTAACATCCCACGGTGCCACGTTAATTTAGTAATTAAAGTAACTATAATCCACCGCATAAGGAGTAGCTACACGTATTTTTGTTTATAAGAAATTATTCCTTTTAACAATCAAAGGACACAATTACCTCAAAGATAAAATAGTTTAACAAATACATAAATGGGAAAAATAATTAAATAGGTACTTCTTTTAAGTTCTTCAGAATAGTATTATGTGAAATTTATCATATACTCCAAAAATTTAAAAGTTCAAAATATAAAGAATCATGATATACAAATAGTCATGAAAATATTCGTGGCGTCAATAGTAACCTACAAAGTTTCTAACATTTTGTAAAACATAATACGATTCAGGTTTGAAATGATTTTTTTTTTAACATTAAATAAAACTGTTTTTAATCTGGGAATAACCAGAAATAATCGGATTATTTATAACCCTTCTTTCCTCACATACATTTACCCACACATATACAAACTTATAGCACCTCCATTTTATTATGTTATTAACATTTCAACAAATACTACCCGTAGTGGCGTGCAAAGTTAGAAAGTGTCGAAAATTGCGCTTTGCTGTTTGGAATGGGTAGTAGAAGCTTACCTCATCTACACAGAACATTATCACCTACCCATTTCCATGTTTGTGTTTTCATTTTTTTTTTTATTCCATTTGTGAGGTGGACAGGAATCCACGGAGGGTTGGTAAAATAGTAGGAGAGGGGATTGGGGGGGACAGGGTTTTACTTTTATCACATTAGTTGGTGCTGCTAGTAGCAGATTATCATGTGTGATGGTGTTCGCGCCGTCACTGCTGTGTAGTGCTTGTGTTCAAATGGAGAGAAACGTGAGCAAGAAGGACCTATATCCCAATAAATAACCTGACTTTAACCATTAGTTTTAATGTTTGTTATTCAGGGAATGTTGTAAATCAAGCATTTAATCTTTTCTTTTGAGCTTGACGATACATTCTACAACTAAATTGAATCTTTAATAGAAGTAGAAATATACAAGAAATATTGTTGACTTGACTATCTGTATGCCTATCCTTCAGTATACGTGTGTGTTTCTAATTATTAGTATATGTATTTTAATCAAATCGTATGCCAGTAAAGGTTATATAAGTCCAGGTCTATACTACGATTTGATAGATTTAAACGATTAATAATATACAATCAATGCTGTCATGTTCTTAGAAAACCGATATAGCCGGTAAAACACAAGGAATTGTATGTGTTTGTAAGAAGTTGTCCAATCAAATAATCTCACCAAAATAATGGAGATAGTTGGAATATTTGTTCACTTGGGTCATTAATCTAGAGGCTTTAAATTGCAGGCTTTGCCATAGTAGAAACAGTGGAATAATTAAGTAGGAACCCCGATAAAAATAACTTTCATATTTCCCACTCCTTCAATCCTCTTTTTCTCCCTGAAACATTGTATTTTGTAAAATATTTCTATATAACTCCGTCAAAGTCAAATAGCGTCAAAATAGTACGTTTTATATGAATTGAGTGGAATAAATGAGAGTTCCTGAAAACAAAAAAACAAACAGAAAACACAAAGGACTCTTTGCTAATAAAATAGTTCCAATCCTGACTAGTTAATTTTTGCTTTAAGGACTAAATATTTAGAATAAATTAATTTTAGTAATCTCTACTCATTTCTAATAAGGTCAATAAACAATGTACTGTAATTAACTACTGGCAGCACACTAGCTTCAAACTATCAAACAGGCGAGATTGGTCACGTGCTGCGCTGGGGTAGTTTATACCCTTACACTCTTCAATAGCAATATGATTGCGTGAATTCTGTGGATAAAATTATATCACATCAAAATAAGTTTTGTTACTCTTATGGTGGAGGAGCTTCAGAGTCTTATGCTTATTCCATAAGCTAGAATTCTATTAATATTATTATTATTATTTATATTCTTACGCTTTATTTTAATATATATTCTTAAATGCACAGTGAGCCAAAAGCGACATTTAGCATTCTATGCTAATAGCTTGTGATTTTGTAACGAAAAAATGATATTGCAATTAAATTATCTAAACCATGGGAGTATTTTTACATTATTTGTGAAAAATAATAGTATTCTTCAATTTGCCTCTCCACAACGTACACATAATGTTGCTATTTCCAATACATATCCATTGGAGCCGTAAAAACATGCATGCCTTTATTACGGGTATTCTATTTATTTGTTACATTCTCTCTTATCATCCGTTCTGGTTATCCACATTATAGTATTTTTGTAATCTACCATAATATTGCCTTTCTTTTTTAATATACCAGAATATTGTCTTTCATGTCTTTTATATTTCTAGGTATGTTTGCAAAAACACGAACGTTCTGAAAAACCCAAATTAAAAAGAAATTTGATGCTTGCAAATCCTGTGAAATTTGTAGTAAAATCAAAGCATTCATTCACAAAACAATATGGCTTGGGAAAATACGTTATGTAAAATAAATTGTTTGCTTTGTAATATAGGTCTTAATGAAACCACAAGTATTGATGAATAACTGATTCATTTCCCATGTGAAATATATGTAATATTATTTTATACAGTCTCCATTCTCCTGTTGTCTTTAATGCCCCAAGTCAAGGAATTTAAAATGACAGTTTCTGATAGAAACAAATTTGAGTATAGTAACCCTGCCAAAATTATCTTTGTATCAATGTCACTGAATTATTATTTCCATTATAAGATTTTCACTACTTCAGCACGCTGTAATGTGTGTCTATTGATATATTAAGACCTTCAGTTCCAGGATATGCCCTTAGAATCTGNAAGTAACTTTACGCCCACATCATCTCAAGTTTATGAAAATAATGTTGACATTTAAATTTGTATCGTTCAAATTTATATCATTAGATTTAAATTAAATTCATCATATATACAATATTTTAGCTAGATTAAAAATATATATTTCTATGCTAATTGGGTAGATACTAATGTAGAGATTAGCTTCACATTTGGAGGTAAACTAGCAGCTTATAGAAATTAGCCACTTTTGATTCCTGTCGCATAGCTCTATTATATTCATAATATAAAAATATACATATTTAATAATACGTAAGATCTAACTTAAAAATATTATGAAACATTTTCAAATCAGCTTTATTTTGGAAGCAAAGAATTTTTTAGAAAATGTATATTTTGTTTGGAACTAAAACAATATTTTTCTTGAAGATTAATCTAAAATTTATCTTTACCGATTTCAAAGAAAATAGGTTAGTTTACGATGTAGGCCAACTATCATTATAATTTTAAATTTCTCATTGGTTCTACACTCTCCCTGCAAGTGCACCTAATTTTCTAACGCAGCTATTTCATACCCACATAACCCAAATAGACTGTGAAACACGTTGACAAACAAAACTAAAATATGACATTATTTTAACCTCTCAATATTTATTTCCCTTGAATGGTAACTGCTCTCGCACTCAGTACCTTCCTTCAAGGCTCTATTCTATTAATTTTGTGTTTCGTATAATCAAGGTGTTTGACACGTTCTTTGTTCGTTAATAATAGTTTGAAAACAATGGGGTGCTTCCAGATCCCCACGTTATTATTTGTATGACAGTCTTCTAACAAATGGTTTCTTCAGGTAAGTCACAAACTCGCAATAAATAATGTATCATAGTTTAGAAATAAGTTTATTTTATTAAATGTTTAACAGTTGGTGTAGTTTATGCTGTTTATTGCAATGTTCAAAGCATTTTGTTTGTGATATATAATCTGAAATTAATTGTATGCTTATCTAATGTGAACTACTACAAAGATAACGTTTTATAGGGTTGAGTGGCATCGTCAAGTGAAAAACAGACTAATTTTATTTTAATTTTCACTGTATCATGGACTTAAAACAGCGATGCCTTAATACTGACCATTTTAGCTTTTTGACAGTCAAATTTATAAAACACGGTACATTTTATTCTTGTTTCACAAAGAGCAATCTTTTTAATAGAGATCTAAAATGACTAAATACGGATAATATTGATACAATTACAATTTATTCTTTTTATAACATTTAAAAAACTTGCATACATATGATGTGTTTTTCTTAACAGAATTGACCCTTCCCTTACGAAATGGACTGCAACTTTATAAGGCAATTGCTTATGGAAACGGAGGATATTTTTGAAGGTGAAATTGATGTAAAATGATGTAGATTTTTAATAAATAAATAAAAAAGTTTGGAATTATTGTTTTTTTTAACATTTACTTGTAAATTTAATAGTAAAAAGCAAAAAATATGGTAAAATAATTAAAAATATAAAAATAATAGTGGGGGTCTGCTTGCACCCCACTTTAAAAATTTTGTAACATAGTTTCACGCTACTATTAAAGGGATATAGCCTATTTGGAATTTTAAAATAACAAGAAAATGTTAATATATCTATTAATATTGAATTAATGGATGAATGTATTATATTTTATCTAATATATATGATGTATCCAAATTTAAAACTGGTAACTTAAATAACCAAAATTTTCAAGGGAAGCGCACACTATAGTGGGCGTATCTATTCAGATTAGAAAGTATTTGTGATTTACATTTTTCCTAAATTTTCATAAAGATCAATGTAATAGTTGATTCACAAAGGGACTTATATTAATCGAGAGAGATAATAAGAGCATTAATTAAAGTTTGATTAATAAAATTAGGTTCATTATTAAAATATTTTATAAATATGGGAAAAGACAAATCCGAAAGGGTATCCCATTCTTCGTGGGGTCGGTTCTTCATGACCATCATCGGATGGCAAATGATTGGTGTGATAAGTGATGTGATGCGTGCTGTGGGCTACCTTACATTTCGCTTTGTACAGAATGCTGGATTTGGCTTTGTTTCCAAATCTTCCCTTCCTCCTTCATCTTATAAAAAACATAATTACCAGTTCATATATTAAAATAGATGAATAAAACCTAATTTTATTTATGATCGAAATATAGTTTCATATAGCATGTACTGAATACTTTCACATATTAAATATATCGTTTTCCATTTCATCCTGAAATATTTTTTTTTTAAGATTATATAAAAACAAACTTCTAAGCTTTTCAAATATATCTCAATTTTCTATAGATTACCTACCCAAATGTCTCGATTTGGTTTCTTCTTTTTAGCAACTGCCTTATCGCAAACATTTACAAGTAGTATAGCTTCTTCCCCTCACTTGACCTATCTATGGCTGCTACTAATCTGAAGAAGTGGTAGAGAAGGGCTATAAAATACAAACTTGACTTTGTCAATTCAATATCATACGGATAAGCGTGTGTCAACATTTAAAACATGTATCAATCTGATGCGCTATTGACGGATAGGCGCTAACCTTTAAGCGAACCGATTAGAGCAAGTAGCAATATATTACATATATAAAAAAATAACCAAAAAAATTGACTAATACTGCACTATGATCTCTAAAAACTGTGTTTTAAAGGTACGGAATAATAGAACTGTAAAAAAACGGGTTGGAAGACGAGAGTTTTTAATATAATTCTAACCTGTGTTTACTCCAAATTTTTCAGAGTTAAAACTATTTTGAGGAGTAAAAAGGAGCTTTTTGTCTTTTAGTTAGGTATATGCTCCATTTATTACTACATTTTGGTAATATACGAACATTTATAAAGGGTTTGAAGAAGGAAAAACATAACTAGGAGTAAAATCTATTTACACCTAACTGGGGAAAAAGTGCAAAGCCAAATCACTTCAGGACACCAGGTATTGACTGAAACATTTATAACACCGTCACTGACAAACCAGACAATACGAGACCGATGTCTTACACAGTATGAGATGCGGACGGCAAATAATTTCCTCTCCACACCGTCTAGACGCGTAAGCCCTTTATGCTTGTAGGTGTTTGCCCCGAAAGTAGGCTACACCATTGCCAACCTTTACTGCGTTATGAATATTAATGTTTTGTTGGATTACCAACACTGCTACATGGGAGTGCGTCCTCAGGCCTCTTGGGAAATGGAAAAGCGACGGGTGGAGAAAGAGAGAAAGGAAGGTGGTGGGATATATGAAGCAGAGGAGGGGATGGCGTAGAAACGTGGGTTTTTGCAGGGAAAGATTCTTTATTGCTAATCCAAGGCAAAAATATTAAGCAAATGCGTCCGGAATGTAAATATTTTTTTATTAAAATATATAAATATATAAAACATACCTTTTAGACTCATGTATTTATTTATTCTTGCATACATGAAAACTACTCAACCCCTTTCGGCAGTGGTTCTACTTGGTGGCTTTGGACCTTCGTAAGAGATTTCGCATCGTGGCTGGATTTTGAATTAGACCTCTACTTTTACAAAGCTTTAAGAGTCGTTGAAGGGAAATGAATATGAATCTTGATGAGTGGTATCCTTTTTGATGTTACAAATGTATTGAATTAAGGATTAAATAAATTTCTAGATAATTTTATGTCTATGATACTTTTGAAAACACAAATATATAGATTAGTGTTTTATTTTACTATGGGCTATTCAGTATTTGTTTATAAAATGTAAAGTACACATAATTTATTCATAAATATAAATAATAACATTCATTTGAAAGTAAAATGAAGTAAACTGTTTTTTAATATTACAAATAACGTAATTTAACCATGATCTTTTTTTTATGATTAGTGTTGAGTTCTATGCTTGGGATTTAAAATGTATTAAATGATTGAAAGCATATATACCTCATGTTAAACAAATATACAAATCATTGCTAGGTTAATTTAATCGTTTTTATCACTTAGTCTTTCTATCTGTTCAAGTTATGTGCACACATGATAATTACTCTAATGGGTAAGTGTGAGGAAGGAAGCATTTTAGAGGTGATATACCCGTATTTGCGTGGAAGTAGAGTGGGAAACAATTTAAGGGTATCTACCCTCAGTAGATCTGACTGATATTGAAACCCCAATCTTCCCATCACTAGCAGGCCAGTTAAGACGAGATTGACGCCTTAGACAATTTGGCCACAGAAGCGGGTTAGGTCATAATTTATATATTGTACTTACTGCTACATATGGTTGGGTCTACAAGAATTTGGGGTAAAGCCATTTTATAAGTTTTAGAAAGAGGCTAAAATGTAATATGATCGTAATTTTTTTATACACTACTTTGAATTGAATGAAATTATTACAAATGATTACACATTATCCCTGTATTATAAGCCACACCATTGTTAGCTTTATAACTCGCACTGGTGGACCCATGGACTCAATGTCAAGCTCATATTTTCAAGTTGGTTGCTGATAAAGTTATGTTTGGATTTCAAATCCCTACCATATGCAATGGGATTACTTTATTCCAAATAGTTTTTCCCTCTCCATCCCCACAATTTCGGGTACATTCCCTCTAAGATTATTCCTTTTCCTCTCTTCTACACTAGAGTAACTAAATGCGTATAACCTTGATGAATATAATACGACACAATTTAAACAAAACTAGAACTATGTAAATAAATTTTCATTGATTGAACTCTGTCAAAACTTTTTTCTTAGACTATTGATTAAAACAAGATTTAAGTAGGTTTTACAAAGGGGTGTAAATGTAGTCAAGAAATACTTGTACTAACTTATTTTTACATATCTACGGGGAACTAAAAGTTCTAGATAAAACCAACATTGACAAACACATATCGTATCGATTTCCTTAAACATAAACTTACTTTCAAAGAGCTCACTAATAGAATAGGTTACGTTAAAACAGAAAACACAAGCTTCACACTGTAAATTATGTATGTGAAAGTACAAAAAATACGCAACTCGGTAAATTATATGAGCAATATTACAGCTTACTAGATAGTTCCTCGTAACTACTGCACTTTGCGGTTGTTTAGAGCTACGTTCTATTTATGTGATAATCATGACTTATTGACGGTTGATAGCACGATGGAATATTATGTTTCAAAAGTACCAAAATCATAATAACAATGGTAAACATAAAGCAAGCTGAATATAACGTAGTCATGGACTTTGAAAAAAAAATCACTTTTTTATACGCTAATAAAATGCATGTATGTCTTAATGCAGGTTTACTGGTTATAAATTAAATAAACTTTCTCTCTAATATTAAAACAAAAAGAAAAGTACGATTTCTAATAAATCAAACAAATATTTTTTTACTGTGATTATTCAGGCTATACGCATATATGAGTATTACTCTAATGGTATTGGGATGATGAAGGAATAATTTGAGAAGTTATTTACCTGAAGTTGCGTGGATTGAAAGTGGAAAATAATTTAGAAAAAACCACCCCAGTTGACTCGACAGGGGTTATAGCAAAGATCTGCCCTTAATCAGCTGGCCAGTCCAACACGAGAGTGACGCCTTAGACAATTCAGCCACTGAAGTGAGTGAGGCATATATTCCCTTTATATTTTAATATTAACGACTATACAGGTTTTTTAAAAGTTTTAATTATGTATTGGAGTACCTTTTTTATTAGAAAAATATCACTACCAATTCAAGCTGGACAGTATATTTAAAACTAAAACCTTGAGCTTAAATATTTATTAGAATTATAGGACAAACGAATAACTAAAAAAAAATCTCATCTTTACCCACAGTCGATCTAAATTCTTTATATTGGTCAAACAATTTCTTAAGCTATTTGTGTCTCAATACCCATTCGTACTATATGAAGTTTAATACTTGTGGGCTAGAGTATAAAGGTAGTATTTTTAAGTTATCATTTTAGGAAAAATCACCTCAATACGACCAGGAATTATTCAAACATCGATCTCATTTTCCACGGAATATCAGACTATACGAGTTTGACGCAGCTGCCCATGGGCTTATCAGTAAGGACATTAGACAAAATACTACCAGAGATTTCTTGAGCTAAACTGTAACGTGTTGTTCAACTTTCAACACGTTAATACAACGAAACCCTGTAGAAAGTTAATAATGTTACTACCAAACCTAAAAAGTTCTAATATTGTTTGGCGGATATGAACTCACTGCGACATCACAAGTGGGAGACGCCCAGTTCTCAACAAAAGTTGCCCCAGCGAACGAGGCAACACGACTTGGAAGAACAACACGATCCATAGTTTTATCACCTGAGCCAGCCATCGAGGAAGAGAGAGGCATTAGTCCAGAGGTTTCCACCATGAATTGACTAGCGCTAGTTGTCGGCTAGCGTGATCTCTCATTAACTCCCCCCACCCCTTTACCGTTCATTGCCAAATTTTATCAGTCCCGCTGGTATAAATGGGCCTGTCCTCGGTTCACGTACACCTATTATTTTGTAATCACTTGACGGAGGAACTGAGGGAGGAGCTTCACTAGAATTGACCAGGAAGAAGTACGGATAGCCACGATGTTTGAGGCGTCTGAGTCACCACCTCGCCGGAGAGATAAGCTACGGCTGATATTATAAGAATAGAGGAATCTTTGAAAGTTCTGTATGCCAGTATTTCTGACAAGTTTTCCTTTGCCCTTCAGGCATAGTTTATAGCTTTAGGCACTGCCATTCTCTATCTCTTAAGCCTAGTCGCAAATATTGGGGTTATGTTTAGACTGCTCAGTCTATATGACCATGTTGCGGCTAGCTTAGAGAACAGAATTTAATATTGGACAGGGCCAGTTTATCAATTGCTATGTTTCACGACCTAATTGGGACTGTAACTGAAATTTCTCTTTTATGAGTCTAAATGTATACCGACTTGCGGTGCGCAACCCGTGGAAGTGCTACTAGTCCATAGTAGTGGCCCACGGGGTTTTGTCTATTGTGTTCGATCCTCTTGTGGATCCTTTGACTTTAGTAAATCTTATCTTTATTAGGGATAGTAAAGATGTCCCATTAGCTGGGTAACACATTAATGACACTATTGATTTCTCAGGCAGTACTAATCTGGAAGAGTCCGGTCATAGTATTAGTAGCATCTAGTTTTCCTGGTAGTTCACCTAATACGGATAGTTATACAGTAGTTTTTATAAGAGGTTATAATGTTATAATGCCTTACCGTTTTAACTCACAATGGAGTTAACTCTTGCTAATTAGCTCATGGTAATTACCTCCCTCGTAGCTCATTAAAGTATGATTAATGTCGTGTGGCTCAGTTTTTGTATATTTTGTTGAGAACAGTTACTGCCAGTATCACTCAATAGACTAATGTTATATAATGATTAGTATGTATATATAGATTTGACTGCCACCACTAATTTATAGTAGGTAGCGTGGGGCTGCTGACTTTATTCCATAGGATAAATTTGTACAAGCCCTGCTTTAACGAGCTACTAGCTTTAATAACCACACCTATTACCTATAAGTGTGCGTAATAGGCGGTCATAGGTGATTCACACCTGATGTTCCTGCCAAGCTACATATATGTATTATTGCTTCCTTCCATATTCTTATGTCTAAACAATGGGTGGTTTGTATTGTTTACAAACTGTTTTTCTATGAACTTCTTATGGACATGTTTCAATATTAATAAACTAATTTGTTAGACCTGCATTATATTCTTATTTCTCATACTGTAAAAATAATATAACCCAGCGTTATAAAACTAAGATCCAAATTATTTGTGAATAGATTAGACTCAATTTTCGCTAAACAAAAAGTAATCCTTTGGCCCTCCCTAACACTATATATTTGGTAGGAGGTGTCCACACCCTTTCTTATCACTCACCAATCATTTACAAAAACGTAACATTTGATCAGGCACAACTTTTGTTTGTGTTATTAGTGAACATTTTACAGTACACGTGAGCACACAGAGTTGTTTAACGGTCGATATATTGACGGCAGCACCCTCTTTACAAGAAATAGTTAGAGAAAGAAAAAATCCACAAGTCTCTTATTTATAATGCATGTCGCACGAAACACCAAGGGCCTCTCTAACCAGTATCCCCCTCATTCCCCTCTCCGACAACCCTCTTACTTTATCAACCATGCAAAAGTAAAAATTTCATTCATTGTAAATTCCAATAAGACAGACAAACATCATCAAGGGGATGCTTCATATGTGTTGTTTTTCATGAATGTGTAAGAACAGAGAGGAAAGAGGTAGATGGATGAAGAATATAATAAAAATATGTATCAATACTTTTGAGGATATGGTCTCATTTTCCTGTCCAGCTTTTTTTTATAGGGGTGTTTTTATAAAGATTATATTTCTAACGTAAGAATAATACTTCATATACATTAAGTGATAGTTGAAAAAACGTTCATTCTTAAAAAAAACTAAAAAAAACGGTATAGATGTGTAATGGAAGGTACTTTAAGATAAATTCCGTATTCTTGAAGTTTTTATAACAAAACCATACTTGGCCAAAATAAATCAAAAGTGGTTTCACTAGATGTAATTTGTTTAAATTTATAAACACAGTACAACAACAGTATTTTAAAATCTAGCATGAACATTTAAAAAAACTTTTAAATAAATAAAATGGTTATGTTGTTATTTAGTGATGCTTATGACAAGTATTAGAGATCTCTTTAGACACGTACGCGTCCAAACATAATATAAATTTTTAGCCACATAACTTTTATTTAATTAGGCTAAGAAAATCTTAAATATAAAATCCATTAACTTTCTTTCTGTTTTAACTTCCAAAGTACTTGTTCGTAATTTTTGGTGAGCTTGAAGATTGAGTTTCAACCTGGAGTTCCCTAACAATCTGAGTTAATGTGAAGAATCTCTAAATCTGAACAAATATTGAAAAAGGGCTGAATTGGTACCCCCAACATGTCCACATTCTTACCTTATGGGCCAAAAAATTAAGTTGATCTGATCGTGCTGAAATTAGTTTACCGGGGATTTCTAACACTGCTTAACACAACAGGGCTGTAATTTTTATTCTTTTAAATACCAGTTGGTTGACCCTAGATCAATACCTAAATGGTATCAACATTTTCGAAATGGTTTTAGACTCTTATTTTAAAGAACTTTTTTATTTGGCGGTTTTCAAGGCCAGCAAACAAGATTTCGTAACTCTTTAAAAAAAAAATCAAGGTGCACGGTAGTGCACAAGCCAAATTATCCATTCGAATCAACTGACCCTCAATTGTTACCCAATTGGAGGATAGGGGAGTGAATGGGAGAAATATCATTAGAAAAAACACTTTAGGAGAGGTATGAAAATAAACTTTCAAGGGAGCTCCAAATACCGAAAGTAGCATTAAATATTTTATCTTTAATAGGTAAGGCATAGATAAATAGTTGAGGGGCAGGTAGTGTCCTAAATTTCAAGGCTAAAAGAATGAAAATGTTCGGGCAGGTGCGTAGACCACCCCAAACCTTAATGATGTTTTTAACATTCCTAAATTTAAAAATAAAGAACCCCAAAATGGAAAAAGTTATCCTAAAAATGTTCAATCGTAAAAAAGAAAGTTTTGGTAGTTACAATATAAAATTGAAATATATTATTAAATACAAAGCGTCAAACCCAAATAAAAAAATAGATTCAACATTTAAAATTCAAAATGGGGTTTCGAGGAATGGTCAGTACTGGATATTTTCAAAACCTATATTAATGACCATGTATCAAAGAGGTAAAAAATTTGGTAAAATGGTAGAGAGACCACGCCAAAAGCTCAAATTTTAAAATTTTAAAATGCAAAATGAGGGTAGATGTGGTGGTAATGAATTGGGGGATGAGAAGAAATCTTCAGAAATACAGTAAAAAAAAACCTTTTAAAATGGTATGGAGTAGAAACTTCGCAAATAGCAAGAAATGTATAAGAGAAAGTATGCCAATATTTTTTTTAATGTTTATAGATTGATGAATAAAAATAATTTCAAAAACTAATCTAAAAAGTGTTACTAAGAGTGGTAGAAAATTTAAATACTTGCAAGCCGTTAGGATGTTCGCCCCATATATTCAATGATAGCCAAATACATAAAATGTGAAACTTTAAAATTGGTTCCAAATAATGTGGTCTCAATATTTTTTTCAACCAATTGTTAAAGATCTTCTCGGTATGGAATACAATTGAAATTCAACATGTAAGTATATATATAGGTGGGCCTCTTATATATAAATGATTATAGAGATAGAGTAGAAAGAAAGAAAGAAAGAAAGAAAGAGATACTGGGCAACCTATTCTTAGTAAAAATGAACAAAAACATTATATATTCTAAACCTATAATAATGAAATGAGTTAAAGTAAAAGCTTTCCTCCATAATGCAGATAACTATATTTTCTGGCCAAAACTTTTAAATTCCATTTCTAGAAATAACTTTGTATTACAGAAGTGGATAAATGATTTTCTAAGTAAGTACTTCAACTATATTTACAAAATTAGATGCAAACATGGGTATTTAAATGTGTGGAATATTTACATTTCAGCTGAATAAAATAAAAATTATAGACAATTTAAGTCGAATGTAGAAAAAAATTATGAAGAAAAGTTTATTTAAAAGTATTTTCTGCAGAATATACCTACTCCACCAACGTACATATATTATATGTCTTCTTTTAAAATGTCTATTAAAAGTCTTAGTTCATTCGTTTGCCAGTTGGACGTAGAGAATAAAACGTTTAAAAAGAAAATGTTACAGAAGTGATTAAAACTTGGCAATAAAGTTTTCACAGAAGTTCATATTAGATTTTTTTTTCCATTTCTCAATATACCAGTGAAGTGGAAAGATTGAGAAAATACGAATGAAATCTCTTGGATATAATTTTCATCAAATGTGGCCTCTACGTAAATGAAAATTGGGAATTATTTATATACGTCATTATTCTTTGACATACATTTAGAAACCATTTATCTTGATTTTTAAATATTTGCCTTCATAGTCAATTATTTTGAAAGCCTATTGAAAGATATTTAAAAATTATGGTGGGGATATTTATAATCTATAGTCAACAAATAAAATATATTTTCCATTATAAAGTTGAAAAAAAAGTTCATATGTTGATAAGTAAAAATAAATTATTTATACTGCTTTTCTGCACAATTCAGTAGAACTACACACCTTTTTCAATCCATTGACCCCACGTCACATGAGCCAAACAAGTATATAATACTATTACACTTTTAAACAGATTAATTAAAAAATGGGTGACCTGGTGGTCTAGGGGTAAGGTGTCAGACTTCTGTGCTGAGGGTTCGGGGTTCAATCCCCGGTCCCGGCACAGATTTATCTGATTGCCAAACCCTTCCTTCACCTCTGACAAGACGTGTATTAATCACAACTTGTGAATGTGAGGAATGTCAGGCCTCCACCGTGGTTCGGATTCCACGTTAAACTGTAGGTCCTCCATTTCATTTCACAATCACCCTACCATTGCACATTAGCGTAAGTGCGTACAACCCGAACGGGTAGTAAGACGTGCTAATAATAATAATAATAAAAAATATTAATGTTTTAAATTTATAGTATTTTACCGGTAATTAATGTAACAATATATGACAATGACAAAACATTTTTTCATTTTATTGTTTATCTTTTTACCGCCACCCCATAATACCCATTAGAAATCAGAAAGGTTAATTTTAGAGGAAGTTTACTAGTATTTGCATAGAAGGAGAGTGGAAAAACATTTAGGAAAAACCACCCTTACTACACCCGAACAGGATCGAACCCTGTTCACGCCGTCTTCGGTATTCTAGTTTATTGTGAGAATAGTGCCTTAAACAATGTGGACACCGAAGCAGGTAACAAAAAAAGCAAACGTAAATTTTTATTTTAGATTTTGAGAAGTTTATACTCAAAATAACTCATTCTTAGCCATGCAGAGCTATAGAGTAGGCATTAGGATGAGATGAATATACAGATAGCCTGTACTATTTCTACTAGCGGAATTTATGTTCTTATTTTTTGAATTATATCCAATCTATTGATCAATTTAACCGTCAGAAAGGAATACTAGATTTTATAAAAATATATTTATATATATATGCAATAAATATAAATTTGATATATATAAAGAAAAACATTGGTGCAATCGCAAGTATTAATAACTTTATTTAGGTTTAAATGCTTAATCATTTGACCATTTAAATAATTATTTTTATATTTTTGTAATAACAATAATAAAATATTTAAGACAAGTTTAAGTGGTCATATGATTTAAGGCGTCACTCTCACAATAGGCTGGGGATGGGGAGGTCGGTGTTCAAATACCGGCCGAGTGTCCTGAGGGTGTTTTTTTTCCTATATTATTTCACATATTTCCCTCTACGTGAATGCTGAAATATTTCCTTTAAATTATATAATTTTCATCCCCATATATTTCGTTTAAATGTGTGGTTTGTCTGGTTAGGTAGTAAGGTTCGTTGCACCAAAATGTAGCATTGAATTGTTTCATAAATAGATCCATATTTGAATATGTTTTATATTATTACTAAGGGGATCAACCAACTCAAACAAATTCATAGAGGTGCACAACGAGACTCGTTAACGCCTGTGTCTATCTAGATGTCCACCCCTTCCCACTTTAAACTCTGCCCTCTACCCATTCATATCAAATTAAAATAAGGCCTTTAGGGGAGATTCATTTACATTTGATTTGCAAAGATCATAAAGGTAATTATGTCCTGCGCAATACGCATACTACTATAATGGGATATGCTTCATTGATCACAAAGGTCAAGGGTAACCATAAAACAACGAAACGTGTTTGTGATCCTCCCCCCTAGAGTTTTACACTTTCTTTCCTAAAGGTTTTCCCCCTCGTTTGAAATGTTTTTGCCTTTCAAATATTTAGTATTGGTAAAGTTAATATGGTACAAGATTAATCTCACATTTCTCAATTGAAAAGTATGTATGTATGTATCTTGCTCTGGTTTGTAAACTAGAATAGGGTATATTTACTAACGATCTTACACTTTATGGTGGTATAATAAACTTCTTAAAATGTTATGTCTAAAAATGGTTTACATACTTCATAGCCACGTTAAAGTATACCTTGATTTTCTTATGGATCTGAAGCGTGTGTGTGTCTGAGAAAAACAAGAGGAAGGTAAATGTGGTTGGAATGAGATAGCTAAATATTGTGTGTGAAGGAGCTCGTTTGGACCGAGTCAGTAATTAATAGGTGCTAGAGGAGTGTCGTTTAAAATGGAATACAATTGGTAAATGTGAAAGAAACGTCTTATGTTGGTTTGGCCATGTTAATAGAATGGTTGTGAATTAAGTGTCGAAGAAAATATATGAAGGTGGAGTGTGTGGACCAAAAGGAAGGGGTAGGCCATGTAAGACGTGGGTAAATGATATAGGTGGATGTGTGAAAAAAAGAAAAAAAAGAAGATTTATATGAATAATACTAGGTGATTCGGTGTATGGATGTTGTTGAAGCGAAAGGAGTATGCAAGTATTGGGAAGTGTGGAGTAAGTTAGAGAGAATGGAATAAGTACAGAGATTTTTTGTAGCTATATGCACAGTTTCTTGCTTATCTCGTAAGAGAATGGCACGATTAGATATGTATGTTTGTATGTATGTATGTATATATGTGTGTATGTATGTATGTATGTATGTATGTATGTATGTATGTATGTATGTATGTATGTTTTGTAATATATGTATGTTAATGTATGGTTTGTAATGTATGTATGTTAATGTATGGTTTGCAATTAATGTATGGTTTGCAATGTATGTATGGTTTGCAATGTATGTATGGTTTGTAATGTATGTATGTTAATGTATGGTTTGTAATGTATGTATGTTAATGTATGGTTTGTAATGTATGTATGTTAATGTATGGTTTGCAATGTATGTATGGTTTGCAATGAATGTATGGTTTGCAATGTATGTATGGTTTGCAATGTATTGTATGGTAATGTATGGTATGCGTGTATTGTATGTTATGTATGCATTGTATGCTATGTATGTATGGTATGTATGTATGGTATGTTATGTATTGTATGTATGTTATTTATTATATGTATGTTATGTATGTTATGTATTGTATGTTATGTATGTTATGTATTGTATGTCATGTATGTTATGTATTGTATGTATGTTATGTACGTTATGTAAACATTTTAATCAATTAAAAATAAAGTGCAAATAATATTTTTTCTGTCAAAAAATTATATTACTTTAATAATCATTTATGTTAGTTTATAGGTATTGACAATTTCTATCAAAATAGGATTGTTGGAGTTCACATGACTAGAAGTATATATATATGAAACTTGATTCAGTAGCTTCCTCTGTCAAATATGTTCATTCTTAAGAAAATATGGATATAAATGCACTTCCTCACTTTCACACTCATAATATTTCATCCTAACATTAAATCTTTAATAACACGTGTTCTATTTTCATTGGTGGACAAGCAGGCTCAGGCTATCTAGTATTGTAAAGTTTGACAGTGATTGACTGGTCTCGTATTTATAACTGGTGGTGTGTATATACAATTTTCTTACGTGGTTTTCCAATATTCCTCTCCGCAAATGAGGTTTCATTTACTTTAAGTTCAACCTGCTTTATACATACCCTATTATGTGTGAAAGAAGATCAAGTGTAAAACTACTTTGTATTTAGAAGACCCCAATTAAAAACCCTACATATAAAATAAACTATGTGTCAGTAAATGCAATACGTTCGACCTTGAAAGGTATCATTATTTTGCTGACTGATTTCACTATGGCATTATATTATAGCTTGGACTATAGATAATGTAATAAAGGTAAGCTAGCTTTCTTTCAGTGTAAATATAATATTTTTTGGTGATGTAAACTGATATTCTACAAACCCTGAAATGTACCCGTGATTTATTGATTTATTGCATGACAGTCCCATTCTATTGCCTACACTAGTGCTACTTTTTTGGGTTAGTGGATTGTACCTGCGTTTAAATCTGTTTAAGTTGATCGTATATTCATAAATTATTTTACTTTATCAACATCGGTTTATTATTTTTAATAATAAATATCACACACAGCTGGTTAAGTCTTTTTACCAGAATAGGTTGTCCATATCACTGATTCAAGAGTTTTGTTAATACAGGAAGATTAATATTATTAATGAAATAAATTACTGCTCTAATGAGGCTATGGCTGTTAACAGTATTGTGATCAATAAAATCGCCTATAAGTGCCCCCTATTAAAGATTTGAACCCAAACTTTTAAGCTCATACATAGACCATCGTTTCATCGGAAATCTAATTTTTCCGGTATCATTTGATGTTAATAGTGGTGCCCTTTGTTCAATGCATCTATACAACCATTAATCACTTTCAGAAATGGGGATTCATTTAATTAACTGTTGAGTTGAAAGAACTAATTTTTCCAATTTGTATTGATTACTATTTAATTCCCATAGCCATTGAAACTTACAGCTAAAAGCTTTGTCTACAACTGAACTATACCAACAGCACATGGCTTTTTGAAAGATAAAAAATCCCAAATGTAAATCAAACCTTTGAGTCTAATTCTGTGAATCGATTCCGCTAAAATGGATTTATATTTATAGTTTCAGTATCTAGGGAATTTTTCCGACCAGTTAAATAATTTAAACAGGTTTAGTATTGTATACAATTTAATTTGGAACATTTTGATATCTAGCTTAGAGCTAAATCTGAAATGAATATGTATTTATAACTATGTGTATTTAAATATTATTTCTAAATGTTTAGAATGAATTATAAAAATTTAATAATTTATTTTTAATCTTAATTCATACAATATATTATATACTTTTTGGTATGATGGTTTCGGGTATTTCTAATTTTCAATACAAATCAGGTATTAATATTAAAAAATAAACTCAAAATGCTTATATTCTTTATTATATTATTATTATTATTATTATTATTATTATTATTATTATTATTATTATTATATAGCACCACGTATTACTAACCGTTCGGGTTATACGCTTAAGTACTAATTACGCTAATGGATTAGGAATAGGGAAGGTTGACTTTAGAGGAAGTGAACCCTTGCGTGGAGGGAGAGTGGAAAACCATTTAGGAAAAACCACCTCCAGTTCACCCGACCGAGATTTGAACCTCGATCTCCCTATCCTCGACAGTTGGGCATAACACGACTAGTGCATTAGCCAACTACGCCACCGAGGCGGGTTTCTTTATTATAATTTCTTCAGATAGCGGATAATTAAATTTAAGTAAGTACCTCCTAGGAAATACATGAAGCTCTCCATCTAGCTCAAGATATAGAATTAAACCATTTTAATTGATGATTTGATTAATAAATTGACTCCAAAACTAATTTTTATTGAGGATTCATAAATATAAACATAATTTACGAAAGCTTTTTTGCATTTGATTAGACATTTGAAATACATTAAAATATATCTAGTAGCTCTTACTAATTTAAATTTTCAGATGTAGTTACAAATATATTCATTTTATTTCGTTATGGCACTTTATTATTTGGGTGATTGTGACATGTGTATTGACTTACATTAAAATAATAAATCTCTAGTTTTTTGAATAGGCTTTTTATAGATTTGATGATAAATGTATTTATAAAATAAAAGCTCTAGTCTCTTAGTAAAAAGGCAGAAGTGTCATAAAGTGGAATGACATTTTGAATAGCTTATTGTGATTTGAATTAGAACATCAAGGTTTAATTACATGTTTAGCTATTAAAATATGAAATCTCCTTTTTATTTCATTGTTACAGAATAAAAGTCAATATGTGATGTGTTTTTTTTATTCTAGGTAAGATATGAAACAAAATGGAAAGACTAAAGAGAAAGGGTGACCTTCTTTCCAAATAATGTCAACAAAATGTTCTGTAAGTACTGCTTATTATAACCTTATTATATACCTAACAAAACAATATTATACATTGATATTATTTCTATTTGTGTTTCTTATTACATTTCAGTGAAAAGCACTATTGAATTATTCAAATCATATTTGTAATTCTATCTATGAAATAAGTGCAGGAATGCAAGTTGAAGTTTTAAATAGCACAGATTCATACACAATACATACATATATATATATATATTACTTTATTCATAAGCTATTTAAATATATATATATACACACATATATACACATATATATATGTGTATATATATGTATATATATATGTGTATATATATGTATATATATATATGTGTATATATATGTATATATATATATGTGTATATA
>CABFWB010000713.1:0-36171 GCA_902151455.1 Timema bartmani | reverse complement strand
ATATATATATATATTAATAGCTTATGAACGAAGTAAAATAAAGTTATTTATATATAAATATATATATATATTTATATATAAATATATATATATATATATAAATAGCTTATGAACAAAATAAAATAAAGTTATTTAAACTTAGCTAACTTAATATTTTACGTCTAAAAAACAAACTTATATTATTATACTTTTAATATAATGCACTATAATGTAAAGCTCAATCTAATATATTTAAAAAAATCCAAAACATATTAATTGGCTCTTTTTTATAAAAAATTAACTAGGGAGTACGTGAACAAAGATTCTATTCTCGACTTAACTGGTTGGATATTGAAGGTGAATTCAAGGCTAGAGTACAAAATTGTTGATATAATGTGGTTCTTTATGCTAAATCACCTCCCACTCTACCTCTATGCAAATGTGTGTACACTTCCTTATAAGATATAATTTTTTCAACCCTACCCTCATTACTCTGGGTTTACGGATAATCTGAATGTGAGTAAGGCTCTAAGCACAGATCCATGAAGTTAATATAGCGTATAAAACACACATAAAAATATATATATTCGAGAATTATCCAACGTTACAAATATAAACAATATTTTCTAAATAATTGAAAAATTTGAAAATATTCTTACCAAAAATAAATTGTGTTTAATAGTTTATTAAATAGTCAAATTTATAATCTTCTTTTTAAAAACATCACAAAATAGAACCTCTTTGAATGCTAAAGAAAGTGAAACTCCTGTATCAACTCTTCAACTTAATATATCTACAGTATTTGTTTTCTCGAAATAAAATTTTATTCGTGGTCTTGGAGCCATACCTGGATATATATGAGCATATAACGTGTTCTCGTAAAATTTAATAGCTTCCCTCAGTCTCTCTTGAAGTTCTTTCCTTTTTTTAAAAAGTTTTTCCGCCATTATATAAAAAAAAACACTCCTCTAGTGAGACATTGGTGAAACAAAAATAAAAATTGAATAGGAGGAAGAGTCCATTGATTTGGTGGCCATAGGAGGGATTCTTGAGACGAAACAGAACATGCAAAAGCATTTGAAGTATATTGAAACGTTTGGAATGTAGTTTAAGCGAAATTTATTGCAGAAATATTTAGAGTAGTGCTCTTTAAACATTAAATATAAAAACTATGTTTGGTCGACGCGTGGTATTGAGAACAGATTTCTTAGTTACCAACCTCTGAACTCCCCCCCAGATAATCTTACCATCTATCCAGGATCTATGTTATTAATAATATAATAATGGTTTGGATGAGGAGGGTAGAGGTGTAAAGGAAAATTATTCATATTTCCTTTCAAAGAAAGTGATAAGCCATTGAGGAAACCTATTCCTCACTACAACCATGTGATGGAATTTGAGTCTCAACACCCGGTTATTGGCAGCCCCGAGTTGATGAGACTGACTTTTAGCTTGCAGGTCCACCACTGTGGATTAGCGTTTATTGATATGCTGCTTGAATATAGATAGTCTCTGTTGAATAATACTTAAACTTCAGTCATAACTACATTTTTCACATTTTTTTTCATTTATTTAAAAAAATTCTTTAAAATTAATTTTGGATAGTTTTGAAAGGAAAGGTTATGTATGTTTGAGTAGGTGTATTTATATAAAATGAACTTGCATCAGGTGGATAAAAGCTATAAAAACAACAGTTATAAGTCAAATTTAGAAAAACTACCATCAATGAAACTCGTCCAGATTTGAACTATAAACTCCTGCTAAACGTAGATTATTACTTTGAAATGCTAACGCCTTAAAGTGAGTGATCATCAAGGTAGCTAGCTATAATTGATAAAATGACATCAAATTAAGTATTTTATTTTATTTTAAGGTGGTATTTATGTCGAGACACTTATTCTTAACTAGCTGTTATCCATCGTGACTTCGCCCGACGAAAAGTTTAAACATTAGTATTATAAAATTAATGTAAAATTAAAGGTTTGGAATAGTCCTATATGCTATTCCAGGACATATTCTATCTACGTACCAAGTTTCATTCGAATTCGTTCAGCAGTTTTGGCGTGATTGAGTAACAAACATACAAACACACAAACTTTCGCATATATAAAATAACCTGAACGGGTATTAAGACGCGGTTCTAATAATAATAATATATTCACACTCATATTTACTCGTAAAATTAAAATCATAATATATCTCTTGTATACGAAAAGTTTAAACATTAATATTGTAAAATTAATGTAAAATCAAGGTTGGGAATAGTCCTATATGTTATTCCAGGACATACTCTACCTACCTACAAAGTTTCATTCGAATCTGTTCAGTAGTTTTGACGTGATTGAGCAACAAACATCCAAACACACAAACTTTCACATTTATAATATTAGTAAGATATAATCCGGCACTAAGTACTAGCTGCAAAGGCCCGGTGTTATGTTGTCTTGAAGCTTAAAATGAAAAAAGTAGTAGAAATATTTTTTATTTGTGCAACCTTAGCTTTCTCTTAGTACGTATGAAGCGTTTCAGCTTTTTGAGTTTATTAGCTTTTTAGCCACCCACAAATATGTTATTTCATTTTAAGGCGTAAGCCTCTTATACATGCAAAAATACAAATAAATGTCAGTTGTGTCTATCCAATTATATTCATAAGTTCTTCAATTATTTACAACGGCAATCACGCAGATGAAGATTTCACACACACATTATCTGTAATAGCATAACTAAGGTTTCCCTGAGAACTTAGGTTTTTAACAGCTTCCGGTTTCTATGTTTCTGGGCTTTTAATTCTTCCCCACATGTAATCAAGTGGACTAATAAGATAGGCTTGGAATATAGGTTAAGATAATAAGTATATGCTTGAGGAAAATATCTGAGGGTATCCCTATGCTCTTTTGCAAAGTTGTTTGGTTTGGAGTTACATTGAAAGTACTCAAATTGTGGAATTCAATTTTAATGTCAGAGTACTATGAGCTGTAATTTTACATCAAACATGTCTTAAAGGGGTGAAAATATAAGATAAACGTCGGTAATCACAATAAACCATGACTATCCGGCTAATGTCACTGTGTGGCAGCACCTTGCAGTGTGCATGGCAACCATTATTTCCAGCATTCACTGTATGGTCAGTTTAGAGTCGTGCGAGCATAGCTTTGTTCTGATTGGTTGACGGGCACAGTTTCAAAACTAAAAGTTTGAAATACAAATATCATATCTCATGGCATTTAGCCAATAGTTGTCTTGAAGTATGGGTCTGTCTGTGTATCATCCAAATATATAATTTATGGCATTTCACCGGTAGTGATTTTCGTGTGTGTGTGGGTTTGTGTGTGCGTGAGTTTCAACCACACGTATGTTTGTAATTAATAAAATAACTAGCAAAAGTATTTGCATTGGCCGTAATTATTAATAAGGTTGATAAAATTATCAATTTGAACTTATTATTCTAACCCTCATACTATTATTAATCCAATTAAATTTCCAAAACTACCATATATTTAATATTTGTTCACTTTTAAAAAAATTATCTCGCCATAACATATGCTTGATACTTTATTTTTAAGATCATTTCCTTTGATACCCCAGAGTTTAAACTTTATTAAAACGGTATAATATATTCCTTTGTCGTAATATGTATCTACGTAAATGTAAGATAGAATCTAATATAGATGTGGAATTTTGCCTATGTGTAACTATTGTTGTTTTTCAAAGAAAAAAAATCTACGTACTAAGGTGAATACAAAACTATCAATACAAAATATATTTTATCTTTGGATTTACGAATATAATTTATCTTTGGATTTGTGGTTGATTTGGAGGGTAAGTAAGGAAAAGCTAAGGAATTCTACATTCACAAGGAGAGTATAACAATTTATAATATGTTTTAAGACAGAATATTTAGAAATCTATAGATTATATTGCATTTTAACCGAAAAATTATATATTTTCTGATCATCCTGAGGGTATAAGAAACACATTGGTAAAAAATCCTGTCTAGTTAGAATCAGCAGTTTTAGAGTTCGTTACCAATACACAAACACACAATTGACATATTAATATAAGTGAGAGACGAGTGATAGATTAAATAAAGCTTTATGATTATTTGAGCATCATAAATAACGCATAGGTGTTTTATTTTAGATAGTGAAAATCTTAAACCCTTAATTTTTGCCCGTGAGTGAATAAACCTTAAGCGAATATTCTTTGGTGAGGTTTTATGTTCGTGTACCAACTTTGACGTAAATCCACCCTCATTGTACCCATTAAGGATTCAAATCCCTATAAGTTTGGCATTGGCAAACTAGACTAGGTGAATCTAATGACATTGGCCCCGTGTCCATCAGTGCATGTCATAAAAAATATTCCTTTAGGACTATATACCATCACTCTGCATTTCTTAAGAAATATTACTTTTTTAACCAAGATCATTTTAGATCCAAGATATTTGAATTAAGGAAGTATAGTATTGGTACAAAAGAAAACCTCTTTATTACTGGAAGGACATGGCACAAGACGTTTCACAATCTTTTATCAGCAACCTAACGGGCCTCTAATAGAAAACACCTGACTGCCTGGAGAGACGGAAAGTAGCCAATATCGTCCCTTGTTCTCGGAGTGGATTGAGGAGGTGGGGAAGGGGGGATTGTTTAATCTGTCATCTCGCCGCCTCCTCTACCTAAGCCCTCAGAGGAAAACAGAACAAGCGGAAAGAAGATGGTTCCGGGGAAAAGAATAGAGGAAAGGAATACGTCTTGCCGTGGGGTATTTCGTTTCCTTTAGTGGCTTCTATAGGGTGGGCTTGATTAAGAAAAGCCGCCCCGAGTGGAATGTGCTTCAACGCAGGCGCATTACATAGGACGGGACACGAAATCAATTCGTGAAAATCAAAAATATTGGTCATCAAATATAAAATAAATCATTTTACTTTATTCGGTGAATATACGAACACATAATTTACGCTAATCAGTAAGTGTATAAACATTTTTATGAATGATAAGTTTCCCTGATGTCATAAGAAAGAGGTTGATTTCTCTAAAAAATGAAATGATAGTTGGCATCACACAGACTTTCTCTCACTTTTTCCTCCAAATAAGGACATTTACTAAAAATCGATAGATATGTGAAACGAGATACTCCACCAAAGAGTATAAATTAAATTATATACACTGTAACAGAAACATTGGAAAAAGATAAACATCTCCATCCACCAAAGAGCATAACAATAAATTGTCAAGTGTTCCGTAAAAAACATATTATAGGTTGCCTATATATTAAAAAGTATTGGTTTTATAAAAGTATACTTCAAATAAATTATCTACATACTTGATAGTACTACGGCTTTACAACTATACAGTATTTCTAACTTAAATAGCGGTGAATAAATCATAAAATTTAAAATGTATATTAATGCAAAATGCCCTTAAAGTCATCTTAATGGAAAAATTAGACTTGACACTTCTTACTCTCTTTTTTTTGCTAAACAATGATTGGATATAAAATGTAATCAAAATCTTTAAAGCAAGTTTTGAGAAAATCGCTTTTAATATTTCTCATCGGTAAAATATCCTTAATTTTAATGTTAGATATTTAATTCCAAAAATTACTCGGGAGAATGTTAAACAAAACCTATGTACCATGTTTGAGTCTTATCGGTAAAATTGTTTCAACTCTAGTCCGAGATGCAGAGAGACCGACAGACGGAATCGAGAAAATCAACTTTTCATTTTCAGGGAGTAAGGAAACGTACACATATATCACAATCTCAGATTCAATTTATTTTAAATATCACAATATTTCTCCCTCCGAGGGGTGGATAAAAGGTAAATGAAGGTATCTTACTGTAAAATTAGCACGAATTAACACATCACATCTGAACTTTTTCTATTTAATTTTTTAACACCACGTCTCATTACCCAATAGAGCTTTCAGGGAGTAAGGAAACGTACACATTTATCACAATCTCATATTCAATTTATTTTAAATATCACAATATTTCTCCCTCCGAGGGGTGGATAAAAGGTAAATGAAGGTCTCTTACTGAAAATTAGCACGAATTAACACATCACATCTGAACTTTTTCTATTTAATTTTTTAACACCACGTCTCATTACCCAATCGAGCTATATACTTTTGTACAAATTACGATAATGTTTTTAATTTAGGGCCCAGGGAAGCTATGTTTATAGGAAGTGTACTCAAATTTGCATCGAGGGAGGGTGGAAAACTATTTTGGATAAACAACCCTCATTTGATCTGACCGATAATCGAACCTCCGTCACCCCGTCATCGGCAGTCTAGTATACTACGAGAGTAGCGCGTTATAACATGTGACCACCTAAGTGGACTACACCTGAACTTAGACTGGGGCTTACCACACACTGTATCTCTAAGAGAGACAAGCAACTTTAATTAGAAGATATTTCTCCAGGGAATGACTTGTAAAAATTACATTATTAAAAACATTAATCTTTATGTAAAGGGTTGAGATATTTTTTAATTGGAAGAACATTTTATACAAATTTAAAGTGGTATTAAAAAAGTTACCACTTCTTAATTTATTAATAAACCACAAATAAATCAAATAAGTTGACTAATTTTTACTAAATTTTTCAATGCCTTTATCAGTAAAGAACTATAGTAATTTATTTCCGAAACTGTACGACCTATGGTATTGAGAAGTTCATAGAGTTTCAACCATTAACAATTTATGTTAAAAGTATTTAGTTTAATACCCCCTGCTACGATTTTTTGTGTGTTTTCATTAAAAGCACATTTGTATCATAAATCAATAAATAGTTTACATTAGTAGGTGAAGAATAAATTGCCACACTATGCCAAGGTACATGATGTCATAAAAAATGGGACGAGGTCTCTAAAAATTTATTATATTGACGTTAGATTTACACAAATATCACAACATTTCCAAACTATTGTAGGGCTTTACTAAAAAATCCGTGATTTTGATATTCGATCAAGTTTACCCAGACAGTAGCTTAAACTATATGGTTTTGACTTTAATTTGACATGAACTATATTTTAAAATAACGCATTATATAATTAAATATTACGTTAGAGTTTTACTTCTGTTCAGCAATCTTTTGCTTACTGAGGGTGCCTCCTTAAGCTTGAAGGGATAAAATAACTTTAACACACAACATGATTTAATTAATTTGAAGTTTTTTATTTATTTTTTCAAAATAAATCTTTTTTTGATATCCAAGGCACTTAATGTTTTTTGATTTTGAACATTAATGAATAATAATTGAGCCCGTCACAAGGCCATGGTGCATGTAATATCATTCCGGTTCAGGGTCATAACTTAGTTATTTTGGTATAATTCGTGTTACTCACAATTGTTTTTTAAATACAACAAAAATCCAAACTACACATATACATTTAAAAAGGATTTTCTTTTCAAAATTATGAATGAAATGAAACATCAAATTATAGTTATATTTTTCATACCTTAGTTATTTAATGAATTTGTATAACTTATTTTAACATTAGTTATATTTACTACTTTCACTGACGGTCTTGTAGTTTAAGGTGATGGGTTATCAATAGAATGGTATCACCTTTGATGTATAGGCTATGGTTCAAATAAGTGTCAAAATTGCAGAAGAGGAGAAGAGCTTAGAAATTTGATTAAATATAGCATTTTTATCATCACCCTCCCATGTTGATGGAAGTGCATTTCCTCTATATTCACTGTTTATTTCTGTACCTTAGATTAAGTTTTAAAATCATTTTTGTATTAAAATGTATGAACTGCAAAATAAACATATGTTCAGTTATGTTCTCCTGAAGAATTGAACAATTATTAGAGTATTGTGATTAATTCCTTTTATATTTTATTTTTAATACAAGCTCATATTCTTTTAGCTAAAGAAATAAAGTTTCTTACAAATTTAAGAGTACATCAACTAAAATCATACCAATATTACTGTTTTTATGTATATGTCGTGTAATATGGTTTATTTATCATACTAAGTGGTTTTAGAAGAAATTATTTTAAAATATTGATAGATCATATTATTAGAAAAATAAGTTATATTGATTACATCACTAAACAGGTAAACGCACTTAGCGAATGCATTGATTCTCATATACTATTTCAACATAGGTAAATATATTTGTTTATAATGTTTTATCTCAAATTTTTTAGTAATTAATTTACTTATTGACATTATAAAAACGTGAACAGCTACATTTTTCTTGGTTACGTGGATTGATTAATTTTCATTTCACAACTTTAAATATAAAAATAGTATAGCAGTTTGTATGTCCAACAGAAATAATTATATGCATATGATATTTTAAATAGGTAAAAATAAATTTGGATAGTGTTTAGTAGAATCTAATTGCATGCTAGGATTAGGTAAATGTACACAGAAATACTATTCTTGGTTATATTGCATTATATCACTAGGTACTTTTTCTGGCAGGCTTTATATTAATATAAAAGTTAGCACTTCCATTAAAATTAAATTACAAAAAACACAACACTGTTCTATGGCAATTGTTTTAAATGTGTTGTGAAAAAAGTATGATTTGGTCCATGGAATATTCACGAATGATTATTTTTATATTTCTAATTTTCTTAGAAGTTCTTAGACATTAACATTAACTGTTCCGAATATTCCTTAATAATATAGGCAAATAAGTATAGTTATAATTTTACGGTATCATTGATTAATTTATGATTTTAACAAATTAATTAAATTTAATGATTATTGTTTTAAAGTTTAATCGTTAACTTGGCATCACTATTTAATATTTGTACAGTCAGCAATAATTCAATTTTCTTGTGAATCTACTTATCTAACAGCTAGAAGAATTACTAAATTTGCTACCTGAAGTGGTCCCTTCTGATATATGTCATTTGTTTCTAAAAAGCTACATTCAAAACATAGTAAATTATTACCAATGAATGATTACCAATAATGTGAATACCAACACACAGGTTACAGCTAGTTTTAATTATGGCACTGTACGTATGGAGGGAAAAGCAATTCACTTAATTTAAACAAGTTTAAAAATAACATCTGAACACGAGAATTTAACCCGGGACCTTTGACTTAGCACGCCAATACTCTAGCACTAATTTATCCAGGACTCGTCCCTTACTCAGGGTCATTCTTCACTCATAATCTAAGGCTGGGTCTGCTATATGTACTGTATCTGATCATTCCCATATGTCCAACACAGACTCAGCCCTAAATTACGATTGAAGAACGACCCTTATTACTTGATCGATCCTGGATAGCTCAGTGGTAATTGCATTGGCATGCTAAGCCAAATGTCCTCGGTTCGGTTTTCCTGTCCAGTAGTAAGTCTTCAATTAATTTTAATTATTTCATAAGTATGCTTGTATTTTGTAAAAGGTGTCGCAATTGTATATCAATGTAAGAAAATAAATAAACATTTATATGTAAATTTTTCAAGTTTTTAAACAAAAAGTTAGAGTAGATCTCAAATGTGTTTATCTATATTTTGGTACCTTAACGTATGGTGGAAGGTAACCCGTTGTTTATGTTCGTATTTTCATAGTTTTTATAGTGAAAAAGGGCTAGTAAACATAAAGGCCTCCCCAAGTAGATACTTTAGTGTATGTAGCTACACAGAATGTTATCACTTATTCTTGAAAATTAGCCATTATCGTCGCAAAAGTTGATCTGTACATTTTATTTTAGGTTAAAATTATTATATTTAATTAGCATGATAAATATTCATAAACTGTAGAAATAAATATGTCTAAAATTAATATAAATGCATCTATTGAAGCATTATTGTATTTATTTGATCATTAAATACTTTTTTATATAAAACTTTTAGATACCAATTTAATCTCTCGCTAGTTTACACTCCAACTTTAGTATTATAAGTGATAGAACGATATAAGTATCTTTTTTAGAAAAGGTTTGACGAAATCGTATGTACTTTTTAATATATTATATTGGAAATAGTATCATCATCATCGTCATCATTATAATCATCAGCTTCGTTATCAAAAACAGTTTACAGCCACTGGCCAGGTCTTTTGGAACATAAGAATCTACAACTTCTCCTTTATCACCATTCACCACCACCTGCCATCCACCATGAGCCAGTTCTCCAAACTCTTCTGTACTCCTTTCAACCATCTCACCCACTTCTATATCCAACATCGTCTATGGTATCTTCTCCTCCTCTAATCTCCTCACATGGCTGTTCCGTTGTAGTGACTTATCTGTCCTGTCCTGCATTGGTTCCTCCTAAGCTATCCCTTTCACCCTCTCATTTCTCATAATAACTATTCTTGTCACTCCTATAGTATTGCTCAGAAATTTCATTTCACCGGCTTTAATTCTGCTTCCATCCTGCTGCTTCATTACCCACGTTTCCGCTACGTTTATTAATATTGGTGAATAGTACGTCATGTAGATTGCTCCTTTACTTTTAGTCGGTACATCCCTACTCAAAGTTAGACTTCTCACACATCTAAAAAAAAAAAAGCTTCTGCTTTCCTCCCTCTCTTATTGATCTCTCTTCTGTTTCTTCCTCTCACCTCTATCACACTGCCCGGGTATCTAAATGCTTTCCACTATATTATATTTCTCCCATACTATTGTTACGCCAGTAGTCCATACCACTCTACCATGACTTTTAAAAATCCTATATCAGTAAATTGTTCTTTCTCAGTAAAAAATCATGTAGTGAATCTTAATTATCAAATTGCACATTATTAAAATACAAGTTTTTTTCAAGCAAAATTATACAAACAATTTTTAAAAATATATCAAATTTTAATTAATAGCTTAAATTACGTTATTCAGAAAATAAAAACTACATTTATTTACAATGTAAAAGACTCCCCAGACACATATTTTTAACCAAATCTTTAGAGTCGTTTTATAAATATAATTGATATTTAAAATCTGCAGTTACTAATATAGCCTAAAATTATTTTTTCTACGAAACATAACTAAACAGTGTTATTTCCAATGTAAAACACTCCATTGATATCCATTATTAACAAAATTCTTATAGTCAATTTTCGGACTCAAGTTTTCCAAAACAGTCATCATCAAACTAAACTTAATTTTATAGTTAGTATAAAAACACCATTGGGCATTTAGATTTGATTATATAACATCTTAATATAATTGAATGTAAGAGTGCTTATATATGTATATGATGCCATATTATTGGCTGATACATAAAGTGACTTGCAGAATGCAATAAATCGTTTGAATGTGGCAACAGGAAGAATGGATATTCCTTAAATGTAAAACTGTTAAAACAAATGAATAATTTTGTATACATCAGCAGAATGATTTATAAAAATGGAAGGATAGATGGTGAAATCTACAGACGGGTGAGTGTATGTATCTCAGAGATTAGTTGGTTGTAGACTACTATGTGGGTTATTCCAAAGAACGAAGTAGTATCGAAAGAGGCAACGTTAGCAGTATATATAAAAGTGTGTTTACACTGTCGTTGCATGGATGTGAAGCGTGGGTTTGTCAGGATAAACACAAGAGCAAGATGAATGCAGTTGGAATGAGATATCCAAGAATGTTATGTGAAAAAACTCATACGGACCGAGTCAGTAATGAATGGATGTTGAAGGAGTGAGGTTTGAAAGGGAATAAAAAAAATTCAATTGAAGAGAAGTGTCTTACGTTGGTTTAGGTATGTTGATAAGGTATGTTGATAAGGTGAGTGTGGATCGAGTGATCAATCAAATATATCAAGGTATAATGTGTTGACCAAAATGGAGGGGGTAGGCCATGTAAGACGTGGCTAAAGGTTGTAGCCGAGTGTGTGAAAAGGAGAAACATTAATAATTTTAAGAATAAAAGAGCATGTATTACTCAATGTATGGATGCTGTCGAAGCGACTATAGTTTGCGATGATAAGAAATTGTGGAGAATTTTAGTGAGAATGGATTAAGTCCGGACATCTTTTTTGAGCTATTTACGAAACTTTTGCCTTTTCCTTAGGAAAACAACGTGATTATGTATTTATATATGTTCACAGTTTGAAAAATGTATATAGCCATTTCGTCTATATATCTAGATACATATATACGGAATTACAGATAGACATACATACATACATACATACAAATGGGCAGACAGACAGACATGAGAACAAACACATGTTTTTAATATAGTTTCTTCTGTGATTTTTGGGTTACTTAATTATTCAAGATTTTTCTTAATCTCTAGGTTTAAAAATAAATAAATCATTATTACATCGCTTTCTTAGTAAAATAATGTAAAAGTATTCAGCACATAAAAAAATAAAGAAAATCAAAGTAACAAGCCTGGACTAATGATAAAAAATGGAAAAACAAAAATAAATATGAAGACAATTATGACGGTAGCGATAGAGTGACAAAAAAGAAAATTTTATGAAACAGGATACAAAATTTTAACATTTTACTACGGAAATGATGTGAGTTCCCATCAAAGGAAATTACACTTAAATTCAATTTGATGTTTTTCATCCATACCGTATAGAGATTTAGGTTTGTGGTTTAAAAAGAATTAAATTAAAAATAGAGTTTTTTTAAAAAAAGGTTATTGAAATGTGTCAACCTTTTGACTGGCGTGTGGAAATATTTAAACACCACAGCAAAAGAGTATTTTCTATAATATCAATGTTTGGAAACTTTCCTTCTTTTTTTATTCAGTTTTCAAATATTTAGTCAATCAATAATTAATAGAGAAATGTCCGTTTGAAATTAAAATTTCGTGTTACTACATAGTTTAAATTTATACATTTAGATACAATGTTATTATAATAATTTAAGTGTAGAAATGTTCGAAAATGTTTTATGGTTTTTAAAGATAATTAAATGTTTTTTATTCATATATAAGTCAAATCAGTTTTCTTTTATAGTCTATATTTATACTGCGTCTCACTACTTACCCGGTCAACAAGATTTTTAGTGGCACTAGTCAAATGGATATAATTAGAGTGGAGTTAAATAAAATGCAGCCACATAAGGGTGAAGAAAAAGGAGAAAACTATTGAGTAATAACTACCCTATGTACACTGTCTCCATTTTTGAGCTCTGACCTGTATCGTCGACAAATAAGACTAGATACAGATTTGCTTGATGGCCAGCCCACGCTCCTATCAATGCAATTTTTTTTTCCAAAAATCATTAAAAGATGTTTTAAAAAATTTCACTTTGGAAAAGTTGTCAAACTCTTTTGGTTTTGACTCAAAGTGTGCTATTAAATAACTCAGATACTAATTTGTATTAGGGGTTATTTCATTTTTGGAATTAAAAAAATTGTATCGGATTCTCTTCAAATACAATGAAAACTTTTAGCATATTCTCTTACAAATTACCAGTGAGAAGTAGAATTTATTTTGTAGGAGTGAGCTATATCTATTCAACTATCGAAATTGTACTGTACAATTTTAATATATGTATAATTATAATTCATAAGCTATAAATATAAACAATTAACAAGATAAAATGGATCAAACTTGTTATTTATGCTTATTGCGTACCATAGTTTAGTTACAGTTGTTAATGACTGGGGCTAATACTTGGAATCTATAGACATGCATATGAGATGTACACTATGAAATATTTGTTATATTAATATTATTTATTTTTATTATTATTACTATTTATATAAATAATATTTACATTATTATTTATAATAATATGATTGAAATAATAATATTGACATTATTATTTATAATAATACAATTGGAATTAATCTATATTATAAAAATTAATATTTATCAAACATATTGATATTTCATTGTAATATATATATAATATTGTTACTATCGATACTCTAAATTTTTCATCCTGCACACCTCATATTAATGTCTAGTTATCCTAAATTACATTTTCATACAATCATTATACTACTCCACCAATGGTACGCAAAAAACACATAAAATACCCCTTGCAACTCATGAGCTGTAATGATTTAAAATCATTGAATCACTATTTATAGCTTATAGTTATACACTTGTTAAAATTATATAATAGAAATATATCATAATTACTCTAATGGCGTAGGGGTGAGGATGGAATCTTTTTAAAGGTAATTATCACCACTTGCTTGAAATGAGAGTAGGAAACAATAAAGTAAATACAACCTTCATTAGAACTGACCGGGATTTGAAAATCATCTGCTGATGATCCTCAAGCTAGTCTAACTCTACAGAGACGCCTTAGATCGTTCGGCCACACAAGCGGGCTATATTGTGTTAAGTTATACCGGAGGTGATGTATTAATTTTATTGAAATGTTTCAGTGTTGGAGTTTGAAAGCGGGGAGCGAAAAACACCTCAGGAAATTACTCGAATCTTGAATGATTTAGATCCAATTTGCTCTATAAATCAACCACCGGATATATGATCACTATAATCCAATTATAAGAAATAGGACAACCGAGTTTAGGGGGAAAATTTGACCAGCAATATCTAATACCACTAAAACCCATTGCCATTGGTTAAAAAGTTAAGATTAATTAATGCGGTTTTGTATGCGCTTAGCAGCCAAAATTAATAAAACTCTTATTCTCACTTTAATTTGAGTTTAAAAAATCTAACATTTACTTTTAGCATCGATACCTTCTAATAAACTACAATCCCATAACTGACACTAAATTATTAGCTTTACCAGAATTTTAGAAATATATTAAAAAAATTGAAGTGTACATGATATACTAGCGATATTATATATATAATACAACCACTCTCAAATAAATTATGACTACCATTCAATTCATTTGAGATTGTTTTCTATTCTATAGATGTTAAGTTATTATTAAATCGAATTGAATCCCCTTGATCAGTGGGCACGTAGATTGAAGGTTAAGCTTGTCTAGAGTGTGTCGCCAATAGCAGGAGTTCACGCTTGTAATTTTTAGCACAGATACAGGCAAGTTTATTCTAAATTTTACTTTCCTCATTCATATTCAATTATTCTAATTAAATGCATGGGTGAAAAGTAAAATGACACAAAAAAATCAACCGCAAAAATTCTAAAACTTCACACTCAGCCCTTGTGTACATCTACCTAAATCCAGCCTACTGGTCAGTTAGCAGGACAAACACATTTAAAAAAAGTTAATATGTTTTGTAAACACAACCAGGAATGAAAAATGTTCTGAAAAATTTAACTATTTAGTCACTGGTAAAAGATTTACTTACTATTTTTAAAAGATGAGGCTTTGGTTAGTGCAACTCAAAATATTTAAACTAATATACACTTGTGACACTAAATAAAAACTAGCCTATTACTTCAATTTGTATAGTTATGGCATTCAATAGAAATTTACTCCCTCATCCATTGTTTAAATTTGTGAATATAATATTCTTTAAACTCCTATGAATTCAAATATTAAGTAAATATTTATTCATAAACTATTATAGCATTCCTTTCAAAGTTAAACAATCGCACTGAAACAAGGGATGATTTGGGAAGGGGGTGAACGGACTCGTATTATATTGGTCCGTGAAGGAATTCGCAGATTACATTCTATAGCCCAAAGCATCGTCTGTGATAATGAAAATGCCACTGAGACAGTTCTTGACTGTGTCAAGCGCCGCTCCTCCGGAAAATATATATTCGCCAATGTCATCGCTTGCGTTTTAGGTATTTCAAAATAAGTGTTTTACTAGTCCTGCCTTTTCTCCGAAGAGATATGTTATTTGGAGTTTCTCCAGATTGTTGGTGCCAACTCCTCCTACCCCTCTCCTTTACTCTCATCCCTTCCCCCAAACTCTCTTAGAATGTTGCTAATATTATGAGATGTGTTGGTCGTGTGACCTGTTCGCATCGGTTTGTTGGAAAGTTCATGTAGTCCTGGAATTCGGGCTGGCCTGACGGCAACACCTTCAAGAGCTTGTTGAAAAGCGAAGTAGTTGAGGATGGGTGGCAAGGAGGGATGGTGAAGGGGGGTAGAAGGGGTTTGGGTAGTTTGCAGAAAGGTTAGGAGGCTTCATGGCGAAGTGTATAAAGTTCCTGGTTCCAACTTTGGACTTTGCAGAAGTTGATATATGTCCGTAGCAGGCGAATCACTACGAAGTGTCTGAAATGGTACATCTACGAGAAATATTTTAATACTAGTAAACTAATTCAGGCTTTCACTATTATAAATCAAAATTAAAATACTTTAAATTTTAAGAAAATAATTTTAATTCAAAAGTTTGACACCCTAGCTCAGTTGGTAGCGTGTTTGACTACAGAGTTAAGGGTCCCAGGTTAGATTCCCGACATGACCAAAAATGTATCATTTATGAAAATATGGGTTTACCCTTCCACATTGACAAACAAACGGTTAGGACTGGATATTGTGCCTGTCCTGGTCTTAAATTGGATTATAAGGCATATGAAGCAATAACAGGATATGTTTATATGTGTGTATTTGTATGTAAGTACATTTCTCTCCATGACGTGATTTCACGAACGAAATACAAAATAAAACTACCTTAATATAAAAACACAATCAAATTGTTTGAAACTGTTTCTATTTCAAATGCTAAGACAACCAACCACACATAGTCCTTTCAGGTATCTTGGCTTGAACCAACCAGGCTTTAAACATACAGTACACATAATGACGACATGTATGACTTTATCCATTTGAGACAAATGTTTGACGCCATTTTTTATCACCAGGGTTGGCCAGATAAAAAAAGGAATGACAACAATAATTGTAGATATTTAGATGCTTAGCCATTTTTTAATGAAAATGTATTTTGTAAAATGGATTGTTTTGAAATAAATATAAAAAAAACTGGTTTTTTGCAGCGATTTCCCAAGATGATGGCTTAAGCGCAACTTTTTTTTCGGGGGAATTCTTATAATTTCAATCAGAAGGTGGGAGAGAATATGTCTACAAATTATCTTTCTTGTATGATTTAAAAAAAAAAATTATGTCTAGTGACTGGCCTATTTATTCGGAGTTGAATTCTAGCTACTTTTTTTTTATTTAGCACCACGTCTTACTACCCGATTTGGGCTATACGCTTAAGTACTAATTACTCTAATAGATTAGGAATTGGGAAGGTTGAATAGAGGAAGTGAGCCCGCATTTGCGTGGAGGGAGAGTGGAAAACTACCCCCAATTCACCCGACTGAGATTCGAATCTTGATCTCCCCGTCCTCGGCAGTCGGGCTCAACACGACTAGCGCGTTAGCCAACTACGCCACCGAGGCGGGTAATTCTAGCTACTGATGTCATTTAAGGTGCGATTGAAGGGTATGCGAGAAAAATCAAGCATATTTTTATATTATAAACACAGCCTCCAGACTCGAATTCATTTTCCAAGAAACAAATTTTATTAATATCAACAAAAATAAAATTATGATATCCTAGCAGTTGTTTGTATTATTTTATTTAAATACAATTCTATACCACTAATTTTCCAAATCTCACTATCGACATCATCAATATATTTTTTCAAAAAGTATTTTTCATTTTTTTCCCCTCCTCCATGGTAAAATATATAAATGTGTTAAAAGTCTTCATTTTACTTGTATAGAGTGAGGGAGACTTCTCCTTACCTCCCTTGTCAGTAAAAAGAGAGAGAGAGAGATACCAGGCAGTCAAGAGTATGTTTGCGTAGCCATCATTAAGCTTGTTACATTGGAGTTTACATTCCCCTCCTAACCTCTGAAAACCACTTGTAACGACTGTCGCACTATTCTTACACAGGCACAGACAATACGCACCAACGCCCTGGGACGAAAAGCAAACACTCGCGCAATTTGTTCCTCTTTTGTTCCTACCAAAATCCCACACCTCTTCATCCTCCCTCCCTCTCTATCCCAACCAACCCCATATCCTTCTCCCTACCCCTTTCTGTCCCTATTCTTCTATCTCTAAACTGATTTCATTGTCTTCCTCGGAATTGTAAGCCATTTCACAGAAACGACTTCAGTGTGAGATTTGTTTCATTATTTTTTTCTTACAGCTTGACAGAGAGCGAGTGAGAAGGGTGGGGAAAGTAGGGTTGAGAGATTCAGGGAGAAAGGAATGGGTGAAGAAGTTGGTTACGTTCAAATATAGAAAGGTAAGTAAATAAATTATTCAGAGTGATGCCATAAAAACTAGCGAGAAGGTTATATAGGAAGAACTTCTCTTTTTTCCGAAGACATCTTCATAACAGAGAAAGAGTTGGAGGAAATAGGTCGAAAATGGGGAATAAATGGACGACATATGATGAAGTGTACAGAATGTTCTATATAAATGGAAATAGTAAATCATAGCAATTAGATTCTTAAAAAAATGTACATAGCATCAATATTTGAATGGAAACAGTAATAGTAGAGTATTTCAAAGAAATAGTGACCAATAAAGAAAATTCTCGATATAAATTGGATGTTTTTTATTCAAACACTTAAATGCTTAGAGCCAATGATGGCCGTTCCCAAAATGGGAAGTTAAATTAGTTTGGGGGAAAAAAGGTCGTGAGAGGGGAAATGACGTACAATCTCGTGTGATGGATGCTATTTCGAAATTCGTATAAAAGTTTACGAGGCTTTTAATGTCCTAATTAAAAAAAAAAAACGTTGGTGCCAATAAGTGAAACTAAAGAGAAAATAATGTTCATTATGTGCAACAAATAAATAGGAAGATTTTTGGTGGGATTATGTCAAGAATTATCAGGAAATAGAATAAACTTTTTTTTTTAAATCAATAAATTAATTTTCTTAAACTCTAAAATTAAAAATTTACTTTAGGGAAACCTTGCAAATACTTTTAAGAATTAGTTTAAAAATATATTATAAAAAAGTTATAATTAATTGCTACATTTTTATTTCTGTGCAACACTTAAATATCACCCTTTTGGTTATAGATGACTTGAAACAAACTATACCAAATGAATATAATAAACCGCGTGCATTCTAATTAAACACCATAACATTAGTTTACCTAATATTCTATTTATATATTATAACTTATTTATTATATAAATAAGCTGTTATAAGTATTTTCCTCATTACCTAATTACCACTACAGTGACTGCAATGAAAATTCGCATGGATATAGCTTGGACGTTCAGTTGGGAACACTCACTATGTATATATTTTCTTTTAAAATTTTATAGAATTGATGTTTTTCAAAGATTTTGTCTTAAGTCATGTGATCAATTTTGTATTTGCCTAGTGAATGTAGAATTTTTTTTTTTCTTCCTTTATCTCCAAGTCAATTGCAATCCAAAGAATAATTTACAAAACACAGTTAAATCTACGTATACTCCAATGTGAAATTGTACTTTGTGTTGGTTATTTTCTATCCATATTAGAAGGAAAATCTAGTATATTTAACATAACTAGAAAAGTATGAAAGTTTTTTAAATTGTATCGTAAATTATTTTTAAAAAAGGGAGAAAGTTGACTAAAATATTAAAAACGAAATATATATATATATGGTTGAAATTTAAATTATAAAATAAGAGCCGAGAAATAGGGTACTAAGGATTTTATAAACAATTTTTTTAAACTTTTTTTTTTACACAATTAAAACTGTGCAGTAATTGCATGGGCCACGTTAGTGTGTGCACTCACTTTGTGAGCTAGTTGAATTTTCATTTCAAAGATTGTTTTTAATATTATGTATTGATAAAAATATTTGTAAAAGAAAAATGTATATGAAGAGTGTAGCTGGATTTAAAACATACTTATTTTATAGAGATTTGATAGTTATTTATCACATGAGTTATCACAATTTTAAATATCCTAGAAATCAAAAATATGTAATTCCGATAGGTATTCATGTATTGCTATCTATAAAAGTCCAGAAAAGAAAATTTAATGTGGTGTATTCCAAATAGCGGATCGGATTAAGCCACAAACGTTGAAAACGAATAATTCCTCATATAGAGTGTAAATTGTTACTATTTAACTATAGCCTGTCTTACCGCTTTAACAACCATTAATGCTGTGTCACTCTTTTACTTTCTCTCGACACCTCGGAGCAAAAAGTATTGTGACAGTCCAAAAATTCCAAATCAAGATTTTGATAAATGTAGACGTCATCATGACTTCCCGAAATCAAAAAAGTAGTTTTTGCGATGCCGTCTGTTAATCTGTTCCTTGGGATAGAGCCAAAACTATCCTACCGATTGGGCTAAAAACTTGGTATTTGGGTTTTAATAAGGTCCCCCCAAGGTGTTTTTGGAATAAGATGTCCAACCCTAAGTTTAAGGGTACCTAATTTACTGAAAGGCAAATACAGAAAAAAATTTTTTTCTCGAAATTCGTTTTAACGACTTTAATTAAATTGTATATCCAGGCTCTATTTTATTACTATAAACTAGATGAAAACTCAAATTTTCTCATTAAAATGATTTTGAGGGTACTTTTTAGGGGAGAAATCTACCAAAGGCCATCATTTCTCCGCTACTACTTGAGATACTAAATATCTTATATAATGGTATAGTTGTAGTACTACTAAAGATACAAATCCTTTATTTGAAATATATCTATATAAAATCAATAGCTTCTGAGCTATAATCAAATATATATATATATACTTTTTAATTCAGGTCTTTGAAAACCAAATGTATTCAAATTTTCTTTGGTGGACAAATATATTTATCTTTTCTCCATTTTTCTGTAACATTGCTCCTAGTTCTTAATGCCATAGAGTAACAGTTTATACTATTTCATCTATAATCTTTTGTGTAATGTTTCTACAACAATGTATACACCTATTATTTCAGTTCAAGAATATTACGAGTTTTTAGTAAGTGTCTATTAGAGATAAAAGTGGGAGAAAGTCAGTCCGGTGCCCTTTACCATTTATTTTTTAATAAAATAAACAGACAAGAGCTCAAAATATATACTAAAGTTATAACATAGTCTGCAAAATAAATGTTTGCTTTTAATATACATTCAGATTTTAAATCTTTTTTGACTAATTTCGCGTTTTGTAATTCAATTTAACCAATAAGTAATTAATATTCATGCATCGTTTAAGACTTACTTTATATACCTACTATAAATAACAAAGCTACTTTATAGATTCCCCGTGGGTGCATCTACATCAGTGTACAAATTTTCAAGTTTACCTACTTAAAAAAATATTCTCACCTTCACCTTCATATATTTTCTAGTTTAGGAGCTATCCATATAGGATGTTACGTGGTTTAGTGCGTATAGCTCACAATATAATATAAGAATCAAGACAAGACACCCATAAATTAAACCTTAATATTTCCTTTGGCACATAAGTATATGCCAAATTTAATTCTAACCTGGTTGTCAAGTGGTTGAGTGTGTTATTTTCACTGAAATATAAATAATAAAAGTTACTTATGTTCACACTTTAAGGATTCTTAAGACAAGAATGCTAAGTTTCAGATTTATAAATTTATTCATTCTGGAGCTATCCGTATTCAAGCACCCGTGTCTACAGTAGCCCCATGGCTTCTTTGGCACTGACAGCTGATAGCTGACGGCTTTGAAAAGTTACCAGATCAAATTATGTATCCCTATGCCGAACCATATGATCTGCAAAAAACATGTGTTTAGCAGCTGTAACTTCTGACAGTCAAAATGTAGGTATATACCTAAATGTTGACTGTAAGAAGTCAGCTGTGAACTGTCAGTCAGCATCAAAGAAGCCATGGAGCTACTGTAGTTAGGCTCTAATATAGTGAAAATCAAACACCTGAAGTGCACATCTTCAGTTATTTCCTTTCTTTTGTTCTTGAAGCTAAATAGTTAACTTACAAACATACATTCAAACATATTTGATTAATATGATTATTTCCTTTTTTTATAGTGAGTTTAAGCTTACTTTTAATTGATGAATCCGTTGTCTTAATATATGTTTATGTACGTACATGTGTGATCTAATGAAATAAAGATGTGTAACGTTACTTAGAGGAAGTTTTTATTTGTCAGAGAAACAATATCTACCTACTTACATGAATACAACACAACAAACAAATTAACTATTATTTTTCCTTTGATTTAAATAATCTGTGCTTATTATTTGGATTTTAAGTTTATTTGGCAATCTAGCTAGACAGAAAACAAATGAGATATAGATTAAAAATATAAGAAAAAAACCTTTATTGGGTGGTTCAAAATATAAAGTTTAAAAAACAATGAATTGTGTTGGGTTTTAGAAGTAAAAACTACAAACTATGTTTATCCTGAGAGCAAAGGAATACTTGAGTTAAAAATCCGTTCCAAATAGGTTTAGTGTATTCGAGT
Source organism: Timema bartmani (assembly GCA_902151455.1). Taxonomy (NCBI): domain Eukaryota; kingdom Metazoa; phylum Arthropoda; class Insecta; order Phasmatodea; family Timematidae; genus Timema; species Timema bartmani. Next base: position 13,991 of record CABFWB010000713.1, on the reverse strand, counting down.
TTATCACGAACAAATATACAAATCAACTTTCAAACAAACCTCTCAATAATATAATTGGAAAATGAGAGAAGAGATCAAAGCTGAGATATGTGTTGGGTTGTTATTTATCGTTTAGCATGCGGACATATATTAATAGAATGTTTGTTATTTATATTTGTTAAACTCGATAAAAGTTGTATACCGAGTATACCCAAAGTGCCTGGAGTCTTACGAAAATAAATCCGTTTACAAGCGGAATGGAAAATAAATTAATGGAAAACTAAATTTGGATGTTAAGAGAAAGAAAATGTATTAATGGAATGAGGAATAAAGTATAAGGAACCGAGTGAATGAAATAAGTCCGTTCAAGGAGTACGAAGACGATGTTTTCTGCTTAATCTGTCGACTAAGAACGCAAGGGATGGGAAGGGGTGCAATAGTTTGCCCGTACCCTTGTCGTTACGCGAGAATTTTGAAAGCTAATTAATTAGACTTTCGATATTTAATTAGCGCCAGTGTTTACGTTTGCCGCATACTTTCTCTCAAGAACTACGCCAACTAATACCATTCTTCATTGCTCTGACGTAAATTGTTTTCTAAACTCTTTTAAAAGTAACAGAAAAATATATCGTGGGTATCGATTAGAAATAATTATGAACTATGATAGTCTTGATTGTCTATGGATAGTACAGATTCATTTCAAATTGATTTCGTTTAAAATAATGAATACGTCAGGTGACGTTGATAGGGTGAGTTTGTGGGCTAGGGGTAGGGAATAAAGGGTAGGAATTATGGATCAAGTTTTGCTTAAAAGTTCGTAGTAGCCATTAAGAGTGTGTGCAGTGCGTTAGAAGCAATTAAAGTTTAAAGGATGAGATATAGAGGAATGATTATAATTAGAAGTACCAAAGTCAATTTTATCCGTAGTTAACTTTTTAAAGCTAAGCTAACGTCTGTGAGGGCTTCACTTTGTTTTATTAAAGTTAAACGATAAAAAATGATAATTTGTTGGAAGTGATATATTATCAAACAGTTAAGTGCAGACTAAAAAAAGGTAATATATTATTAAACAATTAAATGAAAACAAAAAAAAAAATAATATATTGAAACATTAAAAAAATATTAGTTTATTATTTTTACAAAGTTTTCCTTAATAATATATTACTCTTCATCTACACTTAACTAGTTTCATTAATTTAATTAAAATATTTTTCAATAGATTATTTTTTCAAAAAAATTAGAGTTTTTATATATTGTTATTGTTTTGTATTTTTTTTGAAGGTGCATCGAGATAGTATCAGTGATTATAATTATAATCACAAATATATGATTACAATTGTAAAAAATAGTCCACTACACAATCGTTTAAACATTTTCAAATAGTATGTATTGGTGCTAAATTTCCAAATACAGGTTCTCACTAAACTGCCCTTTTGGAAGTTTACCTCTAAAAAAACCCACACTAAGAACACTATTCATAAATGTATTACAAACATTCAAATCACCTTTAACAAATTTATAATTTTCAAAAATTAGTATTTTTATTGACATAAAATAGACATACTCAGGTACTAATTTTGAACAAAATATTAAATGCTGCTCTCAAAAAATTTAAAATTTTCAATAACATACCTTTAGTAGACTAATCTTAAATTAATTTATTTTAGATAACTAAACATTCATTACTAATCATCACATTTTATACTATCTAAATAGCAAAATAGAACAAATTTGTTAATACAGATCTATATATTATAATTTATTAATGAAAAAATTGACATATACCCATCTATGAACCAAATCACTTAAACCATTTTAAAATTTAAAAATAATGACCCTCACTAAACTTACCTAAAACAACATTTCCCTGAAAATTAAATATGATTTTATTTTTTATGTCCAATGTTATTATTATATTTACTTGAGACACAATCTTAGCATTTTCTAAAATATTTGGGTTTTCAAAAATCACATATTTTAAACTACTCTTAAACGAATTTTTATTCAATAAACAAGTACACAGTGTTATTTATTACGTCTGAAACTCCATTGTTAAAATTCTGAAAGAAAACCTTTTATAAACCTTCGAATAATCTGGAATTCAAACAAATCACTCATTAATAAGATACCCTTAATTTAAGGGCTAGAACCCTAAATGTTCCAAGTTATATCGCTATAACATATGTCTCAAATTTTAATAAAATTAATCAAACCTGGTCAAATGCATACCCATGGCACAAAGGGACTGAGGAAGGGAAAGAGTTGTAAAATCTACTTACTTGGGTTCAGTATCAGGTAAAACGTAAAGATCCATCATAATATCAAGGTTAAATATTTTTCAAGGTCACAATCATTTATATTTATGAGAGATAGCAAAATGATCTGAAAACCAGAGAAGTTGATACGTAATAGATGTGTTTCTATGAAATTGCGGGTAAAATTAATGGATGTGAAAGTCCAAAACCTCCTACATGTAGTGAACTTCTTATCAAATCACCCTCCAACCCCACCATTTTTACATTTATTTTATATAATTAACGTGCACTTTCTGAACCGGCTGATTATATCAATACACGAGAGTTTTATATTAGCGAGAGCTGAAGGCACCATCAATTTGGCAAAGAAAGATATTTTCACATACATTTAAGGATTCTTTTACATGCCATACTTGACATGGGACCAACGACTTTACTTCCACTTCGAGGAAATTAGTGCTATAGAATTTTATCAATCAAGAAAAATACGTCGAGCCCGGCTGGGTTTGAATCCATTAATATCGGGTCCTGAGGATAGAACTTTTATCCCAAGACCATCGATGCCAATCCCTCTCAGTAAAAGAGAATGTTTCCATCGGAATATTTTATTATAGTTATTTTAAGTTTATATAAATAATAGAAACGTTACCCACCTTGGTGGCCGTGTGGCCTAATGTGCTACTTTCATGTTGTATTAGACTGCATAAGACGAGGAGATCTGGGTTCAATCTCAGTTGGGTGCACTGAGTGAGGTTTTCCCTTAATAGTTTTCTACAATCCTTCCACGCAAATGTGGATGCACTTTATCTCAATTAAACCTTCTTAGTCCCCAAACCATTAGTGTATTCTAGTACCTTGTAATGTTATCAAAAGAAAAGTATTGATACTGTACTCATTAAAAGTATCGGAAGAAAAATATCGATACCGTACAAGTATTGAAAGAAAAGTAATGATAACAGTAAGTATTGATATCGAAATTTTAATCTGAAAAAAGGTTTTTTATCAAGTAATAATAATTTAAACTTTTATATCATAACTGTATTTCCGTATTTAACTAAACACTGAAAATAATAATGGTTCTTTATTCTTTAAAGCAAATTTTACAAGATGCTTTTTCGCTATCCAAATTCTTAAAAAAAACTTCCCTAATTCACTTCTGAGAGGTTCCATTTATTAACTACACTCTTCGTTTATATACTCTATCGAGATAGATTATTAGCTATTTACAAACAATTGAATAGTGGCCGCCTTTTATGCATCGTCTGCTTGGGGCATCCTTGAGGGGACTGAATTCATTGAGCTCAACAAAATATTTCTTTGTTTAGTTTTCTATGACCGTTCTCATTGATAAAGGAAGGGGTAGTATGACTGGTCGCAAATCGCAGTGTCATTTGTTCCTCCACAGTTCACCCTAATCACCCCATTTAGCCCCAGACTCTTAGCATGAGTAAAATTTACAAAAAGTTGTTTCTGTCGATACCGATCCGATACCAGAGTGTGAGTATTAATATCAGTAAAAATATCGAGTAAAAATACTAGTATCGAAAGAAAATATCTATATTAGTAATGTAAAGATACTTTTTTCACATCCATAGTACTTAGGCGTATAACCCGAATGGTTGGTAAGACGCGGTGCTCAAATATATATAAACGTTAGGGTCATAAACTAAACATGAAGGCTCGAATATTAATAATACTTCACCCCACGTCATACTACCCGTTCGGGTTATACGCTAGATCAAGGCTTGAAGAATTTTTGTGTGTACTAAGGGTGTTTTTTGTATAAATAGTTTACCACTCTCAACTCAAGAATATGCGAACACTTCATTAAATTTCATCTTCTTTGCCTAAGACACAATGCCAAAAATAAAATTGTATATAATTTAACTGATGTTTTCCCAATTTTAAATCATTAATACTGTATTGTAACTATGATTTTATTACAGCCTAGTAATGTTGGAGAGAATGTGTTGACATATGGTTCTGGAATCTGACTACTTAACAGTTTGGAAAACCAGGTCCTTCTGGAATCCTCTCCAACTACCCATACAACCCGTAAAACCCCACCCACAACCACAACCTCTTGCTCGGTAGCTGTTCAAACCAGTGTTTCTCACTTCAGTCCCGGACATCTCAGAATCCAATATTCGGCGTTAAATTGAGGTCCCTGTAAGACTCTACCCCACACCTACACCCCTTTACCTCCTCCTTTCAGAAATCATCCGACCCAACAACCCACAAGCGAATCCCTTTCAAACACCACTCTGTTTGGTTCCAATAGCTGCCAAAGATTTGAACGTGAAGATTGCTCCGCAGGGGTAGGATTTTTTTTTTCTCTCTTTTTGTCATAGTTGGAGTTTTGCAAATAAGATTGGAACAAGAGAATTTTTCTAGTATCTTATACATTTTTTTATCTCATTTTGAATTTTTTTTAATCATAATATAGAAACCTACAGTAAGAAAAGTTGGTCAAAATGGTGTTTTATCTTTAGTTTGTTACAGCGTCTCACTACTTGTCTAGGCTATTTGTTTCACACTTTACAATTTTTGTACTGTTAATGTATTCTTTTAATTGATAAGAATATATTTGTAAGAATGGATGGTAAAAAATTGTCATACATACCTAGATACAAATGTACTGCACAAATACGTTCAACTAAGTGTGTCAAGCTGCTAGATATTCTTAGGAATAATCTACATTAAATAACTCAATATAATAATTGACTAATATATACATATTTAAGCGTGACTGTATACATGTATTACAAGCAAACAAACAGTCAATACTCTTTTTAACATAACGCTTAATAACATTCAACTATAAAATAGATTTAAACGTTACATTTATAAAATAAATAACAACGATTTATGTGTATCCTCTAAGGTTAATTTTACAAACAACCGAATTGGACTACAGTTTATTATTATTACTATTATTATAATTACTAGAGGTTTTTAATAATTTGTTATATCACCCCAAACAACATTTTCTGAAAAGTCAACCTCCAATCATTAGTACCAAAGCCTACCCCACTCAACACATCGTGAAGACTAAATATGGATCCACCCAAAGCTCTAACCATCATCATTCGAATAACAACGCTCTATTTAAATTAGCCATGGACAGCTCGAAAAGGAATATCAAAATCATATCAATAGAACACATAGTTTTATTTTAGGCACAGTAATAACTGTTATTTAGCTGTTTTAGTAAACATGAGACTTAGCTTACTGCCCTCGAGCCGTTTTTTATTCAACATAACTTAATTTGGACAGGCCGTCATTTATTCTCTCCTGGACAAAAAAAGTTTGATTGCTTCTGCAATCTGTTTTTGTTAAGATAATATCTGATTTATTGGGCACGTTGACCCATTTTGTCTGATTTAACGCTTGTAAAGTGGTATTGTTTTGAATCTAGGCCAGGTTTACATAAAGTGTGAAAATTAAGCTACATTTCCTCTCAATTCTACCTCCCTCATCCTTATCCCATTAGCCTTTATACGAGCAGAAATTAGCCCAGACAGTTAGTGAGAAAGGGCGAATAAAATACTCCAGTGGATCATGAACGAAGAAGGTGAAATTAAGAGGAGATGTATTGTCATTTTAATGGAAAGACCAGGTTGGGTAGAACCCTTAGGAAAAGACACATTTAGTTCATTTGAATAGTATTTCCATCGCTTTCCAGCCAGACTAGCCGAACATAACGTATAGTAACGTATACAGGCCCAACGATGAAGTTTACACTAATTTTGGCCTCGCTAGTAAAACTTAGTATTTGTTTAGACATTGTTAGCTCCAATGAATACAATGACAGTATTTATTAGAACAGTGCCTTTTGTGTTAAAAATATTATTTAAAAATTAAACGTTATTTATCAGCAAAAAACGTTTAAATTTATCGCCTAATACACTTACACTCAACATATTTTGTTTTAATACACAATAGGTAGAATGCAGCTATTAGAATATGTATATGATAAAGCTATGTTGTACATTAGTAAGGAGGCTGTTGTAGGAAATGCCGAGATTTTACTTGAGGCTAGTAAGGAAATAGGTTTAGAAGTGAACGATTAAAAGAGATTACAGCAAGAACACAGATTAGAGACGATAATTTAATTATATCTGCAAACAACATATTATTTGACATTGTTAATGAGTTTAAATATTAAGGAACAATTATTTCAAATATCAATAGTGATATAATCTTGGCAATTATGAAAAGAATATAGTAAGTAAATTCATGTTATCACGTACTTGGTCAGGAAGCTGCTAACATCTCGCCTGCTTTCAAGAAATGTAAAATTTGAAATATACAAAACATAATTTAACCGGTGGCTCCATATGTGTGTGACATATGGTCTTTTATCTTAATTGACATAAATAAATATAGAATGTTCGAAAATAGGGTGCTTAGGAAGATATTTGGTCCAAAAGGTGATGGGGCTACTGGGTAGTGTAGGAGGTTACATATGATGAGTTGCATACCCTGTACTCATCCCAAGACACTGTTAGGATATTCAAGTCTCGTAGATTACGGTGGGCAGGAGAGGTAGTGTGATTGTGAAATCCTATAATCGTGTTCAGGGTACTGACAGACAAACCCAATGCATAGAGACCATTGGTAGGACCTAAACGCAGATGCGAGGATAGCATTATAATGTACCTGAAAGATATAGGGTAGATTTAGGTGGATTGGATAAAACCAGCTTAAGATAGGGATAGCTGACGTACTTTTGTAAGTGCGGCAATTAACTTTCAAATTCCTAGTGCCACGGGGTAAATAAATATACATAATAGGCATGTTCTGTTTTATTTACTCTCGATTGTTTCAGTCACAGTTGAAATTAATATTTTTCTTTTCTTCTCATTTCATTCTAATCGCAACTAGTTTTATTACTCGAGGATTTTAGCAATCAAACTGTATTATTTCTCTAATGAAAAACCTTTGAAATATTTTGCTTGAATGAGAAACTGGTTTTTCTTTTGGATATTCATCTACTTCAACCACTATTTTATTTATTAATTGATTGAACTTTGATGTTTTTTCTTGTTCTTCATATTTATCATGATTGTATCTGTATTTTGACTTCAATTCTTATTTCTCTGCTCTTATTCAAATTTACTTTCATCTTAAGTATTCACGGGAGATATTTTGTTTCCTTGTTACGTTACGTTACGTTATCGATTATAAAAACAGTCGTCACAGTTACACACCGACAAAACGCAAACACTTGTGGACTTGTTTTTTCTTCTAGTTCTCTTACCTCCACCCTCTCACCCTCTCACCCTCTCACCCTCTCACACACAAACTCGCTAGGCTTTAGGAGCATTTTGTTAGTTTTTTTCTTTAATTCCGTATTCTTTATTTTAGGGGGTTATACATTTCATGTTGTCACGCGACATTCGACCAAATCACCTCAAAACGTTTCATACATTATTATCGCTGCTTATCCATTCGGTCTGGTAAAAGATTTTCTCAGAAACACAAATAAAGAACCATTTGTTGGATTTTTATTTTACTGAAAGGGAACCTTTTAATACATAATGAGGTTCTTAATATTTATTTCGTAATATCAAAACAAATAATATTATTTAAAAATATATTAGAAGTCACACTAGTGGGCAGTCCGACACCTTTTCTCAGACGTTAGCGTGTTTGTCTACTGAGCTAAGGGTCCCGGGTTTGATTACCAGCATGACTGAACAATTTATCATTGGTTAAATGTGGTTTTAGCCTTTCATGGTGATGAATTAACGTTCGGGGAGTGGATGTTGTGTCTGTCCTAGTCTGAAGTTAGACTGTAAAACATATTAATCTATTACATACCCAGAAACCTGAAGTGGAAAATATATGGATTGAACAAAAAATGGACCCAGACCATAGGCTGGAATCAGTAATGTATGTAAAACAAACACTAGTGGGCACAGGGACAAGACGACAGTCTGGTTTGCTGATGATTGACAGGACAAGGTTCGAGTTCCATTCAAGTTAACTGAAAGGTTTATACCTAGATAGTTTCTGTATCTACTTCTACGCAAATGAGGTTATAATAATATAGACTTTACATTCCTCATTCCTACCTTGTCATTGAAAGTTAGTGGATTATTTAGATGAGTGGTAAGACTTGGTTTGTGTAAAAAAATAATGTATACATCAATTAATAAGAACGTTTTGCTAAATAGATCTATTATAATGAGACCTGTTATTTAATAACTTATTAAGTTAAACATCATTTAACAAAAATATTACATCAATTATAACAACTTAATTCTTATTTAAATTGTAGATGCATTCAAACAAAAGTTCATTTTATTGTTCATATTTATCTATCCGTCTTTGTTTGCAATATATTAAGAAAAAACCACAATGGTACTTTGTGTCTTTCGCGCAAAACATTTTTGAGCGAGCCTACGCCAACACTCTTCAATATTTTTTAGACTTTCAAATATATATATATATATATATAATCACAGCTGCTATCCTCATCAGATATATATATATATATATACATCAGATATATATATATATCTGATGAGTATAGCAGCTGTGACAGTCATAGAGGAAGGCAGAGAAAGACGGGGTTATTGGCAAAAATGGGGTACCTCATCCCTTATATAAAGCATAAAAATTATGTATCATTTTGAAAAAGTGACCAACGTCTTTCTCGCTACCTTGACTGTTTAAGAAAGTGAATGATTGATTCTAAATCATTGTATTCATCTGAAATTTATTAAACTAATATAGGATTATGGTAATATGTAATATTACTTTTGTTAGATCTCTACTCACAATGTTCTGAATTTGATCAAATACTGTAATTGCTTGGAGTAGGATAGAAAAAATTAATAAAGTGGTAAGACACAATCTTATAAATTATCTTATATAGGGTATTAAGGACTGTAAAAAATATTCATAGATAATTTATTTGTAAGCTGCTCTTGAATGAGTTAGCCTAATTTTTTTAAATTAAATATTATTTAACCTAATAAATGAGGAAAAAATGTTTAAAGATTGTCATATTAACTCAATATTAAATGATACTTTAGAAATATTGAAAAATGTATAAAACCTGAATATAAAAAACTATTTTTACTTAGTTTATTTGAAAAATCAAACAAGATTATTAATAAATCTATTATGTCTCCAAACACCAAATTTAAACAAAATCATCGGAGCTATTTTTCAAAAAATTTGTTTTTATTAAACAGCAGTAAAATGAGTTCAAACAAAATTAATATATACAATTACTTTTAATGTAAATAATTTAACAAATACACATTTTGAACTAAATCGCTAGAGCCAGTAGTCAGTAATAACCCAAAACGAAACCCACCCACCCCTCCCAAAAAAGGGTAACCAGTCATGTCATTCCATATCATATCATGTTAAACATTATTCTTATATACATTTTATATAAACTGGCTAGACATTTTAAAAATTTATAAATTTATGAAAGTTTTCTTTAGTAAACTACCCCTCGACAAATCTTTACCCAAAATACAAGTATGCAGTGTAATTTAGTTAAAACACTCTATAAATTAAACCATACAATATACCTATAACATATAACTATCCACTTTGAAAAAAATTCATCAAATTGTTTTAAATATCTGGCCACAGGCAGACATGGAGACAGACAGAATGGTAGAATCCACTTTTTTGGGTTTGGATGCACATAAAACTTAAGGATTTATCAAAATCTAGACTTCAAAAGAAATTCGGCATTACAATACTTTCTCTTGATGTGATAAAGAATTATCCCATTAGTTTGTTCAAAATGTTAGCTTGAAACAACATTTGTTTTTTTCCGTAAACAATTCAACATTATGTACTCAAATTGATTATTATGCCAAGTGTATATTATAAACTTACCATGATAATCGATTTGGGTACTTTTGGAGCAATATAGCTTGTGATAAAATGGAGTGGACAATATATGGCCCAACAACTTGTTTTTTTTACAGCAAGTCTTGGTACCTTTTCATATAACACGCATATTCATTATATTAATTGGGTTGAAATGAAAAATGTATAATTGTAGAGAAAGCGTGTCCCCATATCCTTGGAGGTCGAATGTAGAGCCCTTTAGTAAAAACAATCTTCAGTACACCCGAAACGAATTTCAACCTCGAACCCAACTCACCGTCTAACCAGCCTAAATGAGGATGACATTTAGACCAAGTGCTCATCGATGCGAGTGCCTCTCTATGCTGAAAGTAATTTTTCCCCAAACCAATACGAAGTTTCCTATCGTGATGAAACTCTTCTTTTGATTGATGACAAAATACATTCTATGAGCAGTCTATAACCTACTCTCATTTATGGCATAAAGTAATGTAATAAACATAAAGTTTTCTACAAATTTTACCGTAAGTAATCAATAAATCTTCTATTGACATGAACACTTTCGTAAGTTTAGAGGAAGTGATCAGTTGATCCAACTAAAATATAAAATTGTGTCTTACTTTATTTGCAGCAAACATATCAATCATCTCTTTAAAGTATAATTCATGAAGTATATCACAAGTATGCATAAAACAAGAAGCTATTTACAATAGAAAACAAGAGTAATTATTGTTTTCTTTCTTGTAGGTGTTTGTGGAGGCCCCATGGCTACCATCCCAACTGTCCGCCTCCACCCCCTTAAATTCAGAAAATGTCTGATATTATTATATTTTAAAATACGCGCTTTGTGATTCATTACCCTATTTACACATTTTAACTCATTTAATCATCTATTAAGAAGATAAAATGTGCCTTCAATTACGTAAAGAGAGAGTGGGAAACCATCAAAGAACAAACAAAAAAATGGCCAGAGCCCCCAACCACCCTCGTTACGGAGGAGATAAGACAAGAAGCGACTGTTGCATTTGTTGATGTATCCACTGTTGTGGGATTCTGTTTATATTTTAATGGAACACATATTCGTGGACGGGACATAAAAAGAGGTAGGACTGTCTCCCCCTAGGGTGATTAATAGGAATTGACCAAGGAATGGCTGGCATAAGGATGTGGCGTAAGCCAAACTTATTACTGCTGCTATAACTGGAAAGAAGAAAACTTTGAGTATAATAACTCACATCTACATTCGCTGCATGCAAATCACTTGAATTTACATTTAACCTCATTTTTAGACGATATATTCGTTGTCTCTCATATAAAAGGCATGATGTGGGTAAAGTATGTTTAAACCAAGGTTTCTGAACGGGCCAGTCTATTAGAGCACTGAGACATTTTGCTGGCGTCTAGAAAACACTCGTTATCTAAAAGTGGCCTCGTTATTAAAAAAATATATTTCTCTCAAATTTGACAGGAAAGTATAAACTTGGTCCTATGGAATTAAATAAATGTTTTCACTACATTTCACTCCATATTTTGAAATTTTATGATTTAAAAAAGGCTAAACACGTATCTAGTTTCCTCCAACATTGTCATTTTTAACAGGGTCACAAAAAGTACTAGGATATAGATAATTATTTTAGTGGTTGTTAAGATCTAGACCTCCCATTTCTATAAGGAATATAGCAGTGGGAGTAAATTTCCCTTTAAGGTCGTTAGACAGTAAGAACTATTTAGATTTTTTAATCCTACAACATGTCAGCTGGGAATTTTACATAGGTGCGGGTAGCGGGGCTATCTTAGAAAAGAAAGCAACACCAACCAAAATAAAACCGCCGTCCACTTTACGCGCCACCAGAACGGCTAGTTTTCTAAACATAATATAAGGCGACCTAAGCCGGATATCATGTCCCTTCCATTCATATATGTCAAATGATAAAAAAAAATTGGTCCTTCTTTTTCTGCCTGGCATTTTATGTTCGGCTAGTTTGCTGAGTAACAGCACTATATACTTTTTTTTCTCTATTTTATTTACGGAATGACGATGATTTTCTTCTGTGTTTATCTCTTTGTTGGATAAACGGTAATGTTTATCGATGGGTGGAGACTTGAACTAACTTTAACGGTCACCAGGTGGTGGGGTATAGAGACTAAGTTGCAATTGTAGTTGCCGTATGAACAGAACTTTATTTTGTAGTTTGTATAATTAGTTCGTATGTGTACAAAACATTTTTAATTTAGTATCTTTGTATCGAACAATTTTAATTCTGTAAATTTTTGTGCGCACCAGACTCCCGTTTGAGTAATAGATTCGAAATTTTAGTAATTTTTTGGCGCATTGTACCCACCTTTATATTTGCTGTTTACTTTATTTAATCTTTCCCGCCTTCCTTCAGGAATTATAATCTCCTTGTTTTCACTTAGATTCCGCCCATTTGCCTCTGAAGTCCGAACTGTACGGTAAAGTTCTGTTTTGCTCCTTTTTATTTGCACCTGTAAGATGATTTGGTTATGAATTAATCATGTAGACTATTCAGTACTTGTTTTTGCCTTTTTGTTAATATGTTCTTGGAGATCGCTACTATACAATCTTTTAATATTTTCCAAGCTCTAAGGTAACATGCAAATTCAAACTTTAGTATATACCTAACATGTAGCTTTTCTATTGAAAAATTAACCTTTTTCTGTTTTGGATTACTACCACATAGTTCATAGCTACCTTTTCATATTAACGTAACTTTTAAGAATGGCAACTCCTAGTAATTTATTTGAGATTATCTCTCTTTTTGGATTTCACGGATTGGTACAAATATGGGCAGATTTTATACATCAATGTTCTTGTAATTATTCGTCGCCATGTTTTGGCAGAGAGAATTATCTGTTTTAAATAAGTTTTAGAAACAACTTTTATGTTTGTTGGAAATTAGGTAAACGTCCTTGTTCCGCCTTCCTCTTTTTAACTTATTATATTATTTCCATTTTTAACCTCTATTGAATGTGTCACTAAAAAGCTTATTCAAAACCTTAATGACCACTTGCAGATTTGGATTTGATTGTCCCTATACCCTATTAATCTAACTTTTGTCTTTTTTTTTATATAAAAGTGTCTTACTTCTTGTTCAGATTATACTCTGATGTACTAACTGCACTAGTCATTTAAGGGCTAGGAACGTTGAATTTAGGTGAAGTGTACTTGATCTTGCGTTTAGGTAGAGTGGAAAGCAACTTTGTAAAACCACCATCAACACACACGATCGGAATTCTCCCCCTCGATCTACCTGTCGTGGGCAGTTTAGTATATTTCAAAGTGATTACTTAGACTATGTGGCCACCGAGGAAGATTGTCCCTTTGTTAATATTATGTTAAATTTCTTCAACATATATTATAATCTCCTTTAATACATTTTCAACTATCTACTACATAAAGGAAATGTTTTGCCAATTTGAAATTTTGAATATGTTTAGTATGTTTATTTTTTATTTCTGTGATGTTGTGAAACGATATGGTCTCTCGTTGGGTGTTAATTAAAATGTTACGGTTTTATTGTGTTGATTGTGAGATAATTGGTATTTATAGCCCCGTGATCGAGCACCAATTATAATGATACGGAATCATTATTATGCCCCACGTTTGCTTGGGGTGCCGGTTAAAGTTATAGCGTTTAATCAGCTGATAATTGCCCCGTGATCGAGCATTAATTAAAGCGGTATAAAATGATTGTGAGATAATTTAATTAAATAAATAAAACCTTTAATATTGCACACGATTTATTTAGATGATGGCACTGGTTTATTACAAAGTTCACCGCCACTGTTAATATTTTACTCTTATATTCCTTTTCCCTTGTTTGCCTGTCTACCAGCTCTGACTGTCAGAAGCGACCCTCAGAGAAGGTAGTTGGCTTGTTAATACCTAAG